>CP092865.1:151745848-151991677 GCA_030710605.1 Cordylochernes scorpioides | reverse complement strand
ACTTGCACTCGATGGTGAGATTGGATTTTTGAAAAAAATTGGGGGCCATTGCAACATTTATTTTTAAATTAGGAAAAAAAAAAAGCTCAATGCGGGATTCGACCCCGGGTCATAGCGGTCAGAAACCAACTGTTTAGAACACTCATCCACCGACTTCCTATCTCAATAGTGTATCTCTATACAATTCAAGATATTCAATAAGAAGTGTGTTTGGTAAACTTCTTTTCGCTTGTTTCGGTAAGTTACTCCTAAACATTGGGTATAGTTGGCGCGTAAGTCTTCCCTATGGACGTAGCGGGCTTTCCAAGATATATATGTAAATAACCATTCATTAACACAGATAACACATACACCTATCCCCCGATTTACACGGTACTTGTTTTACACGTTTTCGCTTTTACACGGTTTTCCAAATAAGTTTTTTTTTTTGTTTTTATCGCACTATACTAAATGCTACTGTGATTGAACACATGCGCTGTGTACACATCTCACGAGGAATCCCGAGCTTATGTGCTGACCTGCTGCACACGCACACTGTGTCTGTATTTCTTCGCATAAAAATTTCGCGAAAATTTTTAATTTTCGATTTACACGTTTTTCTCAGAAACGTATCTACCGTGTAAATCGGGGGGTAGGTGTACTTTATTTCCCAATCACAATATATGTACAGCCAATTACATACCTGACCAAATATTCTTGGTCAAATATTACATAATATATACAGATAGAGGTTGCCTCTAGCCAGCATTCATAATTATAAAATAATAAACGGCCAGATAAAGTTTTATTATCTCAACGTTTGTCTTTTGTCCGCGTCAGGAGAAAAAAAAATTGGAAAGGTGTTGAAAAAATAATTCTGAGGATATACTAAATTTGAAAAAGCGTGTAAGAACGCTCTTGCAGCATCAGAATAATCTTTAACGCCTTGAAAAATACTTTAGTTTTATTTCTCCTGACGAAGATAAAAGATTTTGTCGAAACATTGAGTAAATAAAATTGTATCTGGCCGAATTTTCTATTATTTAATAAATATATACAGAGTTATTAGAATAGTAAAAAGCTCTAACAAAGTATGTGATCGTTCTGTATTCTTTCCCATTATAGATCAAAATGATGTACTGGACTAGTTGAGGACAATATTCATCTTTGAGACCGAGGTATGAAAGAACGGACGAAGTTTCCACATATCCTGTGCACAGAGACATCCCATAATAATGGAGGGAGGGGCTTTATGCAAATGAATAAAGTCTCTCAGACGTTTGTCTTCTATTAACTACTGCAGACATTGTCTGCCCCAAACAACACACTTACTTAAATGCATAAAGGTTATCTTGCCTAACACCTTGATTTAATTTATCCTTTGTACATATATGCATACCTATCTCAAAACTTATAGATTTGTGTATTATATTGATGAATCATGTGAGGCTGCCTGGCCGGCATTCATATTGATATGAAAAATAGACACTTCGGCCACAGTTACTTACAAACTTACATTTCTACGTTACTTCTCCTGACGAAGACAAACTATTTTTGTCGAAACGTTGAGAAAATAAAAAAAACTCCAACTGGCCGAAGTGTCAATTTTTCATATAAACATGTGTATGATTTTCACGATTTGATTTACTAATTTTTAAATGATTATTTACTGTAAATATATGCCGTGTAATGTACCTTTCATAATGATGGACAGAACCTAAGGAACTATAAAACACGAATGTTTATTTTAAATCCAAATTGAACTGTATGTGTCCTTACGGCATGAAAAATATTGGGAGGGCTTGGCTCATGCTTAAATGTACCTTTCATACTTATGGACAGAACCTAAGGAACTATAAAACACGAATGTTTATTTTAAATCCAAATTGAACTGTATGTGTCCTTACGGCATGAAAAATATTGGGAGGGCTTGGCTCATGCTTTATGTACCTTTCATACTTATGGACAGAACCTAAGGAACTATAAAACACGAATGTTTATTTAAATCCAAATTGAACTGTATGTGTCCTTACGGCATGAAAAATATTGGGAGGGCTTGGCTCATGCTTAAATGTACCTTTCATACTTATGGACAGAACCTAAGGAACTATAAAACACGAATGTTTATTTTAAATCCAAATTGAACTGTATGTGTCCTTACGGCATGAAAAATATTGGGAGGGCTTGGCTCATGCTTTATGTACCTTTCATACTTATGGACAGAACCTAAGGAACTATAAAACACGAATGTTTATTTTAAATCCAAATTGAACTGTATGTGTCCTTACGGCATGAAAAATATTGGGAGGGCTTGGCTCATGCTTAAATGTACCTTTCATACTTATGGACAGAACCTAAGGAACTATAAAACACGAATGTTTATTTTAAATCCAAATTGAACTGTATGTGTCCTTACGGCATGAAAAATATTGGGAGGGCTTGGCTCATGCTTTATGTACCTTTCATACTTATGGACAGAACCTAAGGAACTATAAAACACGAATGTTTATTTTAAATCCAAATTGAACTGTATGTGTCCTTACGGCATGAAAAATATTGGGAGGGCTTGGCTCATGCTTAAATGTACCTTTCATACTTATGTTTATTTTAAATCCAAATTAAACAAACTTTTACTGTCCTTACTGCATGAAAAATAATGGGAGGGCTTGGCTCATGCTTAAAAGGCTTTTGTGTTTAGTTTTAAATCTGGAATACAATATTTATTATAATGGTAATCATGATCACTCTTTGGCAATTATATGGAGTACAGATTGCATCACTTTGACGGGTGACTTAATGAAAACAAGTACGTGAATGTTATTTCTTATTTAACCAAGTGCAAGTGTTATTTTAACTATCCGAAAAAAAGTCAACGTTTGGCTGGAAATGGTTTATACAGAAGAACCTATTTATCTATCAACGCTCTCAGTTATAAGATAAGAAAATAAATAGAAGGCATTATCACGCCATCTATGTTTTTAAATGCAAACTATTTAGAGCGAATGCTTATGCGAATGTATATAACTAAAAATAATGAGTAATATTTATGAATATAGAGCAATCCATAATACACCTATCCCCCGATTTACACGGTAGATACGTTCCTGAGAAAAACGTGTAAATCGGGGGATAGGTGTTGTTCGTGTTCGTTTAAAAAAAAATAAATGGTGATCGACTGAAAGGAAAAACAATGGGGGAAATAAATGCACAGAAACACAGTATAATAAAAGGATTTATTTTAAAGATTAAAAACAAAAGGGATAAAAACTATTACACTTATATATATATATAGAATTATGGTTGTATTTAAAGATTAAAACAGAGCTAAAAAAACTAGATAAAAAAGGTTAAGCAAAAAAAGTAAAGTAAAATTAAAGTAGTCTTAGGGAAGGAAGACAAAAATAAATGGCGGGGGGGTGTCGAGCGTTTGTTTACACAGTACCTCGTGGCAGCACCGTCGCAGGCTTGGCTTGGCTTGGCTTGTCTTGTGCGATGTCCAATTGTCGCGACTCGTTGGTTGTCTAAGTGTCTTTTCCGCTCTCAAGTTGCTGCTTGAGGGATACTCCAATGCGTTCTCTCCGTCCACAAGACGCTGCTTGCAGGATAGCTTGACGTCTTGTTAGGAACCAATTATTTCCTAGTCTACAAACGAGCAGAGTAAACTCAAACACCACTAAGAAAATCAACACTTTTAATTTCCTCTCATGACTAACTAATTTACATCATTAAAAACCAATTTATATACATGTAAAACCGTCCAGTCATCTGGTCAAAATATAAATAAACTAATCTAGGAAAAAACAACTTATAAAATCCTAACAATGCCCCCCCATTTTAAAGTTGTTTTCATACCCTCATCGGAGGCCTAGAGTGGTCAAGATCCTGGTTAGGTCTTCGTTTAACACGACCCGGCAAGTCAACATCCCATACTCTGTGTTCCCGAAGTGATGCCATTTCACATTCTATAGACCTCAGCCAATTTTGTGCTTTGGGCATATTAAGCGCCTCCTCGTATGATGACGGCATTTCATCTTGATGGCTCTTATGTTCAACTATCCCACGGTGGAAGGCTGATCTACAATACTCCTTCTGCCTAGCCGCAATTCTTGAAGATCTTCTTAGGATTATAGTTTCATTTTGGCCTTCGTCTTCTCTCCTCAGTGCTTCGTCTTCATAGGCCTGCTCTCCATCCTCTCTTCGTTCTAAGTTATTCAGATCTTTCTCTACCGATATTGTTTCCCCATCAGTCCCTGAATATCCTCTTGGGATCGCAGCTTCATTTTGGTATTCCCCTTCATCTTCCTTCTTTAGTTCTTCCACTGTATAGATTCTTCCTCTTCTATTAGATTTCATAATTAACCCGCCATCACTTCCAAAAACAGAGGCCTTGCCATTCTGGAATAATACTTTGTTTCCTCTTTCCTCAATCCTTCCAACAGACAAAATATTTCCGTCTAACTCAGGAACGTATAAAACGTTTTCCAAGAACAAGGTTTCACCTCCATATTCGTGACCGAGTTTGATTGTTACATCACCCATCTCTGATACTTTTATTTTCTCATTGTTTGCCATTTCTACTGAAGTTGAAATACTTTTTGTGTTCGTCAATTTCAGTCTGTTCGACGTCACATGTTCAGTAGCTCCACTGTCCAGAAACCAGATATTCTGCGAATTATTGTCTTCAAAGCCGTTCGCAAATAGGACCTTATGAGTCAGGTCTAGCGTACCTTGTTTCAGCATACCTTCGCTAATTCTCCTTGAGGAGTTGGCAAATCTGCAATTCCTAGCTATGTGCCCTAATCTGCCACAACTGAAACACCTTATCTGCCTGGAGATACCTTCGCTAATTCTCCTTGATGAGTTGGCAAATCTGCAATTCCTAGCCATGTGTCCTAATCTGCCACAACTGAAACATCTTATCTGCCTGGAATAATTATAATTTTCCCTTTTCCCTTCCGTCCACGTATTATGATAATTCCTTGGTTGATCATATTCAAATATTTTTCGCTCTTGACATGGTGATTTGCATGTATCCTCTTTTCTTACCGCAAAAGCGCAATTAGGATCTTCTTGAGGAATTTGACGCTGTTTCTGTCTTTTTTCTTCTAAAAGTAACTTGGATTTAACCACACTAGTAGATAGATTCTCTTCTTGCTGTTCTAAACTGAGAATCAGCGGCTCGTAACTCTTTGGTAATCCCAATAGCATAATCAAAGCTAATTCGCCATCCCCAAATCCATGGTGGCACTTTGCTAATTTTCTATGACATTCCATTATTCTCGCGAAATATTCCTTCATGTCTTCGTCATTTCTTTTGACAATATTGAAAAATTCTCTCAGTAACTGTAATATGTGCAGCAAGCCATATTTTGTGTGGATATCCTCCAGTATCTGCCAAGCATCAATCGCTCGCTTGCAATCACCGATATCATCTAGGAATGAATCCTCAACTGCTAGTAATATGACAGATAATGCCAAGCTATCTTTCCGCTTCTGTTTTCTGTAGTTTCCCTAGGAAATCCAGGCTCAATCGCATCCCATATATCCTTCTGGATTAAAATAGATTTAGTTCTTATAGCCCAGGAATAATAATTATTACCATCAAGTTTAGGTATTCTGAACTCGTCAGCCATTGATATTTCCAGTTATGCAAATCTGACAAAAAAAATTATAACTCAAATATTTTCTTCTTCTTCTTCTTTAAACTTTCTACTTATTCAAACTTCACCTTCACTTCTTCAAACACTACTTCTTCAAACTTTACCTTCTTTATACCTTAGCCCGACTTCTTTAGACCTTAGCTTCAGCTACACTTCGTTACTTTCTTCAGCTTTGACCTCTAGCTTTTTCTTCTTTAGCCTAACATAAACTTCAAATTTTCTTTCTTCAGCTCTAAATTCTTTCTACGGCGCAGTGGAAGCGTGCTGCTGGGCCCATAACCTGTTAGGAACCAATTATTTCCTAGTCTACAAACGAGCAGAGTAAACTCAAACACCACTAAGAAAATCAACACTTTTAATTTCCTCTCATGACTAACTAATTTACATCATTAAAAACCAATTTATATACATGTAAAACCGTCCAGTCATCTGGTCAAAATATAAATAAACTAATCTAGGAAAAAACAACTTATAAAATCCTAACACGTCTTTCCTTCCACAAGACGCTGCTTGCAGGATAGCTTGACGTCTTTCCTTCCACAAGACACTGCTTGCAGGATAGCTTGACGTCTTTCCTTCCACAAGACGCTGCTTGCAGGATAGCTTTTAGACGTCTCTCCGTCTGGCAAGGGAACTCAACTTTCCCCTCCGCTTCTAACAAGGGAATCCTGCCAACTGACCAAAAAAAGAATGTAACATGACGCTCCATCGTCTCCGCCCACGCCGACCTTTGCCCTCGGTCGGTCCAAGCTGGGGCTATCTATAGATATAGATGTCTTGCTCGTTGTCTCCCTTCACCTAAGACCTTCCTTCTATGTACAAAAAGTAAAGGATCTATAAAATAGTTTTAACATTCTCCCACATAATTTTGCTCCGAAAGAAGCCAAAATTAAGTATAAGACAAAAGAGCATATATATACACAATACACACAAGAGTAGATATGCCTATTACATTACATAAAATACACATAAAAGAATACACATAAAAGAATACACATATTACACCTTTTTTTTTCTACAGGTACTTTCACTAGTCCTTCGAGTCATACCTTGCAGGCTTTCTGATTACCCTACCATATCTATTTCTAGAGTCCCTGGATTCAATATTGGGCCTATTTCCTAAATATGCTTCAGATTGGGGTTCGGTATTTGAATTGTCCCTTTGAATCGTCTCAACATTCGAGGATATTTCAAGAGGGTGTAAGCGTTGTAGAGCCCTGATTAAGGTTCCTGTGGATGTTTTAACATGGGCCACTCTCACTATTCCATCTTTTCCTGGTATGAGATTTACTATTCGCCCTTTAGGCCAAAACATTCTTTTAAGATTTTCTTGCCCGATCAGTACAACGTCTCCTACTTTCAACTGTCTTCTATCAATATTTTCGGATTTCTGAATCAGCGCGCCTAAATATTCCTTTAAGAATCTCTGCTTTAATTCTCTGGTTTTCATAATGTTTTCTTCAACATTTATTTCTTTTGGATTTATCGAGAATTCTGAATTGGGCCAGAATTCTTTAGGTTTTTTCAACCATTCGGGGCCCTCTCACCATCTGCTTTGCACAAACTGGCTTGGAGGGCAACCTCGAGACAGAAGATCGGCCGGGTTCAACTGACTAGGAACGAACCTCCAATCGTTCAAATTGGTAGTGGCCTGTATTTCTCTGACTCGGTTTCTCACGAAAACTCTCCACTCAATTTCTCTCTTTATCCAACTTAGCGCGGTAGTAGAGTCAGACCAAAGAGTTGTTTCACATTTTCTCTTCAAGGCAGCTTGGATTGCATTGGCTAGTCTAGCTCCTAGTACCATGGCCATTAATTCCAAGCGAGGGATCGTAATACTCTTCATAGGAGCTAATCTGACTTTGCTCCAAATCAAAGTTAGAGTATTTTCTCGTCCCGTTTCGCTCCTTAAATAGGCTACAGCTCCATGGCCTATTTGACTAGCGTCACAAAAGATATGAACTTCTGTAGGGAAAATGAGATCATTCCACATATATCTCGGTATCTTTATTAACTCTATTAATTTTATTTGATCCAACCAGGTTCGAAATTCCTGGGCCATACTTTCGGGTAGAGGTGTATCCCAACCTAGTTTCAGCCCCCATGATCGCTGCAGTAACAACTTTGGTGGCAAGAATACTGGAGCGCAAAATCCAAGTGGATCAAATATCCGCTGAACCATGGACAGTACCAACCTTTTCGTTAATTTGGGTTGAAGACTCAAATTGTCAGGGAGTTCGCATTTTAATGAATCTTCCATTTTATTCCAAACAACACCCAATATTTTTGTACAAGTCCCCTTTTCAGGGTTTTCCTCCAGAGAATATTCCCACTCTCGTAAGTCCATTTTAGCCCTGTCCATAATTTCAATTGCGGCCTTTTGAAATTCCTGCACTTCCTGCTTTGTTTCCAGCGAGGTAATACAATTGTCCGTGTAGAAGGATTGAGCTAAAATCTTTGCCCATTGAACAAGTGGGCCTCTTATTGATTGAAGATGGTATTCTATTACGGCGTTCAGCACAAAAGGACTGCAGTTTAAGCCAAATACAAGTCTCTTATGCCTGTAAGCTATTAGTTCTCTTTCGCTCTCCTTTTCCCACCAAAGGAATCTAAGATAGTTCCGTTCAGATTCTTCAATCGCCACCATCTGGAATGCTTTTCTTATATCTGCCGTGACTCCAAATTTATTTTCCCGAAATCTTATCATCATTTCAGGGATTCTTTCCAATAAATTCGGTCCCTTTTCTAAACATTGATTCAAAGATAGTCCATTATGGCCTAGACAAGAAGCATCGAAAACCGGACGTATGGGCGTCGTTTTAGATTCCATCTTGTACACAGGGCGGTGAGGTAAATAGTAGCCTCTTCTCTCGAGAGGATTTTCCTTGACTCTTTCAATGAGTCCTTCAGTCAGCCAGTCTCTAAAGATCTGACTATATTCGGTCAACTTATTCTGTGAGGTCATTTTCTTAGTGCTTATATCTAACCTTTTTATCGCTATGTCAAGATTGCTGGGGATTGACTCCTTTTCTACCTTCCAAGGTAGACCTACATAATATCTCTGATCACTTTGTCTTTGAATTTTTGTTATAAACTTTTCTTTTATTTCCTGATATCTGGTCTCTTTGGAGCAAGTTTCAACAGGATCCCTAATGCCTAGTACTTCTAGATCCCACAAATCCTTTAAATCGCATCGCGTTGTTAGCAGATTCAAAGTCTGCTGCACATTGTCATTGCTATCAATAATTGGCGAATTGCCCATTAGTGTCCAACCTAATTTCGTTTCCACCGCAGTTAAATCTGCTTCAACTTGAACTATTTTTCCTGTCAAAATCATACCTAGATAGTTAGCACCAATCAATATGTCACTCTCTTGTCCTTTAAAATTGTCCTGAGACAATATTATGCCCTTAATCTTCAATTTTTCTAACCAATCTCCTTTTGGCAAAGGTGGTATGGCGTCGCAAATTTTACGTTGATCCAGCGCCTCAATATGGATCACATCTCTTTTATTACCTAAATTCTCCAATTCTAACATAAATTTACCGTGCTTTTCTTCACCAATCTTATTACCTCCAAAAATACTTTTAGCTATAGTTATTTCGCCTTTTCTTTCTATTCCTATACTCCAGACTAACGACTGTTTGATATACGAAAACTGACTTCCACTGTCGAGGAGAATTCTAACCCTTCTAGAGGCATTTGGGCCTCTTAACAGTGCTACCGTGGTCATCAGCAAGACCTGACCTGTGCAGGCTTGACTAGAAAGCGATGCAATGGGTTCAGTTGCATTTTCCTTTAGATTTTCTCTTCCTGGTTTCGCTAACCGGTTAGAAGAATTTCCTTCACATAAAACTTCCAAGTGGTTTCTCCCACAGTTTTTGCACTCCAATTGTTCTCGGCACTGACTCTGTATGTGTCCCTTTCTTAAGCATTTGAAACATAGATGGGCACTACGTATTTTATCATTTCTCTCCCCCGGAGACATTTTCATTATGGAACGGCATTGATGACTCGCATGATTTGTTCTTTCACAAAAGAAGCATTTTATATTAGTTCGCCCTCCGAACAGACTAGACACATTGGCGGGTCTGAAATTGCTCCTTGTTCTGGTCCCATCATTGTAAGACCTTTTATAGGGTTCCTCCTGCTTAAAGCCTTTTTCCACAAATTTCAGCCGTTGAGCACTCCTTACTTCGGCTTTTAGAAAGTCCAATAATAACCTGAGCCTTTCTTGAGCTCCTCCAACCCCTTTATCTGACTCTTCCCGTTTTGCTAACTCCATACCATAACCCGAAGAAGGATGCCTGTGCCATATTTTCAAAATATCCGAAGGTAATGAAGACTCGACAAGAGGATATAAAAAAATACCCGACAACTGGGGATCAATGCCCAATGTCTCTAACGACCGGAGGTGACTGCTCAGTTCGTCGTACAGACTGCTTAAATTTCTATTTTCTTTCTTTACATTAGATATAACCGAATTCAATAGACGTCTGACATATAGTTCTGTCAGTATATTCGGGTCACCGAATCGCTCCTGTAGGGCTTGTACTGCCAAAACATAGTTGGCGCCTGTAACGGGATAGCTTGCTACAACACGATAGGCTTCTGAATTCGGTACAATTGCTTGAAGCAAATATAAAAACCGGTCGCTATCGGATAAATTCTTATTTTCGTGAATTTTCGAAAACTGCGCCCACCAAGGCAACCAACCTTCCAGAGAGCCATCAAAGCTTTTTAGGGCTAACTCTGGTAATTTCACATTTATTACAGTGTCCTCGCTAGCAATCGGGATTGTTTCCTCTTTATCGGGATTCCGTAATACACTGACTTTCTGTTGAATATCAAACTTTTCCTCTTCATATTTATCGCATTCTTGCCATTCCTTATCAATACTTTCCTCTGTAGTCCCTTCTTTCACTACCAATAAAGCCTGATATTTTTCGTTTAGATCTACAAGTTTCGTGTAATAAGACTCTAGTCTATTAAACTTAGAATAAATATCATTCTTATCAATTTGAGACTTTTCCAATTCCCCATTTATTTCATTAATAATTCTAGTGAAAGTACCTCTTATGGCTTTTCTGCGCTTTTTAAGTGCATCCATCTCCTCCATATTTCCTTTAAATCGATCACGTCCGGCTCACCAAAATGTTCGTGTTCGTTTAAAAAAAAATAAATGGTGATCGACTGAAAGGAAAAACAATGGGGGAAATAAATGCACAGAAACACAGTATAATAAAACGATTTATTTTAAAGATTAAAAACAAAAGGGATAAAAACTATTACACTTATATATATATAGAATTATGGTTGTATTTAAAGATTAAAACAGAGCTAAAAAAACTAGATAAAAAAGGTTAAGCAAAAAAAGTAAAGTAAAATTAAAGTAGTCTTAGGGAAGGAAGACAAAAATAAATGGCGGGGGGTGTCGAGCGTTTGTTTACACAGTACCTCGTGGCAGCACCGTCGCAGGCTTGGCTTGGCTTGGCTTGTCTTGTGCGATGTCCAATTGTCGCGACTCGTTGGTTGTCTAAGTGTCTTTTCCGCTCTCAAGTTGCTGCTTGAGGGATACTCCAATGCGTTCTCTCCGTCCACAAGACGCTGCTTGCAGGATAGCTTGACGTCTTTCCTTCCACAAGACGCTGCTTGCAGGATAGCTTGACGTCTTTCCTTCCACAAGACACTGCTTGCAGGATAGCTTGACGTCTTTCCTTCCACAAGACGCTGCTTGCAGGATAGCTTTTAGACGTCTCTCCGTCTGGCAAGGGAACTCAACTTTCCCCTCCGCTTCTAACAAGGGAATCCTGCCAACTGACCAAAAAAAGAATGTAACATGACGCTCCATCGTCTCCGCCCACGCCGACCTTTGCCCTCGGTCGGTCCAAGCTGGGGCTATCTATAGATATAGATGTCTTGCTCGTTGTCTCCCTTCACCTAAGACCTTCCTTCTATGTACAAAAAGTAAAGGATCTATAAAATAGTTTTAACAGGTGTACACAGAAATAAAAATAAAATGCATTGACAGGTTAAAATATGTAGTCAGCACATAAGCTAGGAATTCCTCGTGAGATGTGTACACAGCGCATGTATTCAATCACAGTAGCATTTAGTATAGTGCGATAAAAACAACAAAAAAAACTTATTTGGAAAACCGTGTAAAAGCGAAAACGTGTAAAAAAGTACCGTGTAAATCGGGGGATAGGTGTATATTTAAAATATTTAACAGCAAGATCTAACAACAGAACGAAGCTTATAAATCGGCTTTGACACGTCATGTGCTTGTTCAAAAACAACTGGTGTAACGAACGAGATATTCTTCAAAATCAAAAAAGAATTAAGTAATCTAAAAATGTTATATACAGTTAAACCTGTCTATAGCGCTCCCTCTTGGGACTCACCAAAATAGGGTACTATAGAGAGGGGGTGCTATAGACAGGTCTCTTTTAATGTAAATCGCATCGTACTACGTATTTAAAATCGGGCGCTATAGAGAGGAAAGCGCTATTTAGAGGGGGCGCTATAGACAGGTTTAACTATATATATATTTGCATACATCTCTATTTTCAAATTATTTCAACCACTTAAAAAATTACCCGAATTATCGTAAAGATAGGGGCTCCCTGGTCAGCATTCATGATTCTTTGGCCAGTAAATCTTTTTAAAATAAATCTTTTATTAAAAAAAGAAAGATTTACTGGCCAAAGAATCATGAATGCTGACCAGGGAGCCTCTATCTTTATGATAATTCGGGTAATTTTTTTTTATTATTAATATCACAATTTTTATTTATATATATAAATAGAATAGCCAGGCTATCTAAATATTTCTTTGGCCAGTAAATCTTTTTAAAATAAATCTTTTATTAAAAAAAGAAAGATTTACTGGCCAAAGGATCTTTAATTTAAGAATCTTATTATTAATATCACAATTTTTATTTATATATATAAATAGAATAGCCAGGCTATCTAAATATTTGTTTATTATTGCAGTAAGGGCAGTAGAAAATTGCTTTTTATTCAAAAGAAATATTCGACCAACTTATATTTCTAAATAGTCAGAAGGTATTTTTGTTCTCATACCATGTACAATCCATTATCTCTAGGAAATGGTATATTTATGAAGGGTTGTGTTTGAGTAACTTAGATGCAAATATTTACAATAAAAGATGAATTAACTCACACACATACATGAAATGAACAACAAATTTATTTATGTATTCATTAAAGGGAGTGCCTGTATAATTATACATGTTACAATATACAAATCTTTGTATGATAATGACAATAGACATTATTCTATGAATACTTATGTGATGCAATTGATATTTCTTCCTCTATTCTCTTCTTTTACCCATTCTGTGGGAAAGAATTCTTGAAGTCCACTGATTTCTTTTCTGCGGCAGGAATAACGGGAATATATAAGGGGAAAATATTTGTTATATATAGTGTCATTATTGATTCTCTAAACACGGTGTATTGCAGAAAATTTAAAATATTTTTAATTAAGGCTACTTTTACAATGATCAAATATATTTCAGCACACTTTATTTTTTAAATTTCAATTTGAAGCGCTATGTCCCCTTAGGGACACTTGCGTTGACACACAGGTATGTTTCTACATTTGTCTATATATATATATATATATATATATTATATAAAAATATTATTTTGTATAAAATCATATTTTCATAGATTCAATAATTCTGTTAAATCGACCGCCAGAGGTCACGCTTTGCATATAAAAACTCGTTGTTGTTTTTCCCCGTTGGCCGGCTCAAAACCTTTGTACATTATGTAAATAATCTTTTGTTTTCCTTATTCTACTCGCCTTAAGCCAGGCAGTACTTTTATCAAATTATGTCTTTTTTTATATATTCTTTTAACTCAATTAAATTACTGATCAAAACTATTTTTCATTATCATACTTTAAATATTTCAACCACGACTGTATTTCCATACCATAACCTTTAACATTATCTAAATTCAAGCAGAAAATCTCATTCATCTTTATTTATAACAATAGTCGACAGAATATTTACCTTAAAAACGAGTAATCCTTTCAATATATTATAACACGAATAAAATCATAAAGGATGAGTTTCTTTATTGGTATAAACCGATTCGAGTTTATACCAATAAAGAAACTCATCCTTTATGATTTTATTCGTGTTATAGAATATTTACCTGTTTATTATTTCAAATTGACATAGTATGATCCACAAAATAATCAAAAATTAAACAGAATCTCTTTTCTTTTTATAATATATATACAATAATTTTAGGTCGTAAAGAATAATCTCTCTCTCTCTCTCTGCACACTTGATATATAAAAATAAACAAAACGGCTTCTGTTCTATGAATATAAAATAAAGCAAGAAACTCACCCCAGAAGTCGTTTTATTTATGGATATTGAAGAGGATTTGACTTTTCCACACTTTATATTAACAGGATGAATTATCACGATATCCGTTAAAAGATATTCGAACTATTTTGAAGCGTACATACACTTCTCTTTTAATTCTTAAAAAACATATATAGAGGTCACAAAAGTGGTCTCAGTTTCTTACACATTATAATGAAATGATCCAAAATTCAAATGGGAGAGTGCATGGATCATTAGAGGTAAATTCTCTTATTTAATTTGCAATATAAGATGTCTGTGTGTGCAGAAATGAAAAAGGATGCCTTTAAAAGATGGATTGAGAAAATCTCGAAATTTCTCTCTAAGGATTCACCATTGATGAGCCATGACCACACATTTCAAATTTTTATCATTACAGTAAAATATCTTTAGATTTCAAAAATGTATTATGTTATCTACTAGATGAATGAGCCAGTTTTTCGCCTGGATATTGCTCGAGAAAATATTGTATTCAACCAAAGTTGTTTTAAACAATGGTGTTAATTTCACATTATAATTATATCTATAGATTTACACTCATGGACAAAACTTAAGGAAGTTATACCTTTTACCATGTATATCGGGATTCAGACAATAACTCTGAAAGATACATTCACGGACAAAACTTAAGGAAGTTGTACCTTTTACATGTATATCAGGATTCAGACAATAACTCTGAAATATACACTCACGGACAAAACTTAAGGAAGTTATACCTTTTAGCATGTATATCGGGATTCAGACAATAACTCTGAAAGATACACTCATGGACAAAACTTAAGGAAGTTGTACCTTTCAGCATGTATATCGGGGTTCAGACAATAACTCTGAATGATACATTCATGGACAAAACTTAAGGAATAATAGTAGAGTAATTCTTCCTGGAATGAACTTATACGATAATAACAAGGCGAAGGAAGACGAGTATCTTTATTGGTGCATAAGAGCGAGCTTTCGGGCAAAAGCCCTTCGACTGGCAAGATATAACGACGTTATAGCGTCGTTATATCTTGCCAGTCGAAGGGCTTTTGCCCGAAAGCTCGCTCTTATGCACCAATAAAGATACTCGTCTTCCTTCGCCTTGTTATTATCGTATAAAAACTTAAGGAAGTTGTAACTTTCAGCATGTATATCGGGATTCAGACAATAACTCTGAAAGATACACTCATGGACAAAACTTAAGGAAGTTATACATTTTAGCATGTATATCAGGATTCAGACAATAACTTTGAAAGATAATACAGTGACCTTTATTGAAGACACATGAGATAACCAAGTAGAAACAAAATTTCCCGTCTCCTTCAAAAAGAAAAAAAAAACTACTTCGGCAGCTTGAAGAATTTCTACTTCCTTAAGTTTTGTCCATGAGTGTAGTGTTATTCATTATAATTTCTAGAGAGAATGTAGAATTATCAATATTTTTTTATTCCCATCATTAATATAATATATTTTGTTATACATTTATATCGTTTTATTATTTTTTTGTCCGAGTGAATGTTTAATCCAACAATAATGTTCCAACCAAATTTCTGTATGATTATTATTATTATAACCATTATTATAATAATAGTCATCTTTATTATTATCTATATATGCTACGAGGACCCAGAATATCTTGCAATTAAACATAAATGGAACTCAGAAGGAGAGCTGAGTAGACTGCTGTATGAACATCACATAGCATGTCTCCAGGAAACCAAGCTCAATGAAAACCTGATATGTTTAATAACTAGTTACATCACTGTGAAGAAAGATCGTGAGCGGGGAGACGGAGGAGGATTCGCCTTCATAATAAAAAACCAAACCATAAAATATGAAGAAATTAAGGACAAGACACCACCGTTGTTATCTACGCCGGGGAGGGGGGTGTTTCACCATACATAAGAAAAAAAAAGGCAGATTTGAATGTAAAATACAAATAAAAGTAAAACATATAGATTATTTATTTATTTACATTCTTTTACAATATAATCTTATTGAGTATGCGGCTATAAAGAGCTAACCTAACGACAGGGTCATCCTAACAACTTGATGTTAGCTCTAACATTCAAATCTTGTTTAATAAAAAAAAAAAAAATAAGAAAAGAAAGCTGGCAATCTGACGCCAGAAGGGACCAAATCGACTTCAATAAGTTAAGATTCCCTCAGATTTGCATAATGCTGCCAGTGATTGAGACCTATACGAGGCCATTTGCAAACAGCCCGAGAGGGAGAAAAAGAAACAAGTGTAAAAAATCGGCGACAAGATTTAGCCCGAGGTGATGCATGGCGAGCCTTTATTGCATTCTTGTCGGCGCGCGCGGCTGAAAAATTGGCCCATCACGGGGACAAATACCGCCCGTCCGACTCATTCTAATTGTCCTTCTAATGGCAGCGTCTTTTTTATTGTTTCCGTTTTTTATCTGGGGGATGTACGTGCCGTGAACGTGGGTGGCAAATATCTACAGAATATTCGTCGGTTTTTTTTGGCAGAAAGCCATTATATATATAGGATATAGGCAACTGTTGAAACATTTAATAGAAAGTAGTTTAAATATGGAATTACACTACATCTAATATATCTATGATATAAAGATATTACATACTCATATATAGAATGTTTATTTTCATTGAAAGCATATGTTTTGAATAGAATTTCCTATCTACTTTGTGTGAGATAATACTACTAATTTTTTCTCTCTCTCTCCAGAATCGCTTTTTTTTTTTAAATCATTTCCTGCGTTCAGGTGACTCCGTGTTACCATTATCGTAGATTGCTGTTGTTTTGAATTCTAGTCTATTTCTATATTAAAATATCTCCATGACACCATGGTTGATTATTGATGTTGTTTAGAATCCTAGTCTAGTGTGATGTTTAATATTTACGAAGGATTTGCATTGAAAGAAGCGATGGCTGAGCACAATGTTGTACAGTTGGTCATGAAGTACATCAATCATTCAACTTATAGGTAAGTCCTTTAAAAAAATCCTTCTTGGTATGTTTGTAGGCGTGTGCAAGTCCTGGAGTTAGGCACGCATTCTTAGTATTGCCTCCCACAGCAGGTTCACCATCTATCAGAGTGCCGGCAATCCATCTGGTAGAAAGGCGAGAATCTATTTTCCTGCAGATCGCGTTAAATCATTTCTTTCTATTGGGATATCTCCTTCATTAATTTTGTCGTGGCGGCACCTTCAAAGGCCCCCTCGTATTCATCAGACTTAGTCCAAATGGCACGGCGATTTATTACTGGAAGACATATTTCATTTGTCAGAGAAGTTGGTCTGTGATCTAATTGAGAGCTTCAAATATTAGCGCTTGTGTGGGCTTTGATTGGCTTTAGAGAACACTGGGACATGTCGGTATACATTGACTTTCCTTTCCTAAGATCTCTTGTTTTGACACCACAAATCTTTTGATTCTGTGCCATAGTTCCATCAGTACTCGATATTCTTTAATAAAACCTTATATAGAGCCAAATTATAACATTGATATAAACGTAATTAAGCAGCTTTTCTGAGAGCTTTCAAACAAAAATGAATCCCAGCTTATAAAGACACAAAGTTCTGAATCTATTGTACACAACTCTATGAATTTCGCAAAGAATATGAAGATTACTATAAATATCTTGAAACATAATGAGTATTAAATAATTCACTAGGTTTTATATTGACTCTATATATGGCATATTCATTTACATTAAACGTGTAAAAAACTCAAGACATCTCTTTTTTTGTGCTTTTTTGAACCCCAAATAGCTCAGTTGGGAGAACGTTAAACTGAAGATCTTTTCTGTACTTATTATCTCGAAGAGCTGTGCGCTCAAAGCAAAAACATTTGTAAAATTTCTACAATTATAGATTTTCGCTTATTAGTATAACTAATAACCATCACCACCAAGAATAAACCTTCAAATACAGAAATACAAATAATTGTAGTGACTTGGTCTATTAAATTGTCAAAATCTTTGGGAAGGTTCGCCACTGATATGTTAAGCCTCCCAAATCTTTTTCATAATCTGTTTATTATAATAATAGATCTCTAATTAAAAAGGCATATATATATTGGATCAAAATATCATTTATTTATCCAAAATATAAGCCTCTTTAATTGAAGATTTATTCATGGATTGCTCTACTTAAAAAAATTATTATATATGTTTGTGTAACTCTTATTTCAAAAAGATAAAAGTACTGAAAATCCTTCCTCAACATACATAGTTATCTTCTGTCCCAGTCGCCTCTGTATCCTTTATTCAAGGTAATTCTACATTTTCTCTTTTATAAGGCAATAGCTCGCCATCAATATAAAGGAAATGAATGCAATAAATCACGAATGTTTCTTTTATACATAAAAAAACCTTTTACTGTCCTTACTGCAATGAAGCATATATAAGAAGAACCGTCCAATACAGTATTAGAGCTCTTAAAAAAGCTTTCTGGTAGATTCACTTGACGAATCCGCTGGGAGGGTTCACCACTGATTAGCCAAGCTCTCCCAATATTTTTTCATCTCAGTAAGGACAGTAGAAGTTTGTTTTATGTGTAAAATAAACATTCGTGCTTTTAAATCCTTTCATTTTCTCGTTTGTTAACAAGTTTTCAAGTCGGTATAAATATTCAGAAAAGAGAGTTTATGTTGGATTGAGTTGTTCTAGCGCAATCTATTTCATCGCTCGGAGCAAAATAATAATTTGGAATCAGACCTAAAAAATGCAAACAAAATTTTTAAATGCAAAGTATATCTTTCACAAACATGGCTTATCTCTAGAATGGGTAACCAGACGTAGCTTTTGCATCATGTAAGTCCATGGTAGAACTGCTCTGGAGCGTTAAAACAGATAATGCCTTCACAGCGAATAAGCGCAATTACACAATCTTATGATTTTATTTTATTTCAATATTGAGCGCTATGTCCCTCTAGGGACACTTGCGCTGTCCTACATGTATGCCTTTACATTTGTCTATACATATATATATACAATAATTTTAGGTTGTGAATAGAATATTCATATGATGTTAACAATAAGAAAGAGAGAGAAAAAAAAAGAATTGTGTACAAAAGAAAGAAGTGTCTGGCAATATGTACAATCAGTATAATATAAATTATCAGTTTTTAAAAGATATTTGTGTGTTGCTATATAATTTAAAATATATCTACAAAAAGTAATTATAATCTTATGATAATCATTGTCATCATACTTGTAATATGTATACGTTTATTTACTGAGAAATGTGAAAAATGTTTCTTAAAGTTTGCATTTTAAAAAGACATCTATGTATAAACGTTAGAAATGAACATATATCATGAACTATTTTGTGCATAAGATTCTTTAGGATTTTTTCTCATTAAAAAGAATAATTTTCCTTTTTTTTCTATTTCTCAAATCGCAGTTTTTAATTTTATATAAAGCCTTCGTTACTATATAGAGTTAATTGATATAATTTCAATCTATTTTAATTGTTTTCTAAACTATTTTTAGAGAAACCTTTAACGCCTTTGCCACAAATGCTTTATTTTTTATTTCTCCTGACGAGAACAATGAATTTTGTCGAAATGTCATGAAAATGTATACGTGGTACAGGCCATGATAATCATGGTGGGTAGAGGTTGGCGACTGCTTTTACTGTAAGTAACTGTAAGACTTTTGAACTTACAAATGTGCCAGAGCCCCGTTTGGTTACTTGCAATCGCTGGTGGGGTTGGATTTTTCAAGAATCAGGGACCATTGGAGAATTTTTAATTAGAAAAAAGTGTCCAATGCGGGATTCGATTCCGGGTCGTAGCGGTCGAAAACCAACGGTTTAGATCATCCTTCCACCGATCCCCTGTCGTGAAAATAAAACCTTCATAGCCGAAATGTCTCTTATTTAAAAACTATAGAATTGTCAGTATAAGCAGACAAATTAGACATCGGTTAATGAATTAGAGAAAAGCTTGTCTTTTTTACTCCTCTAAATCTGAGATACATCAGTTAAAAAGGTAGTCATTCCCTACATTGAATAAGATAAGTTATAAGTTTACCAGGATAGATGTACCAAAAGTTTTGAACGACAAAACCATCTCATCGGCCAATAAATTAGAGAAAAGCTTGTCTTTTTTACTCTTGTAAATCCGAGATATATCATGTCGTTGTTGCTTATTCCTCAAATTGTTTAAACGATCTCCATTAGGTTCCACTGTCTCAGCTTTTCTATTATAGTCCTGGGCTTTTCCAGAGGTCTTTAAGTAGACATCATTTAGTCAATTCCTATATTCTGCACATCATAAGTTATAAGTTTGCCTGGACAGATATACCAGAAAGCTTTGACATTGCGACTGTCTTGTGTGATCTAAGAAGAGACATAATCGTAAAGATAAAGGTTGCCTGGCCGGCATTCATAGCTCTTAAAATTAAAGATACTTCGGTCAGTAAATCTTTTTTATTGTCTCGACGTTTCAACAAAAATATTTTGTCCTCGTCAGGAGTAAACAAAAATTAGAACAATTGGCAAGGCGTTAAAAATTATTCTCAATACAAAAGATTTTTGTCGAAAGGTCAAGATAATAAAAAGATTTACTGGATGAAGTATCTTTAACTTTAAGAAGAGAGATAATGGTTGAAGACATCCAGATGATGTCGAGCAGAATCAGGGAGAAAATTGTCACGCAGGAAGAAGACAAAAAGAGCTAATTGTCACCTTCAACCTTCAAACTGCTGTAAGAAGGTAAGACAGGCAGAAAATTGATATGTCAGTCAGGGTACAGGTGTCCTCTAATGACCATGTCTATGTCAGCTACTGAAGGTAAGACCTCTGTCCTACATTGCTTCTAAAGATGGTCTGCTATTTGATTCAGCGTTTCTCAATTTCTTTTTTTAACCATCGGATCAATACAATTTGGGGGAAAAAAAACTTTGCAGACTGATGTTTTTTTAAAGATAGTTTATAATGTATTGTTGAACTATCAGATAATTGTATCAGAAACACAAAATAATGAAATATAAACCTTAAAATTAAGGTATTAAAGAAAAATTTCGTTAAAAATATTGTAACATAGAAAATTAGGAAAGACAAACTTCCGAATGACGCAGAAATATATTCAAGCCAAAACCGAATTAAAACTAATAAGAGTCAATGAGAAAATTTTACAGGCTATCAAAATACAAATATCGAATTTAAAAATATTTTCATAGAATATAAATAATCTGTTACATAGCTCCTTCCCTATGGGAGCTGTGACCGACAGCTTGAAAATGTTGTTGCTACTGACATGGATCTGACGTGATCGGTCAAGTATTCCCTCGGAGTCTTGAAACTTTGTCCCTAGTTGCTTCGCGTCCTTTCTTTTGCGGCGTGAAGAGCAGCTTCGGCGTCGTATCGTCAATAGGGACATCGTCATATTGGAGGGAATTCTTGACTTTGACACAGCGGTGGAATCTTGGAGCCAGTCTCTGAAAATATAGATCATAGCTGCCATGGTCTCCAGGTCTTCTCGGCGATCTTCAGTTTGTCTTCCCTAATCTACTCAGCATCTCCACCAAATGTAACGTAGAAAATTAGGAAAGACAAACTTCAGGATGACGCAGCAATATATTTAAGACCAAACCAAATTAAAACTAATAAAATAGCAGAGAGGCAATGAGAAAATTTCACAGGGTATCAAAAAATACAAATTTCGAAATTAAAAATCTTTTCATAGAATAATAAATAATCTACTACAATATTATTAAAAAGAAACTCACCACGCTATATTTTCGTTTTCTCTTTAACAATATTATTATATTAGAGATGTATATTGCCTGAATGGAATTTATCTTTATTATTTATTATATTGTTGCACCAAGTTGCAGCTTTGCAGAGTCGTCGACCTTGGTTTCTTCCTTCTTAGTGTTATACACGTTTCCCGAGCGGGTTTCCATACTCAAAGAAAATAAATAAAAGTAAATAAAAATAAATTACCTTTCAACGTTATTGTGTTTATTTATTCGTGGTCTTCCTCATAGGTCGTGATCCGCAGTCTTCGTCTAGGTCCTCTCTCGCTCCAATAAGCAATCAAGATATATGTACAATAAAATATTACAAAAGAATGAAACTATAAAAAGGAATTATGATAATCTAAATAATCTCTTTATATAAATATTAAATATCATAGAATATTTTGAATAAATGTAGGGCGCATTAAAATTGATGTAACAATATTTATTTTTCAAGAAGCTCTAATAACCAGCTTTTTTGGTCGTTGATGTATAGCTTGTACCACGCTGATGAGGGCTAGCAGCCTTGAAACGTATACGTATTTAACTTTTCTTGATTAACCAGGAAAGGGTATTTTTAGAGAATTCCTAAATATTGAAAAAAATAGCGATTAGTTGATATTTACTCTGATAGATGGCACAAGCAATCAGCAACCTTTATTTTCACAATAAGGAGATGCCTTACTAACTGTATCCTTCATCTGTAGGTCACTTTCTATAAATAACTACCATCTTTCGTCTGTTTTATCATAGACTAGCGGATGTGTACCCGGCTTCGCCCGGGTTTTATCCGAGTGAAAGTTTGCCTAACGAATATTATATATTATGAAGTATAATAAACAATGCTAAAGATTAGTTTTAATTATTAATCAAGATTGTGTGTGAATATGTGAGAAAGATGTAATATCGTTGTTGTTTTCTTGGTCGACTGTTTTACATATGGTGTTATCTTAAAATTGCTTGTTTTGAATATTTTTTTAGATTGAGTTGAATGAATTGCTGAATTTTTTTTGTATTTATATATAAATAAAATTAACTCTGTTGAATTATTTTGTATTTTATCGATAACAGCAAAGTTATGTATTTTAAAGTTAGGAAAAATATTTTGATGTTAAGCAAAACCTGCTCCATCTCGTTTTACATAAATGTTGAAAATTTGGTCGAAATTGATGCATTGTAACGAAAGTTTTTAGCGAACACCACTTATGAAATTTCCATTTTATTAATATAGATACATGATGTAAATGGACTTAGAGTTACGCAGACGTATAAAAATAATTAAATTGTGTATATATTTATTTATTGGGTTTTAACTAGAGACTAGAGTAAATACATTCTGTCGAGAGATATGTAAATCAGCATTGTTTAATTTTGAGATTAAATTTGTTTTGTTAAATTGCTTCTATGTAAATATTTTTAAAGAAGAAAAATAAACTTCTTTTTTTTTTTTTATGTTCTGAGAATTTTTATAGCTAGAGGGATATATCTTCAAGAAAAATAACAATACACAAAGCCTGTTATTTTCTATAAACCCATTGCGGGTTTTTCTCGGTTAGAATAATCGTTATTTGGAATAGAAATGTAAGATTTATTATATATGTTACCAATTTTGATGTATATAATCCGAGCCCCCTTTGTATGTATTGGGATATTTTTATCATGTATATTGTGAAATGGCCAAGAGCGTTGTAAAAGTCCAATCTTTGCTTGATTTCGGAAATTGGCCGGAATGGTTGGCCGGAATGACTTTGGGCAATCGAAAAAAAGTCGAAAGAAAACAATCACTGGCATATATTTGATGGCTTTGTATTATTTCAGTCTTTATATATTTTTAATTTCTGTAATCCTGTGTATTACAAGGAAATCAAGGAATTGAAGGCAGAAGACAACAACAAATATGGAGAGGAATCTTAAAGGGGATGTATGGGATTAAGCAAAAAGATAAAAACGGCATTCTGGAGATACCAAGAGGTCTAGCAGCGAATCTCCCAAGAGGGGTTGAGATGATTCAATCCTGAATATTTCAGATCCTTCAAGCACGCTCTGATGAAACATTAACGAGGAGGCAAATTTGACTTTCTAAACGGCGTCGCGTGAGGAGCAAGCATCCTTAGGCTGGCTGGGGCTTTACTCGATCGACCATTTGGTCTTTTCCAGCTCGCTTATTGAGTGGATTTCTCCACAAACAGCCAGTATACTTACATAACATGTTTGACATCTTCATCATTTCTATCGCAACAATGCCTCTAGACCAACTGCAAAGATACTTACATAAGTGTAAAATGTTTGAAATCTTTATTATTTCTATTGTTATATATTTGCGTCTCCAATTACACAGCAAGGATACTTACATAGGTGGAACATGTTTGAAATCTTCATTCTTTCTCTAACAATATGCCTTTAGCTTAACTGCAAATATACTTACATAAGTGTAAAATGTTTGTAATCTTCATTTTCTCTCTCTCTTTATATGCCTCTAGTTCAACTGCAAAGTTACTTACATGAGGTGGAAAATGTTTGAAATCTTTATTCTTTCTCTCTCACTATATATTTGCCTCCATTTCCACAGCAAGGATACTTACATAAGTAGAAAATTATTAAATAAAAACAAACGATAGCATTGCGTCTCTTTATACATGAAATTTATTATGCTAGCTTTCGGATCTTATCGATCCTTCCACAGGCCAAGCTGTAAGTTGAGAGAAAGAGTATATATAGTTGTACAATATTATTTATATACACCTAACGAAGATAGAAAATAAAATAAATATAAACACATTTCACGAGTTCACGTTTTCTCGTGGCCAGGCTGCAGTTGTTTCATCTTTGTCTTCGTTAGGTGTATATAAATAATATTTAAAATACAATATAACGCGGCTGATGATTGTAAAACGAAAATTAAAATTATACCGCGAATGTTTCTTTTAAAAATCGAAATGTCGCTATTTCTCTTTGAAAATAAATTTCGATTTTTAAAAGAAACATTCGCGGTATAATTTTAATTTTCGTTTTACAATAAATAATATTGTACAACTATATATACTCTTTCTCTCAACTTACAGCTTGGCCTGTGGAAGGATCGATAAGATCCGAAAGCTAGCATAATAAATTTCATGTATAAAGAGACGCAATGCTATCGTTTGTTTTTATTTAATAAATTTATAGCAATTCTTTTGTCTATTTATAAGTAGAAAATGTTTGACATCTTCATTCTTTTTTTTTTTCCCAATATGCCTCCAGTTCTACAGGAAGTATACTTACATAGGTGGAAAATGTTTGAAATCTTCATTCTTTCTACCTTTATATATTTGCCTCCATTTCCACAGAAAGGATACTTACATAAGTGGAAAATGTTTGCAATCTTCATTCTTTCTACCTTTATATATTTGCCTCCAGTTCCAAAACAAGGATACTTACATAAGTGGAAAATGTTTTAAATATTCATTATTTCTATCGTTATATATATGGGTGTTTTTTTTTTAAGGAATAACTCTTATCATGACCAATTTAGTATGAAGTAAGGAATAAAGAGTAGCTTCTTATATAGACATTTATTCACGCTAGCTTTCGAACCTATGAGGTTCGAAAGCTAGCGTGAATAAAATGTCTATATAAGAAGCTACTCTTTATTCCTTACTTCATACTGAATATATGGGTGTTCCAAAAGTTCGTAAACACTTGCAAAAAATTGAAATACCAATATTAGTCGCCTTTATGTATAATATATTTGTATTATGTATAGAGTAATTGTATTATGTATTATTATGTATTCACCGTAATAATATTATTCGCCAAGTAATGAGAAAAACAAAAGTTGCAGGTGTTTACGAACTTTTGGGACAACCTTGTATTTGCCTTTTCAGTTCCACAGCAAGGATACTTACATAGGTGGAAAATGTTTGAAATCTTTATTCTTTCTTTCTCTAGCTATATTAATAACTTTATACATGACTGAAATATTTAGAAAATATCATCTATAATCTGACTCTTCTTTGAATAAAGAAATATTCATTTTATTTCTATCCAATAATAGAAATTGTAGACGCAAAATTAATTATTTTGAATCAATGGTTAGATTTTTCCATGTGTGTATCTATCTGATTTTGAGAGTGTTACTTTGGTATTTTATGATTTATATTATAGATGCATAGATTAATAGATGCATCGATGTTATGCATCAATTGATTCAAATGCGTCAATTCTTAATATTGTGGCGAAGAAATAATTTATTATTTAATTTAATATTATTCAATGAAAATATTCAACAGATTATAAAAATATATATTACTCTGTATTTGTGGAAGCATCTTAAAATTATTTCTTTGCTTGCTTGTTCAAGATTCCCTATACGAATCACGCCCAAGTCCTTCCTTTTTACCCTATCCCCCATTACGGAAGATAATCTATTTTACCAAATCACTACAACTAAATGTCACCACCATTTACACAGACGGATCCCAATCATCAGAAGGAGTTGGGGCTGGAGTCATCCTACCACCTCCTCTACAAACCATACAACTTAAACTCCACCAAGAGTGCTCAGCGTTCCAAGCTGAACTGCTTGCCATTCTCTACGCAACAAAAATCACCATGAATTTCCCGAAAGAACATTTTATCATTGCCTCAGACTGCCAATCAGCTCTATCAGCCATATGTAGGTCTTGGCCCCCAAGAACACAACTAATTGCGGAAATAATCTACAACCTGCATTTTTCACCAAATGTGCAACTCTGCTGGATCAAAGGCCACAGCGGTATTCCAGGAAATGAACTGGCGGATCAGGCGGCAAAGGCTGCAGCACATTCTAATCTGCCACTATCCTTTACCACCCTCCCAAAGAGCGTCGCGCGCGGTAAAAAAGAACAGATAGCCCTCAAAATGTGGACAGACCTCTACATCCAAGATTACTCCACCAGAAATCTACGAAGATTTGCTGCTACCCCGAAACTACTCCACCAAATGCTTCAAATATCAAGCATGGATCTACCTCCACAACAATCTTGACCGGCCATGGCTACATTCAGGCAGACCTTGCAACGGTATCGAAAGAAGACCCAACTTGCCCCCACTGCCAAGATGAAGACCAAAACGTAGACCACCTCCTCTTCACTTGCCCAACCTTCCAATACCAAAGATTCCAGACAGCCAATCTCCTAGGTATCACCAACATATGTCCAGCATCCCTAGAAAATCTCCCAAGAAAGAAATCTGCCTGGCAACTCCTCATTAATTGGACTTCAACTGGCATTGTATATAAATCCAAGAAGACTTAGGTCAGAAGGACATCCCGGGTAGTTGGCGACTTCTGTACGCTCCAGGAACCGGGGTTACTTAAATAAATAAGATTCCCTAGCTGTGGATAGTTGGGTAGTTTTGTTAATATCAGACATGACGTAGCCACGCAATAATATTTGAAATGGAGGCGATAAAAACGTGGTGATTTTCTTTTAATGATCGTCTAGTCGCGGTGACGTTATCAATAAATACTTTGACATCGTAAGATATACAAAGACTTGATTTCTACGCTACAATATCAACTGGCAATGTGATTCTGTAAAAAAACCTTAATTAACTGACTTAAAGATAGAGGTTGCCTAGCCTGTGTGTGTGTGTGTTCAAATTTCTGAAATAATAAACACTACGCCCAGATAAAGTTTATTTTCTCAACGTTTCAACAAAAATCTTTTGTCCTCGTCAGAAGAAATTAAAAAAAGAATTTGTGGCAAGTCGTTAAAAATACCTCGATGATGGCGGATTCATTGTAAGATATCTTCCTTTAGGTATATGTCCATCAATATAAAACTTTAATATGTAATAAATGCTCTTTTTCCTTTATGTATTCCTTTTTTACCATTGAAATTTTGTTCTCAAATAACTATCGCACCCTATAATTAAAACGGGAATATGTTTTTCATCCTCATATCGAAAGCTAAATATCCCTATTGATAAAAAATATAGTGAAATGTGACATTGACAACAATTAACGCAGGCCAAGGGATTCTGATATAAATCTGTTATTCTTGTCGGCAGAAATCGATGTAGGGCAGTGGGATTTTGATATAAAGCTATCATTCTTTTTTGGGAAAAATCGAAGCAAGTTCATTAGGCTATAAAATAAGGTCCAATCAGTGCCCAGCTCTAGGAGAAAATCCATTAGGCTCTCATATCAAGGGCCAACCAGTGCCCAGCTCTAGGAGAAAATCCATTAGGCTCTCATATCAAGGTCCAATCAGTGCCCAGCTCTAGGAGAAAATCCATTAGGCTCTCATATCAAGGGCCAACCAGTGCCCAGCTCTAGGAGAAAATCCATTAGGCTCTCATATCAAGGTCCAATCAGTACCCAGCTCTAGGAGAAAATCCATTAGGCTCTCATATCAAGGTCCAATCAGTGCCCAACTCTAGGAGAATATCCATTAAGCTCTCATATCAAGGTCCAATCAGTGCCCAGCTCTAGGAGAAAATCCATTAGGCTCTCATATCAAGGTCCAATCAGTACCCAGCTCTAGGAGAAAATCCATTAGGCTCTCATATCAAGGTCCAATCAGTGCCCAACTCTAGGAGAAAATCCATTAAGCTCTCATATCAAGGTCCAATCAGTGCCCAGCTCTAGGAGAAAATCCATTAGGCTCTCATATCAAGGTCCAATCAGTACCCAGCTCTAGGAGAAAATCCATTAAGCTCTCATATCAAGGTCCAATCAGTGCCCAACTCTAGGAGAAAATCCATTAGGCTCTCATATCAAGGTCCAATCAGTGCCCAGCTCTAGGAGAAAATCCATTAAGCTCTCATATCAAGGTCCAATCAGTGCCCAACTCTAGGAGAAAATCCATTAAGCTCTCATATCAAGGTCCAATCAGTGCCCAGCTCTAGGAGAAAATCCATTAGGCTCTCATATCAAGGTCCAATCAGTACCCAGCTCTAGGAGAAAATCCATTAGGCTCTCATATCAAGGTCCAATCAGTGCCCAACTCTAGAAGAAAATCCATTAAGCTCTCATATCAAGGTCCAATCAGTGCCCAGCTCTAGGAGAAAATCCATTAAGCTCTCATATCAAGGTCCAATCAGTGCCCAGCTCTAGGAGAAAATCCATTAGGCTCTCATATCAAGGTCCAATCAGTACCCAGCTCTAGGAGAAAATCCATTAGGCTCTCATATCAAGGTCCAATCAGTGCCCAACTCTAGGAGAAAATCCATTAAGCTCTCATATCAAGGTCCAATCAGTGCCCAGCTCTAGGAGAAAATCCATTAAGCTCTCATATCAAGGTCCAATCAGTGCACAACACTGGGGGCAATTACATTAGGTTCTGATATTAAAATCCAATCCATTAATAATAACAGCTCTGAAATTGACCTTGAAATACTGGCTGAGGGTGCTGAGTATGGATACAAATAGATTGACTCGAATATGTTTAAATAGAATGAGGCAAATATCCTGTGCTACAGGTGCGCCCATCGGGTTTATAAAACAATTAAGCAATTTACTCAATAATAACGGATCCTCGTGGCTTACTTATTGTAATGATCCTGATTGACTAAGGAATGAGATCCCAGGAATACTAAGAACTGCGATAGAGCAAACAATACAAAATGACTTAACAAGAATAACTCAATCAAAGTTATATTCCCACTATAGAGACATATATACAACGTTTACCACCGAAGAATATTTCTTAAGTGAACTCCCTTTTCCTGTCATCAGATTAATCGCACAATTTAGAACCCTTTCAATTTTTTTCAGAGAACACTATCTGATTTTAATGAGGGGTGAAGACGTGAAATGTACTTTCTGTGGATCAGGAATAACAATGGAGATGTTGCACTACCTATTTGATTGTGCTGCTCTGTCTGAGGAAAGACGAAAACTAAATGATAAAACGGGGCAACTTTGTCCTTCATTTCCGGCACTAATTAATGAAATATCAAAGAATAGGTATATAGCGGTAGCGATATTTGGATTCCACAGGATTATATCCCGGAAAAGGCCACACAGTGTTCTCCACATCCCTTGTGAACTGGCGAATCTTGTATAGGGCGAGAGGTCCTAAATGAAAGCTTTGTTCTTTTTGTTTGTATTAAAATCCAATCAGTATCCATCACTAGAGGCAAACCCATTAGGTTCTGATATCAAGGTCCAATCAGTGTCCAACATTAGCAGAAAATCCCATAGATTTTAAAATCAAGGTCCAATCAGTGTCGAGCATTAAGGACGTTGCATTTGTATCTTTACCCCAACCGATTAATGAGAGTTACCTTTCATATAAAATCATTCTAATAGGGATCTGGTAAAAAATAATATAAAAGGATTAAATCCATCTTGATAAATATCCATATTAAACACCCAGCATTGTACAGGAGAACCACGCCCGCAGTTAGGTGAACGAACAGGTTGGCGGTGTCGTCTAATAGAAGTCAACACGGCGGGGGGCTGCACCGTGACCAATGGCCGGGAATTGGACTGGGGTGCTGCATGCTTTACCTCCCTCTAGATTCAGTCAGGGGAATCGGAGAGGTATCTTCAACTATGAAAAATGTTTGCCGGTAAGATACAAGACAATACAGGTCCCTTCAAAATAGACTCAAAAATAAAGCTCCATCTATTGATCACCTCCGCAAACTAATGGCCTCGGGTCGATGACAAAGCCACAACACTAGCTTTTGCAAACTGAGACGCACCTACCTGGGGCTTAGTTTTAGCTTTTATTTTGAACAAAGAGTCGTACTTTAGAGACGACCTTGAGAATCATGACCTGAAGTGCTCAAAAAGGTTTTGTTAGATGACAAATTACCATCGTATGGGATAAATATCAACTAAACGTCAATTTCAACTTTCAAGGATATTTGCAACCTAAATTTTGGTAATTCCAGATATGCTAACGGATCAATTTATTATCAACAAATACAACTTACATTTTAATATTCATATATGCAGGAATAAAGGATGTAAACAAGATGATGATAAGTCAATATTCACATACACAGACACGATATATGTAATATATTATTTAAAAGATAAAATTTCATCTAGGGAAGAAGTCTTATAGAATCATATGACCAAATAAATAAAATTTCTTCACTTCTTTCAAAAACTGAATCTTTCAGATGGTCTTCTTTCTCTGACAGGATTCCGTCTTGGTGTCTTGTTCTCCTTAGTTGGCACTGTGACTCGGCACCTCTGAGGTTTCAGGATTAGGCGGTAACACTGAAATCCTTCATACTAAAGGAAGCAGCTATTTCTGAGACAATCTCTTCAGTATCGTCTTGAGGATTTATTGGCTCAGGTAAAAATACTTCAGAAGAAGAATTTGGCAAAATCTAACTTTTTTTCATAGCAGTTAAAGGCGAAAGGAGTTATGTTTTATTTGAAAATAATAATTCGTGCATTAATGGTTTCTTTTTACGAATATAGATGGCGGGTTGTATTGTCTTGTGTTTACATTATCATCTATCTTTATTTTATGTATTTTTTAATTTATTAATCAAGCAGGCGCGATAATTATCTCTATTATGGTAATAATTTAATACGGTTTAAGATTTGCTGTCATTTTTTTTCTGGTAGAACTGCTCGTTGACTGATCTATTGGTTTCGTCCAGGGGTCGGCAAACTAAACACGCATACAACTTCATAAAGACCACCGGTCTTATACAGATTCACCACAGGAAGGAAGTATAGATAGAGCTCCTATTCTTCAGGTAGCGCAGAACCCAACAGCCTCCAGGTCTGACGCATGTCCAGTGGCCACAGAATCCACCGTGCATAGGTTAGCGCAGGGGTTGGCACACTTTTGAGTGGGAAGAGTCAAAAATCAAAATTTCAAAGTTTTTAAAGAGTCACAAATATTTTTCTTGTTAATAATAAATAGTACTCGCATAAATAATATTTACGTATGGAACTATATAAAGAGTCACAGTTTCACATCCAAAGAACCGCATGTAGCCGCAGTTTACCGACCCTTGGTCAACTATATTCTTTGGTGATAAAACTCTATTTTATATATAAAGGATTCCACATCGAATTTTCATAGCTTTTCTCCGTTAATGAAAACAAGAAAAAATATGTTTAAAACGTTGGCTCTTTCGTTTCTATCTAATGATGAGAATATATAGCTAATATATTCCTATGTGAGCTCGCTAAATACACACAAAAAATGCATAAGAAGATAAATAAGAAAAATATAATGCTATATCAAAAATTATATTAAGGTCGAAATTATATGTGAACAAAATTTACCCAGAAATTCTTTGAAAAAGGAAAAATAGAATTCGGGTAAAAAGTTTCTTTTAATTTAGGTTTTGCAAACTATCGAAAAAAATTCTGCTCTTCAACGGATAAGCTCTTTTTATGTACAATATCAAGATGGTATTTTTACTAAAATAATTGGAAATATTGTTATTGGTAATGTGCGGGAATGCAACAGACTGTTTACAGGTAAAATAATAGATATTATAATGGATGGAATATATATATATACAAACAATTATATAAATAATCTATCTAAAATCTATCTAAAAATCCTGACTTCAACTGACCCGGTTGATGGTCCTCAGCAAGGGTCCCACTCCAGTAATGCAAAGGAGCTGTGTCTGTACTCATGTTAGAGTCGGCAGCAAAGGCTTCCATGTTAGGAACAGTCTCAAACTACAGGCAAAGTCAGACTTTCACCTAAGTGTACCTGGATCATGGTGCCATGATCAATGAAAGCTGCACCCCTATACCCCATTCCATGAGATCATGAACTCATGGAATTCGTGTAATATTTACACAAGGGGATAAGAAACAACAAAAACAACAATTATATAGATAATTTGTCAGGGTAATTGTTATATTGGGTTAGGAGGTCTATTTTTCTATTGATGTTATTTATTTTGATGATACCAGTGCTTCCAGGAATAATTGTTGTTGCTTGCTTTTTATGTCGTTGTAATAGGCTATTGCTTGTTTGATATTAAATGTGTGTCCAGTGGTGCAGGTGTGTTGATATATTAAGGATCTATTGTCTTCGTATCTTATGTTTCTCTCATGTTCTATTAGTCTGGCCTCTATTATATGTTTTAAATGAAACAAGCTTATATGTCAACAAGCTAATTTCTACATAAGAAAATCAGGATTATTTAATAGTTAAAATTAGATTTTTATTTCAAATATTGTGGAATTGTTGATTGTGTGTGTAACTGTCGATTCAATTTGTTTCTTGGGGAAACATACAGAATATATTCGTCCCTTTAAAAAAGTAGTTGATATTGCTTCCATTTTGAGCTTAAAATTCTGACAATTTTCTCCACAGGTGTGTGTGTGAGTCGTTACATTGTTTGACAATAATTTCTCTGCAATATATTTGGTCAAATACCAACTTCCTTCCATTACTTAAGTCAAGGGAAACAATCGGGCGGGGCCTACACAAAGGCAGGAAATAGCTGAGTGTTGCTCAAGAAATGTCCTACACGCACAAACTGCGATCTTTCCATTGTTGATGGAAGTTTTATCGGTCGATCTTTCATTGAAATGTTAACTGGTGTCAACAGCACATAGACATGATGAATTGTAGGATCGCTTGGTTTATTTCCAGCCTTCTGCTATTGTCAGCATTTTGCATTCTAAATATTACACATATATTTACGCTATTGTCAACACCTCATTCTATTTATCTTTCAATGTGGCAAGAGTTAATCATAAATATTGTTAAAGCTAACTACTTGATACACATCAATATAATAAAATGAATCATAAGGGAAAATTATTTCTAATTATAATTTTTATTTTGTATCAAAAGAGGTACATCTTTCAAAAATGCATTAGAACAATGCATTGTTCGTCACCTCAGTAAAAAACGTAAAGGCGGTGATAAAGAATGAACTCTAAAACCAATTTTGGTAAATTTAGAAAAAAAGTCAACATGTATATTATGGTTTCAAGCTATGTTGTAATATGGTCTGAAAATTTGCTCTACCATTTCACCAGTTTAAACACCTTTTTTTTTTGTAAATTTGACCGATTTCATTACTCCTCTTGTAGATATTGATCATCACCGCAAACTAGCGGTCTCAGGTCGGTGACAAAGCCACAACACCAGCTTTGGTAAACTGAGAAGCGTCCATCTGGAGACCATGATTTCAGGCTAATGGCCCTCGTCAGTCTAAGGCGGACTTTATTCTATGGGATCCACATGGCAGATTATTAAGATTCCATTTTATCCCTTGTGAATTTTTATCTGCCTTTTTTTTTTCTTACTTCAAAATAATTAAATGACTAAATTACTATATAGAAATTATGATATTTTTATGTATGCGTTTTATGATAATGCCTTTTTTAACCTATAGTTGCAAAAAGGTTGAAAATGCCATGAGGTATGGAACAACAATAAATAGAAAAAAGCGAGGAACAGCAAGTGAACGATTTTCTGAAATCACGGGAAAATAAAATTATATAACGGGATGTTGGTTTATTTGAGGGGCTCTTTACATGGCCCTAGCTGCTATAAAGCAATTCTTTACGAAGGAAGCTACCTCATATATATATATATATATATATATCTACCTAATGGCCTACATGGCGAATAAAATTAGGAATGAAATTATTGTTGTTGTTGTCGTGTCCAATAAAGAGCCTCAGATGTCGCCATACATCTCTATCACAGCAGCAGCAATGTACACTATCTTGGGTGTGTAAAGCTGCTGCTCTGGGTCCATGTCAATTTTCTGCAAAGCTGCGGGCAATGTTGTGCATAACCATATTTGGGTAGGTGAATGAAATTATTAAGAGCGTATTTAGGCAATAATTGTTGTTGTGTCTAATGAAGAGCCTAATATATCTCCATGCATCTCTATCACAGCAGTTGCAATATCCTCTATCTTGGGTGTGTAAAGCTGCTGTTCTGGGTCCATGTCAATTTTCTTTTGTTGTTGTCGTGTCCAATGAAGAGCCTCCGATGTCTTCATGCATCTCTATCACAGCAGTCGCGATGTCCTCTATCTTGGGTGCGTAAAGCTGCTGTCCTGGATCCATGCCAAATTTCTGCAAGGGTGCAACCATTGCTGGGCATGAGAATATGTAAGTAGGTGTTAGTACCACACCAGGACAATTAACCCTGAAATATATTTGATACACAGTGACCTTTATTGAAGACACACGAGATAACCAAGTGTGAACAAAATTGTTCCTATATCCTTAAAATTATATATATACGACGGGCGATATTAAAGTCTTTCCAATTCCTTTTTTTTTTCCATGAGTGTCGCTTACAACAAATTAAAACATAATTTGAACTGATCTTATCAGTTTCTAAGTTACCCATGATAAAACGATATTTTTTCAGAATGTAAGAAGAATTTCTTTAAAGTGACGACTATCTCTTTCTCTAACATATGTTTACTGATTAGGAACACTACAACGATAGAAATCCTATCGTAGTCTTTAAACAATACTGAAGAAACGAAGATGCTTGAAAGTTTTCACATCTAAGATTTCACCTTGTAGAAACTCGTCCTCTGAAACTTCTTTTTTAATATTGATATACAAGGTGCGTTCATTAATTTCCAGGACTGGTTAAAAAATAAAATAAATAAAAAAGCTAAAGAAAAATATTTTATACAGAGTTAAATATTGGACATTCGACCACACCTCACTGAAATCAGGAGTCTCGTGGCGCACGCGCCGATCTAAAAATAGAACAAAATAACTTCCTTGTAAGGTTCGCATTTCTAATTTTAAAATGGCCATTTTCGAAGAGCAGAGAATCTGCATTAAGTTTTGTTTTAAATTGAAAAAAGTGCTACTGAGACGTATGAATTGATTAAAGAAGCTTTTGGCGATGCAGCTTTATCCCGTTCAAGAACTTTTGAATGGTTTTCATGCTTCCAAAAAGGTCGGGAAAAGGTAAACGATTATCAGCATACTGGGCGTCCAAGATCATTACGTTGCGAGGAAAACAAGCTCAAAATAAAGGAATTAATTAAATCTAACAGAAGCATTTCTATTAAAGACTTATCTTCAGAGACTGGACTATCTGTAGGACTGTGTCATCAAATAGTAACAAAAGATTTGGACATGATCCGGACGTCTTCAAAATTTGTTCCCCGGATTCTAACAGAGGAACAAAAGGAGGTTAGAATGTATGTCTGCAAAAACATGGTTGAAATGACTCGGACCGATCCAGAATGGATGCAAAAAATATTACCGGGGATGAGATATGGGTGTATCAGTATGACCCGGAAACCAAACTTCAATCCAGCCATTGGATTGAAAGAGGGGAACCGAAACCCAAAAAGGCAAGATTTACAAAATCCAAAGTCAAGACATTGTTTGTTACATTTTTTTATATTAATGGTTTGGTTCACCATGAATTTATTCCTTTCGGACGTACAATTAATCAAGTGGTTTATTTGGGGATAATGAGGCGCTTAAGGGAGGCAGTGCGCCTTAAAAGACCTGAAAGATGGCAAAACAATGACTGGATACTTCACGTCGATAATGCGCGGCCGCACACAGCCCATCTTGTTTTGCAGTTTTTGGCCAAGCATTCAACCATACAGATCCCTCATCCACCCTATTCCCTCGACTTAGTCCCCAATGACTTTTTCCTCTATCCTAAATTGAAAATTAAGTTAAATGGAAGGAAATTTGACAACGTTGATATGATACAAACTGAATCGAAGGCAACCTTGAGGAACCTCTCAAAAAGTGATTTTATCTCCTGCTTCGACAATTGGAAAAAAAGATGGAACAGGTGTATTGAGGCAGGAGGGGCATATTTTGAAAAATATTAAATTCGTTTTTTTAGTTGTTTTATTTTTTCAAAGATACAGAGCAGTCCTGGAAATTAATGAACGCACCTTGTATATCAGGAGGATCATAGGCTTCTTAAAATAAACTTTTTATTCACACGCGAAAGTTATCCGTTTTTAGTTTTTTTTTTTATGCTCTAAATTCAGAAAGGTTTACATTCATGGACATAACTTAAAGGAGTGAAAATTATTTGATGTGTCGCCGGGCGTCTGTTTTTTGAATGACACGAGAGGCTGTTCACATTTAGTTATCTAGTGTGTCTTCAATAAAGGTCACTGTAATATCTTTCAGAGTTATGGTCTGAATCCCGATAAACATGGTAAAAGGTACAACTTCCTTACGTTTTGTCCATGTGTGTATCTTTCAGAGTTATTGTCTGAATTCCGATATACATGCTGAAAGGTACAACTTCCATTTGTCCATGAGTGTAACCCGAATCTATTTGTCGAATTAAAAGGCATGAAGAATCTCGCAAGAACCAAGTACTGCGATGACAGCAGTTTCAAGGCTGAAACAAACAGGGATTTATTGTCTATTGTCTAGATCCGTTAAATTACTGCTCTGTCTACAGAAGGTAATGTAAAGTGTGTGTGATATAAACACCCGTCTATAGCTTGTGTAAATACAATAATTACTTTAATGTGGTGGCCACATGGTGAACAGAAGGCGCCGTAGGTTTCCGGTCCAAAGTGAGAAAATATTCCCATCCATGGCGAGACACACACACAAAAAAAGTTGAAAAAATAATAATAACAATTCCAGAAGTTGGATAAGAATAGGAGAAGCTTGTAAATTCCGCTGAGGGAACAATGCTGGGGGAACAAAGGAGGCGGGGTAATCGACTGGGTGAGGGTAGCCTAGCTAGACTGCTAATTGTGTGGTTCGGGCTTTGTGTGTCGCAGCTGGGGCTTACACCTACAAACACACAGGATGGCGATACTGGACAGTTTACATGTCATTTCAGACCCACAAACACAAAGGATTATAGTTTACACCTACAAACACACGGGGTGGTGATACTGGAAGTTTACATGCCAGTTTACACCTACAAACACACAGGATGGTGATACGGTACAGTTTTCACTTACAAACACACAGGATGGTGATACGGTACAGTTTACACTTACAAACACACAGGATGGTGATACGGTACAGTTTACACTTACAAACACACAGGATGGTGATACGGTACAGTTTACACCTACAAACACACAGGATGGTGATACGGTACAGTTTACACTTACAAACACACAGGATGGTGTTACGGTACAGTTTACACTTACAAACACACAGGATGGTGATACGGTACAGTTTACACTTACAAACACACAGGATGGTGATACGGTACAGTTTACACCTACAAACACACAGGATGGTGATACCGTACAGTTTACACTTACAAACACACAGGATGGTGATACGGTACAGTTTACACCCACAAACACACAGGATGGTGATACCGTAAAGTTTACACTTACAAACAGACAGGATGGTGATACCGTACAGTTTACACTTACAAACAGACAGGATGGTGATACCGTACAGTTTACACTTACAAACACACAGGATGGTGATACCGTACAGTTTACACTTACAAACAGACAGGATGGTGATACCGTACAGTTTACACTTACAAACAGACAGGATGGTGATACCGTACAGTTTACACTTACAAACACACAGGATGGTGATACGGTACAGTTTACACTTACAAACACACAGGATGGTGATACGGTACAGTTTACACCTACAAACACACAGGATGGTGATACCGTACAGTTTACACCTACAAACACACAGGATGGTGATACGGTACAGTTTACACCCACAAACACACAGGATGGTGATACCGTACAGTTTACACTTACAAACACACAGGATGGTGATACCGTACAGTTTACACTTACAAACAGACAGGATGGTGATACCGTACAGTTTACACTTACAAACAGACAGGATGGTGATACCGTACAGTTTACACTTACAAACACACAGGATGGTGATACCGTACAGTTTACACTTACAAACAGACAGGATGGTGATACCGTACAGTTTACACTTACAAACACACAGGATGGTGATACCGTACAGTTTACACTTACAAACAGACAGGATGGTGATACGGTACAGTTTACATGTCAGTTTACACCTACAAACATACAGGATTATGTTACTGGACAGTTTACATGTACGATTACAAAAGCAAATATATGGAAATATTTTACAGCAAAGTTTACATATCGGTTTACAACCACAAACATGGCAGGGACGAAATTAAACAGCTACCCGTCATTTCACATTGTGGAGTGATATTGCTAGTTAACACATCAGTTCACAACCACATTATGGAGTGATACTGCATAATTTACTTGTGAACTCACATCAATAACAGTGACCCTCTCGACATGTTTAATCTCTGTTTACGAACAAAAGATATTCGAAATTGAGAAGTCATACTTCAGGTTAAACAATGCGATATCTACAAATTTATAACAAATATCAATAGTTGAAGAGAGGACACCACGAATTTAATATTTTGAAAGGATATCAAAAAGGGGTGATCAGCTTCTTTTCTGTGAAAAAAAGGTTTTAAAACGGGAGATGCTGTGTAAAGAAGAAAAGTTGGAAGGACTCTATTTAGACTCTTAAACTAACTCTTTTAGAAGAATGCAGATCATCCATCAAGACTCGGATTCAGTCAAAAAGGGGAAAATAACACAAAATTTGAAATGTTACTGCTTTCATGGGAGACTATATTTTATCTACCAAACAAGATAATCTCAGATTTATATAATAAAAGGCCACAATTTGAACTAAAATTAACTTTTCTACCAATATTTCGGTAGGCTGAACGACACCTTTTATCAATATACAACAACGTATTTGTTTTGTATAAGAAAACTTGAAATTTTTTAATTTTATAGGGGAATAAAGAAACACCGCGCTGTTAAGAATAGTGTGTATAAAATAGAAATATTTGGGTAAAAAATAAGAAAAGACACACTCAAAGAATCAATCCGCTATTATCCGATAATTCAAACTTACGTAGAAAGTGAAATAGTTTGTAAAAGACTTAAAAATACAAACTTCCGAACACAAGTAAAAAAAGCAAAATAGCTTCTAAATTGCGTAGGCGACTCACATTTTGTTAACTTCCTTCCTAAAGCGGTAATTTGAGGGTTATTCCTTTTACAGGAGAGCCCTCAATTTCCCGTCTTGGAAATCACTGAGGGGTCATTAAAAATGGATTAATTGAAAGGTGGAGGTGCGCGGTCACTCCCCCAACTGCTCCTGTTCTGCCCAAATGATGATTTATCCCTCTGGGAAGCATTATCTATATATTTACCCAATTTTGCCTCTATTGAGACATTTCGGAGGTGATCAGTCTTATAATAAATGTTTATTTTCCTGAGGAACATTCTCTCATGGACAACAAATCTATTCGACGAGTTTAAAATTTGTTTTTGACTCGCGCTTTAGATGTACTAAATTCGAAAAATCACGTGAGAACGCCCTTGCAACCTCAGAACAATTTTTAACGCCTTGCTAAATGCTTTATTTTTTATTTATTTCTCCTGACGAAGACAAAAGAGATTTGTTGAAAGGTTGAGAAAATAAAAAACTAACTGGCCGAAGTGTCTATTTTTCATATAAATCTATTCTAGATTACATGAAAACATTACATAGCGATGGTTGGAAATGGTATTATTATTGTTTATTAATTTATCAGTGATTAGCTAACCTTGACATATTCACGGTGGAATCTGTGGCCACTGGACATGCGTCAGACCTGGAGGCTGTTGTTGGGTTCTAGGCTGCCTGGAGTATTGGAGCTCCATCTATGCTGCTTTTCCTGTGGTGAATCTGTATAAGACCGGTAGTCTTAATAAAGCTGTGTGTATGTTGTATTAATATTGTATCGAACTATTTATTATTTTATTAGCAGATTATCAATTTAGATATTTTATATTTATTTACTCTGTAAACTTCCCTCTTATTGCTTCTTTTTGGATTTTATGAACTGTAATTTGTTCTTGTGCGCCTTTAAAAAATGAATTACTGCGTCATTCTAATGTTTGTATTTTCTAAATTTTGACATTTGATGAGATGCTGGGTAGATTAAGGAAAGACAAACTGAAGATAGCCGAAGAGTTCTTGAGGCAAAGAGTGATGTGATCTACATTTTCAGAGTCTGGCTTCAGAATTTCATTACCGTTTCAAATCAAGGATTTACTTCCAAGAATACGACGTCCCTATAGACGATATGACGATAAAGCCGCTCTTCACACCGCAAGAATAAGGACGCAAAGCTACTAGGGACAAAGTTACAAGACTCTGAGAGAATACTTGACAGAAACACGTCAGATCCAAGTCAATAGCAATAAGATTTGCAATATGCAGTCCCAGCTCCCATACGAAAGGAGCTATGTAGTGAAATATTTATTATCATTTATTAACAGATTATAAATTTTGATATTTATAATTTTTTACACTCTGTAAACTCCTCTCATTGCCTCTTTTTAAACTTATGAATATTAATTTGTTTTTTCATTTAAAATAAATTATTGTGGTATTCTGATGTTTTTATTTACTAATTTTCAATGTGACAATATTTACATACATATGTTTCTTTTCTGCTGACTCCCAGAACATTTTTCAAACATATGTTCAAACAAATTGAATTCCTATTTTTAAGATGCTGTTCCAAAATAACTTTATTAGGTACCGATCAAAAAGAACAACCTAGTTTATGTTATTGACGATGAGAAATATGAACAGGTTCTTCACAGAAAACAGTATACATTGTGGGATTTGATTCCTGTTCATGGCTGTCGGGAATCGAGGGTGTTAGCCACTCGTCCACCGACTTCTAAATTTTTTTACAGAATATATGATATTGATGATAGGCCTATATTTAGGAAATACTAGTGGATGTACCCGGCTTCGCCCGGGTTTTACCCGAGTAAAGGTTTGTCTAACGAACATTTGTTAAAACAATTCTCTATAAACTTATTTTAAAAAATAGATATATTTTGATAATTTGAAACTCGTGAATTTGAATCTCTCGATAAAGTGAACATTTTTTCCCGGTCCCTTGAAAAATACTCGATAAGTTGAATAAAATCAATATTAATTGGTTCCCTCGGTAATTGGAAGTTAAAGGAATAGTATCTTTGCCTTGGAATTGTATCATTATTCTTGTCTCAAATAAATTGCCGTGTCATCCTGAATTTTGTCTTTCCTAATTTTCTACATTACAAAATAATCATTTTATCTATTCTCCCAATATATATGTTGTAGATAAATGATAAAACTAACTTTGACTTGGGCGCAATTAATAGGTAGAAAATCTTACTTTTGATAAATAATCTTTAAGATAATAAACTTAGTGATAAAAAAACTTATAGATAAAAAACTTGTCATCATCGTCGCAATGAGGGCGCTGCTTGCGAGTTAAATCTACAAATCTGCAAATAACTAAGGATATTTAAGATATTCAAGAAATTATTTTTCAAAAACCTTCCCGGGGATATACCTAATAATATCCCAAAATTTCACGGCGATTGGATGTATGGGTTTTGAATCTATAGAGTACAAACATACAGACAGACATTCAATTATATATATATATATATATATATATATATATATATATATATATATATATATATATATAGATATGGTTGTTCCTTTGGTTTTCTGAATACCAGGATATGGTTTTAAATAAATCGTTATTTCTATAATTTGTTTTTTATATACACTGCGTGACATTGAAAATGGAACACCAGGAAATAGTGGCCAGAAAGTGATGAAACTCTGCAGACAGAGAGAGACAGGGACGAACAATAAGTGATCTTTATTTCAAAATGATAGTCATAATACAGAGCGAGAACGGCGTCGGCTTAGTAGCAAGTAGGACCACCGCGGACAGCGATGCACGCAGCAACACGTCTAGGTAGAGAGTCAATCAGAGTACGGATTACGTCCTGAGGGATGGCTCTCCATTCCCTCTCAACCATTTGCCACAGTTCGTCTTCTGAACGCGGCTGTGGCAAGGCATGCAAACGGCGTCCAATGATGTCCCAGACGTGCTCGATTGGTGAGAGATCAGGAGAGTACGGTGGCCAGGGAAGCATCTGTACATCTTGCAGAGCTTGTTGGCTAATGCGAGCAGTGTGCGGTCGGGCGTTATCCTGCTGATAAAGGGCATTGGGTACCCCCTGAAGGTAGGGGAGTGTCACCGGTCGCAGCACATCATCAACGTATCGTTGGGCCGTCATAGTGCCCTGAATACGAAGTAAAGGTGACCTGGAATCATACGCGATTGCGCCCCAAACCATAATTCCACGTTGTCGCACGGTGGGGCGTTCCACAATTGCTGCCGGATTGGACCTTTCTCCACGTCGACGCCACACGCGTACACGGCGACTATCACTGGACAAGCAGAAATGCGACTCATCTGAGAACACGACCCTGTGCCATTCCGTCATCCACGTCGATCTAGCCCGGCACCATTCCAAACGTTGGCGCCTATTCGGTGGGGTCAATGGCAGTCTTCTTAGCGGACGGCATGAGTGCAAGCCATTAGCAACCAATCGACGGGAAATGGTTCTGGTCGAGATGGAATGATCTATGGTGTCTTGCACATGTTGCAGGATGGCGGTACAAGTGGCTTGTGGGGCCGCCACTGCTTGTCGAAGGATACGCCGATCTACACGTGCTGACGTCACTCTGGTTGCACAGGCATTCCTATAAATTGCCACATTTCCTTGTTCCAACCATCTTCTCCACAGTCGGTGCACCGTGGACGCACCAAGGTATGTATCAGCTGCGATTTGACGTTTGGACCAACCTGCCCTTTTCAGTCCGATCACCATGCCCCTCGTAAAAGCGTCTGTCTGCTTGAACTGCCTCCGTTTACGATGACCTGGCATTCTCTGTTATTACACGTGTCTTTTGACACATAAACAAAATTTCTACAATGATTTTCCTTGAAGAAATAACGACACAAATACTGTCCTTTCTGCAAGTTCCTTCCCTTATATCTTACTCCATGTGCGCACGAGAGCTGCGCATTTTACATCATTTGCATAACTCGGTTAAGCGCGTCTACCCTGAAATTTGCATAATTTTCTGGCCACTATTTCTTGGTGTTCCATTTTCAATGTCACGCAGTGTAAATACGATTTTATAATCTTAAAATCTGAACTGTTTATTCTTGTTTATTTTCTTCTTTCAGCCATATTGCTGTGAAAGCCGAAACATGCCCAAATTTGATGATGGTTGTTATCCCATTATACTACATTTTAAAAGGATAATAATTTTTCATAAAAATATGTCTCGTGTAAAAATACATCATACCTAGTAAAACTAACTTTTAGGCATCAAACAAATGCCATAGGTTTCTGGAAATGAGTGTCTTTATCTTTATTAAACGCATTCTCGACCTTCGGGCATCTCTTCCCTTCTCTACAGGAGTACATAAAAGCATATAAACTTTATAGGCATGTTTAGATAAGGGCAAGTAGTGGAGTGTCTTGAATGCTAACTCAGATTGTAATAAAATAAACATGTTGCTATAGTGTAACGCTGATGAGGGCCAACAGCCCGAAAAGCGTCCGTGGTTAGCTTTTCTTGATTAATCAAGAATGGGTATTTGGCCAATTCTGGAATAATTAAAATTCAACGAGAATAGTTGATATTTATTCCGATAGATGGCGCAAGCCAGCGCAAGCAACTTTCAGTTGCACGATAAGGAGATGCCTTTTTCATAATTTATGAACCTTATCCCAGTACAATATCACATTTGTACTATTTTTTTCACATGTTGCTATAGTGTTCGGGAAGTCTTTGATTGAAAATTTGTACTGGTGTGTTTTGTAAACTGAACTATAACCATATTGATGAATATAAGGTAGGGTTCTATTGAATTACCCTTTTGGAAGCCCATTGTCATTAGGTTTTGATGATATCATCGATATATCAAATACCAATCTCTCTGCTGCTATGGTATTCAATATAACTGGCGTGTCGTATCGTTATCACGTCCGAAGAAGCATAGAGCGCTATGATACAGTTTTTATGAGAAGAAAGGTGGCAGAAAGAATGTGTGCATGCCCCCAAACGAAGAATTTCAAAGAAGAATAACTTCACTATTAATAATATTGTAACAAGGTATTTATTATTTTAGTAGAGTATTATTTTTTATGTTTATATTTTGCTATACTCTGTACACTTCCCTCTTTTTGCTTATATTTTGTTTATCACTCATAGTTTGTTCTTGCCTGAAATAATTTGTTGTCTCATCCCGAAGTTGGTCTTCCCTAAATTTCCACGTGGCAATATTTTAATGTTTTAGTCATTTTACCTGGATTGTCTCAAATATTCAGTTTGGGTGGCATATATCTACATGCTTATTCAATTATAAACTGTTTTCATTGAGTTTTTTTTTTATCCCTAGTACACGTGGTACAGGCCATGATATTCTTGGTGAGTAGAAGTTGGCGATTGCTTTTAATGTAAATATACCACATGTCTACGTATGTAAAAAACAGTTTAGTCATTGAGTATAATCGCGTTTTAATGTCTACATTCGCTATATATATATGGAGCGTTATTGCTTTATATTGTAACAGAGTATTTATTATTTTATTAGCAGGGTATTATTTTTTATGATTATATTTTGCTATACTCTGTACACTTCCCTCTTTTGCTTATCTTTTAGTTATCACTCATAGTTTGTTCTTGTCTGAAATAAATTGCTGTGTCATCCTGAAGTTTGTCCATCCTAATTTTCCAAGTGGCATTTTGGTAGAGATTCTGGGTAAATTAGGGAAGACAAACTGAAGATCGCCGAAAAGATGGAGGATTCAGGAAAAGATCCAAGATTCCAACGACATGTCGAAGCAAATACTTTCCTCCAAGATGACGATGTCCCTATAGACGATACGACGACAAAGCCGCTCTTCACGCCGCAAGAAAAAGGACACAAAGGTACTAGGGACAGAGTTCCAAGACTTCGATGGAATCCTTGGCAGAAGCACGTCAAATCCATGTCAGTAACTACAATAATTGCTATCTGTGGGTCACAGCTTCCATAGGGAAGAAGCTATGTAACATAGTATTTATTATTTTTTTAGCAGGGAATTATTTTTTATGTTTATATTTTGATATACTCTGTACACTTCCCTCTTTTTGCTTATCTTTTGTTTATCACTCATAGTTTGTTCTTGCCTGAAATGAATTGTTGTCTCATCCCGAAGTTGGTCTTCCCTAATTTTCCACGTGGCAATATTAATAAAAGCTAAGTGTTTCATGCCATTGTGATCAATATGATGGCAAAGAGTTTATTACATGTTCGGTCATTGTAGGATTGTGAATGTAGCAGTAGGACCAATGGGAGATTAATTGTCACGAGGAAGTCCCGTCAACATCAAGGAATTCTGGTGAAAAACTTGTTTGTCCACAACCTATGAGATTTCCAGAAGTATAGGGAAGAAAGGTCGACGACTTGAAGGGAAACTCCATCAAATTAAATAGGAAACAAAAACCTCTATCGATGGCAAAGAAAGAACAAGTTTGGATAAAAAAAAGTGCACGCATGCGTGGTCGAGTGGGATTGGAAGACGGAGATTGGCGTAAGGTACAATCAATTTCTTCTTTACTCCGGGTAAATAAATAGTGGGGTTAGATAGCCAACCCTGCTGGGTTATCCAGGCGTGGCCGTACACCTGGTTTCATCACTTTCTTCTACAACAAGAATTACAATCTTCATTTCAAATTTTGAATTAAGAATTGCTATGATAATATATGATAGTTGCTATAATTTTAGCGTGAATAAATAATGCAGAATTCGTTAAGAATCGAAAAATAAAAATTATTTATGATAATATTAATAACAAAAGTTTAAGTTCTCATGATGAGGTCAATAAGCAAGATTTAATCTTCGCCTCTATTTAATTTCCACAGGTCCTATGCACACGCAATTATCATAATTATAATTGTTTATTCAGGTGTATAATTTATGCTAATTTTAGCTATTTTATTCACATTTCCCTTGTCCAAAATGGCGCCTCGTATTGTTAATCCGTCCAAGGAAGTAAAAGACAGTGAAACTATTTTAGAGGCGTATGGTTATTTTTGAAATGAAACATTTTTCTAATGCCCTTAATGAAATGATAAATTAATGGGAGGTTCTGACTCATCAGTGGTGAACCCTTCCAGCGGTTTTGCCAGTTTAATCTATCATACAGATGTAATATTGCATTGGACTGTTTTGTCCAATATATATATTTTGCCCAATGAATTATATAATATATATATAGATGGGACATTTTGATAGGAGGAAATTGATCAATAAAAACATTTGTCCTAGTCATTTTGCCAGTTAAAAACCACTTTGGCAGATAGTGAAGATTCCATTAGGTCCCTTGTGTATCTCATGGAATAAAGTCCACCCTAGGCTAACGAGGGCCATTAGCCAGAAACCATGGTCTCTATATGGATGCTTCTCAGTTTGCCAAAGCTGAGACTCTCTATGCTTTTATATGTAAATATATCGTTTTGAAAAATAGAGCAATCCATACTTAATTTTTTAGATAAAAATATATGCCTTTTTAATTATATGCAGTAGGACCTTCCTGTAAAGGATACCTAATTGCAGAGCCAAAGTGTCCTTTAGGGAGAGATGTCCTCTTACCGGAGAGTTGATAAATAGTAAAAATGGTAATTTTGCAAATGAAAAATGTCCTTTGTAGAGAGGTGTCCACTAGCGGGGTGTCCGCTAAAGGGAGGTTCTACTGTTTATATAATGTAAAATAGGTTAAAATTTTGAAGCTATACCAACGTTAAAATTTATCTTCCATCAAATTATAAAACTATTTTTACAAAGGCCTCATTATAATGAAAAACATTCTGTTAGTAAGGCTTGGTTCACTAACCAGTGCTCCCAGTCTTAATGACAAAGGCAGACGCATTCTACTACACCCAGTCATGATGGTTGTCAAATCTCAACCATCAACAAGCTTTACAAGCTTGACACCCTGATATGATTGAGTGGAGATAAGGAAGAAGAAGAAGTTCACTAACGGTGAGCCTCACAGCTTTTCAACCCAAAAATCCCAACAAATATTTTTTTTCTTTACAGTTAGGTCTGTAAGGTAGTTTTCAATTATAAAAGCAAATGTGGATTTATATAGTTTCATGTTTAATACATGTATTGTAATATTTGATTGGTTAAATCTGTTTACATCACTTAGAGGGTGTTTACAATACCAGAGTAGGTGAAGACAAACATACATAAGACGTTGGTTGCTATAGAAACCAAGGGAGAAGTAGGCCGACCATGGGACAAAGGCAAGAATGGACAATGGTGTGTGAGCTAAAAATACTAAATTCACTTTACTCTGATGTGTTGTTGTTATGACAGAATCTTCTTGTTGTTGTTTTTGCTTATCCCTAGTACACGTCGTACAGGCCATGATAATCATGGTGGGTAGATATAGGCGATGCTTTTACTGTAAGGGCACCACATGTCTACACATGTGAAAAGCAGTTCGACTTTTGCACTTACAAATGTGCCAGAGCCCCTTTTGGCTACTTGCACTCGCTGGTGGGGTTGGACTTTTTCAAGAATCGGGGACCATTGAAGCATTTTTTATAAGTAAAAGTGTCCTATGCGGGAATCGAACCCGGGTCGTAGCGGTCGAAATCCAATGGTTCAGACCATCCTTCCACCGACCCCTTCTTTTATTGTTGTTGTGAATTGGACATTCAAGTAGCTACTTCGACCATTAATGCTTAATGGTTTTATTTATTCTATACTGATGGCACCCTATAACCATATGTTTAATTTATGCCTAACTGGCTTCTCTTGTATCAATTATTTGCGAAAGAGAATTGCTCGATGCAAATATATACACTCATTGACAAAAGGAAGTTGTATCTTTTAGCATGCATATCGGGATTCAAACAATAACTCTGAAAGATATTTGACGCGCAGTGATGTTTATTGAAGACACGAGATAACCAAGTGAGAACAAAATTGTCTCTGTCTCCTTAAAAAAATAAGATGACCGGTGTCAGCAAAGACTTCCAACTTCCTTATTTTTTGTCCATGAGTGTAAGTTATCTATGGATATTAAATTGAATATTTATTTCCTTATTCTGCAAAATTCTATATCTACTTAATAAAAACAACAATAAACGCGCAAACTTTTGATTCATAATAACTCTTCTAAAGACGTATTTGAAAGCATTAAAAGTATTTATACAAACTGACTTTATTGAATCTGTTCATTATCAATTGTTTCCTTGTGTGTGTGCACATAAATTGTGAGTGGAAGTCAAATATATTTTTTTTGTATTATTGCGCTCACAGATGATATTATCATTCTTTATCACCACCATTAAAGATTTTTTACTAAAGTGATACATTATTTTGTTGCATTTATAAAGGTAGAGGTGTTTTGTCGCTCATACATATAACAATTCCGCTACATTTAATGTAGCAAACGTCGTCATCTCCCAACCGAAAGAATTCAGTATCAAACGACAACTATAAAGTTATTTCATTCGTCTGCTATCCCACTCAAGCAATTCTCGTCTGACAACTAAGAGAACCAATCAGTTCCGCCACTCTTTCAGAACTGGCTACACGGCGGAAACAAAATTGAAATGCATCTTCTCAAATAATTAGACATCTACTTCTATCTTCTATATAATGTGAAAATAGACAATCTTCCGTTTATAGAATGAAAGAGATAAATTAAAATCTATTTTAGGAAAGAGATTACTTAACACCGAATAATTAACAGAGATAAATTCCAAATTGATTTATTCAATTAATATCATTGTGACGTTTCCTATTTAGAAATAAGGGATAGTGACAATACTTTGTTATGGAACTTCTGGCCTTAAATACCCGTTTCAGGATTTTTCAGGATGCCTGAACGACCAGTTTATTGGTCGTAGAGGTACAGCTTGCACCACGCTGATTAGGGTCAACAGCCCGAAATGCGTCCGTGGTTAGCTTTTCTTGATTAATCAAGAATGGGTATTTGGCCAATTCTGGAATAATTAAAAAATCAACGAGAATAGTTGGTTTTTAATCCGATAGATGGCGCAAGCCACCAGAAACTTTCAGTTTAACGATAAGGAGATGCCTTTTCCATAATTTATGCACCTTATCCCAGTACAATATCACATTTGTACTATTTTTTCACAATACTTTGTGTTTCATTATTTAATTTAATTACAGAAAGGTTAACTATAATATATTGCCACGTGGAAAATTAGAGAAGACAAACTTCAGAATGACACAGCAATTTATATAAGGCAAGTACAAACTATGAGAATGATAAACAAAAGATAATCAATGAGGAAGTTTACAGAGTAGCAAAATATAAGCATAAAAAGTATATTCTGTTAATGAAATAATAAAGACTTTGCTACAATATATAAAAAAAAATAACTTATGGAAAATTAGAGAAAGAAAAGAAAGTACAGTGTGTTGACGACTGCATGCCTAACTATAAAGAAAAATCAAAGAATAATTCATTATTTTACATAAATAAATACACAAAGCTTGTTACAATTCATTAATCAAACTAACTTAGAAAATTATTTTTAAATGGTTGAACAGCCACAAGTACTGAGTACTTGACAAATTTATGATATTCAGAAATTCTATAGTAATAAAAAACAGACCTTTTAAATATATTTACGTGAAATCGAAAAGCATTTTCATAGTGAATTTAGTCCATTTATACTTGGCATAAATTGGAGAAACGGGTAAAAATTTGCTCACAACTAAAAGGCTGTGTGACCTTCGTTAAAATATAAATTAAACATGTGATATAGAAATAAAAAAATGGATAAATTGTCCATATATTCGGCAATGTCTTCATATGTTTTTGTGAAAACATTTTGAGAATATACAATCTAATTCTTTATACATATACACTTATGGACAAAACTTGAAAATTTGGAAAGTATTTGATGTTGTTTTTTTTGAAGAGACATAAGCAATTTTGTTTATAATTGGTTACCTTGTGTCTTCAATAAAGATCACTGTAATATCTTTCAGAGTTATTGTCTGAATCCCGATATACATGCTTAAAGCTACAAATTCCTTAAGTTTTGTCTATGAGTGTATCTTTCAGAGTTATAGTCTGAATCCCGATATACATGCTAAAGGTACAACTTCTTAAGTTTTGTCTATGAGTGTATCTTTCAGATTTATTGTCTGAATCCCGATATACATGCTAAAAGGTACAACTTCCTTAAGTTTTGTCCATGAGTGTATCTTTCAGAGTTATTGTCTGAATCCTGATATACATGCTAAAGGGTACAACTTCCTTAAGCTTTGTCTATAAGTGTTTATGACTTTGTCACCGACCTGATTCTGATAGTTTTCATAGACGGTTTATAAATGACAAAAGGTTTTTGAATGTTTTTTGAAGAGAGAGGCGAGCTTTTCTTTTTATGGATAAATATCCTAATATAAAACAACAAAAAGCGCCATCTATATATAGAAAATTGAAACATTAAGACGTGAATGTTTCTTTAATACATAAATCAAATTCCACTATCCTTACTGCGGTGTAAAAATTGGGAGGGTTTGACTCATCAATGGTAAGCCCTCCCAGCGGTTTCGACAATTTAATCTACAATACTGCTTCTTTAGAGCTCTAATACTGTAGTGGATCATTCTGCTTATGTATTTACTATCAAATCAGACGCGATATCCCCACAGGGGATGCTTGCGTCAAGCAACAACACTGAATTCTGGAGAACTATTTTCCATAAACAATTGGTGAATTACAAGGTTTGAGTAGAAGTTTAAAGAAGAAAAGAATGGAAAAGGACATTATATTCATGCTTGAATTAACATCTACCTAGGAACAACTTCGATAGTGGATATTGCTGCTGCTGTGATGGAGATGCATGGATACATCTGAGACTCTTCTTTGGACACGACAACAACAACAACAACAAATGAAATAAATACAAATACATAGTTTAGCAATAATGTATTTTAACCAAGAAAGAAAATCAAAGATATATTTACAGAATTTCCTAAATTTTAAATATGAGTCCTTACTGTTTATAAAGATAAAAAGATCACTGTATATATATGCTACACCGAAGGGTGGAATCTCAGAAATGTTATTCGAACAAACTATGGACATTTTAAATAAATATCATCCTGGTAAAATTTCCATCAATTTTTCGGTCATAGAATAGGCGTAACCACTCTGAAAACTAACCACCTCTTCCACAAATTCTGAAGATTCCATCAATCCTTCGCAGATTTCAGGTAATGAAAGTCTGCCCTGCCATAGAATGAGATGAGGCATTAGTCCAAAATCATGATTTTTAGATGGATGTTGTGACTTTGTTACCGATCCTATTCTCCCAGTTTTAAAGACGGTTGTTATATGACGCATATTTTTAACGTTTATTTTTGACTGAAGAGATTATATTTCTTTGTTTTAATTTGAATTTTCTTTTCAAAAGGAAAGTCTCTCTCTCTTTCTCTCTCTCTCTCTGAGAACTCTTGCAGTCCACCGGTGGCGGAGTCTATCCCGCGGTGGACGCCACCAATGACGACTTGAATATATTTTTATATACCTATATTTATTTATATTTATTCGTATATTTATCATTATATAATCTTATTTACTCATATTTATATTTATTCTGTATTTAACCTTATATAATCTTATATGGACACACACATTGTAATAAATCAGTTCCAATCAATCTCTCTATTGTAAAATTTCGTTATATCGATGCGTTCTCAACGATAACTCTTTTAAACTCGACAAAAATTAATCAGAACCAGCCGAAGGTAATTCTGATAAAATTAATGCATATAACAGATACATTTATGAAATAAAATAATGGTATCTATACCTTTCATTTACGAGCTACCTAAATTGCATAAAGAAATCATACCATTTAGACATATTGTACGTATTTTTATAAAGGAGAAAGACTACATCGTTTGTCAAAATAAACGCCAAAGCTAAGCGCCATCTTTTGGCCATTTCTGCAATTAAACAGAACCGGAACGGTGTGATAAAGAAAACATCGCTATCTTTTACAAATTCAAAACACCTTTTGGAGACCATAGCTTCGGTCTATGACAGGGATTGGCAACCTGCGTCACGCGAGCCACATGTGACTCTTTGGATTTGTATAAATAAAATTATATTCATGAGAGTACTATATATTGTTGGAAAGAAAATATTGTGGCTCTTCAAAAACTTTGTAATTTTATAAATTGTAATTTTTGACTCTTTCGACTCAAAAGGTTGCCCATCCCTGGTCTATGGCCATGGTCCATTTAGAGTCGGCAATGTAGAAAGGAGCGTGTAAGGAAGAGCTTTGCTATTAAGATTTCTAATGCTGGGATAAATGCTTCAAAACTTTTCAATGTTCTCTGAACACTAAATACCATTGCATCATCAGATACTCTTCTTCCTAACTGATATGAGATTCTAAGATGAATCAAAGTAGATGGAAAATGATGAAAAAAGAGGAGGGGGAGCAGTAACAAGCTCACTAAAAAGCTGGGCTCGGCTGGCCCGGCTGATAGTACCTTGTAAGGGCTCCTAATCCAGGGATACAGGATGAGCAGCGTTTGTACTCCATGTTAGGAGCGGCTGCACATGACGTCTGTTCCTCATGTCAGAGGAGGCAATTTCTTTTGGAGCCAAATCGGCCTGCCACTGAGTAGTGCTCCCAGTCTTAATCACAAAGACAGACGCATTCTACTTCACCCAATCTTGATGGTTGTCAAATCTCAACCATCAAAGTCTCAAGTTTTACAAGCTTGACACCCTAATATGATTGAGTGGAGATAAGCAAGAAGAAGTAGATGAGAACTTTGTGTTGTTCTTGTAAGAAGAATAAAAGAAGGTGAAACATATTTGTGCTAAAGAATTTGAGTGATGACCACAATTTGAGATACCTATTAGAATTTCTTTACATAAAACAATAAGAGAATCATGAAATCTTCATATTTGCCAAAGAGGTATTTATCTGGGACGTGTATACTAGTATACCAGGTGGTCGGCAAACCTTTGAGTCAGAAGAGTCAAAATTTACAATTTACAAAATTTTAGAATTTTTAAAGAGCCACAAATTTTTTACTTGCCAACAATAAATAGTACTCACATAAATAATATTTGCGTATGGAACTATATAAAGAACTTCACATCCAAAGAGCCGCATGTAGCCGCAGTTTGCCGACCTCTGGTCTATACCAATTATATATGTAAAGAGAGAGGCTGCCTGGCCGACATTCATATTTATAAGAAAAATAATCACTTCGGCCAGTTAGAGTTTTTTTATTTTCTCAACGTTGACAACGTGTGACTTCGTTGTTTTTGACGAAGACAAAAGATTTTTGTCGAAACGTTGAGAAAATAAAAACCTCCAACTGGCCGAAGGGTCTATTTTTCTTATTAAAATTTTTTATATGTATTATCAAATATTAATGTATAGTGATTTTTAATATCGAAAATATGATTATATATTCTATGTTTTTATGGTCACAAAATTCTCCAATGTGTACCTAGTAAAATTGTTTTAGTGATAATTCACATATGTACTTCTTTGTGGTTCAATGTACGCATTAAACGAGCTGACAAATGGTTTTATTTCTAGTTTTATGAAAAGAAACTCTAATAGGTAAATCTCAGATTGTGGTCATCAGTCAAAATGTTTAGCACAAATATATAAGCACCGAATAATTATAAATAGCAGAGAGAAATTACAAATTGATTTATTCAATTAATATCATTGTAACGTTTCCTATTTAGAAATAAGGGATAGTCGCAATACTTTGTTATGAAACTTCTGGCCTTAACAACCCGTTTCAGGATTTTTCAGGATGCCTGAACGACCAGTTTTTTGGTCGTTGAGGTACAGCTTGCATCACGCTGATTAGGGCCAACAACCCGAAATGCGTCCGTGGTTAGCTTTTTTTGATTAATCAAGAATGGGTATTTGACCAATTCTGGAATAATACAAATCAACGAGAATAGTTGATTTTTATTCCGATAGATGGCGCAAGCTATCAGAAACTTTCAGTTTAACGATAAGGAGATGCCTTTTCCATAATTTATGCACCTTATCCCAGTACAATATCACATTTGTACTATTTTTTCACAATACTTTATGTTTTAAGATTTTATTTAATTACAACAAGGTTAACTATAATAAATTGCCACGTGGAAAATTAGAGAAGATCTGAGACTCCTCTTTGGACACGACAACAACAACAAATGAAATAAATACAAAAACATAGTTTTGAAATTAAGGTTTTTTTAACCAAGAAAGAAAATCAAAGATATATTCACAAAATTTCCTAAATTTTAAATATGAGTCCTTACTGTTTATAAAGATAAAAAGATCACTGTATATTTATGATACACTAAATGGTGGAATCTCAGAAATGGTATTTAAGCAAACTATGGACAGTTTTGATAAATATCATCCTGGTAAAATTTCCATCAATTTTTCGGTCATAGAATTGGCGTAACCACTCTGAAAAATAAACACCTCTTCCACAAATTCTGAAGATTCCATCAATCCATTGCAGATTTCAGGAAATTAAAGCCTGCCCTGGGGGGTCGGTGAAAAGTGGTCAGTGGTCGGTGGAAATTGAAAAAATAAATGCTTCAATGACCCCCGATTCTTGCAAAAGTCCAACCCCACCAGTGAGTGCAAGTAACCAAACGGGGTCTCTGGCATATTTGTAAGTGCAAAAGTCGAACTACTTTTCACATGTGTGAACATGTGGTGCACTTACAGTAAAAGCAGGCGCCAACTTCTACCCACCATTATTATCATGGCCTGTATCACGTGTACTAGGAATAAGCCAAAAATAAAAAGCCTGCCCTGCCAAAGACTGACATGGAGCATAGTCCGAAGCCATGATTTTCATATGGATGTTGTGGCTTTGTCACCAATCCGATTCTTCCCGTTTGTTAAGACGGTTGTTATATGACGCATATTCTTAACATTTATTTTTGACTGAAAAGATTATATTTCTTTGTTTTAAATTGAATTTTCATTTCAAAACGAAAATCTCTCTCTCTCTCTGAGAACTCTTGCAGTCCACCGGTGGCGGAGTCTTTCCCGCGGTGGGCGCCACCAATGACGACTTGTATATATTTATATATATATGTATATTTATCAATAATATATTTCTATTTATTCATATATTTATCATTATATAATCTTATTTACTCATATTTATATTTATTGTGTATGTAACCTTATATAATATTATATGGCCTATGTAATAAATCAATTTCAATATCTCTATTGTAAAATTTCGTTATATCGATGCGTTCTCAACGATAACTCTTTTAAACTCGACAAAAATTAATCAAGACCAGCCAAGGTAATTCTGATATCATTAATGCATATAACAGATTCATTTATGAAATAAAATAATGGTATCTATACCTTTCATTTACGAGCTACCTAAATTGCATAAAGAAATCATACCATTTAGACATATTGTACGTATTTTTTTAAAGGAGAAAGACTACATCGTTTTTCAAAATAAACGCCAAAGCTAAGCGCCATCTTTTGACCATTTCTGCAATCAAACAGAACCGGAACGGTGTGATAAAGAAAACATCGCTATCTTTTACAAATTCAAAACACCTTTTGGAGACCATAGCTTCGGTCTATGACAGGGATTGGCAACCTGCGTCACGCGAGCCACATGTGACTCTTTGGATTTGTATAAATAAAATTATATTCATGAGAGTACTATATATTGTTGGAAAGAAAATATTGTGGCTCTTCAAAAACTTTGTAATTTTATAAATTGTAATTTCTGACTCTTTCGACTCAAAAGGTTGCCCATCCCTGGTCTATGGCCATGGTCCATTTAGAGTCGGCAATGTAGAAAGGAGAGTGTAAGGAAGAGCTTTGCTATTAAGATTTCTAATGCTGGGATAAATGCTTCAAAACTTTTCAATGTTCTCTGAACACTAAAACCATTGCATCATCAGATACTCTTCTTCCTAACTGATATGAGATTCTAAGATGAATCAAAGTAGATGGAAAATGATGAAAAAAGAGGAGGGGGAGCAGTTACAAGCTCACTAAAAAAGCTGGGCTCGGCTGGCCCGGCTGATAGTACCTTGTAAGGGCTCCTAATCCAGGGATACAGGATGAGCAGCGTTTGTACTCCATGTTAGGAGCGGCTGCACATGACGTCTGTTCCTCATGTCAGAGGAGGCAATTTCTTTTGGAGCCAAATCGGCCTGCCACTGAGTAGTGCTCCCAGTCTTAATCACAAAGACAGACGCATTCTACTTCACCCAATCTTGATGGTTGTCAAATCTCAACCATCAAAGTCTCAAGTTTCACAAGCTCGACACCCTAATATGATTGAGTGGAGATAAGGAAGAAGAAGAAGTAGATGATAACTTTGTGTTGTTCTTGTAAGAAGAATAAAAGAAGGTGAAACATATTTGTGCTAAAATTTCGAGTGATGACCACAATTTGAGATACCTATTAGAATTTCTTCACATAAAACAACAAGAGAATCATGAAATCTTCATATTTGACAAAGAACTATTTATCTGGGACGTGTCTATACCATGGGGTCGGCAAATCTTTGAGTCGGAAGAGTCAAAAATTACAATTTATAAAATTTCAAAGTTTTTAAAGAGCCACAAATTTTTTACTTGCCAACAATAAATAGTACTCACATAAATAATATTTGCATATGGAACTATATAAAGAACCGCAGCTTCACATCCAAAGAGTCGCATGTAGCCGCAGGTTGCCGACCTCTGGTCTATACCAATAATATATGTAAAGATAGAGGCTGCCTGGCCGGCATTCATATTTATAAGAAATAGACACTTAGGCCAGTTAGAGTTTTTTTTATTTTCTCAATGTTTCGACCAAAATCTATTGTCTTCGTCGACTTCGTTGTTTTTGACGAAGACAAAAGATTCTCGTCGAAACGTTGAGAAAATAAAAACTTCCAACTGACCGAATGGTCTATTTTTCTTATAAAAAAATTATATATGTATGACCAAATATTAATGTATATAGTGATTTAATCTCAAAATTTTGATTATATATTTACTTTTTTAATGGTCAAAATTCCCCAATGTGTACCTAGTAAAATTGTTTTAGTGATAATTCACATATATGCCTCTTTGTGGTTCAATGTACGCATTAAACGAGCTGACAAATGGTTTTCTTTCTAGTTTTATGAAAAGAAACTCTAATAGGTAAATCTCAGATTGGGGGTCATCACTCAAAATGTTTTACACAAATATATAAGCACCGAATAATTATAAATATCAGAGAGAAATATATTCCAAATTGATTTATTCAATTAATACCATTGTAACGTTTCCTATTTAGAAATAAGGGATATCGTGAAGATAGAGGCTGCCTGGCCGGCATTCATATTTCTTGAAAAAAGACACCTCGGCCAGTATAAATCTTTTTATTACCTTGACGTTTCGACAAAAAGCTTTTGTCCTCGTCAGGAGCAAATAAAAATTAAAACATATAGCAAGGCGTTAAAAATCAGTCTAAGGCTCTAAGGGCGTTCTCACGCGATATTCGAAATTTTGTACAACATCCAAAGCACGAGTCAAAAATAAATATTTAACTCACAAAGACTACGATCTTTGAAATAAAATTATGATATACATATTTATATATATTAAGAAATTATAAACAAAAATAAATATAAAAATAATAATAACATTTAAAAGATTTCACAATAGTATATATTAATCGATATCTATTATGTACAATTTATACTTACCCTTTATAACTACTTTTTAAAATTTAAAAACAAATTGTATTGTAGCGGAATATCTTCATATACATTTAAAGTTCTTTTCCCCATTTCCCGTGATACCCACCACTCTAAAAATAATCTTTCTTTTTTAAATTTTATATTCCTATGAAATATCTCAATATCATTCCAATCTGGCCTATGTCCTGAATATAATGCATGTTCCCCAATTTTGCTTAACGCCCTTCTCCCCATTAAACCCTGTTGGTGTTCTTTAATCCTAGTCTTTAAATTACGGCCTGTTTCTCCTACGTAAATTTTGTCACATTGTGTGCATTTAATTCCATAAATTACATTACTTGGTTTTAATGTGCCTATGTTATCCTTCATTATTCTATTTCTAGTTAAAAATTCCCTTTTTGTCCCCGTACTATACCAAATATTATATTTAAATTTTCTCAAAATTCTAGATATTTCGTTATCTATATCTCTCAAATATGGAATAATTATATTATTGCAATCATCTTTATTCCTATTTGAATTTGGCCTATCTATTTCATATCTTCTAATCCATTTGTTTGTGAAACCAACTGGATAATCAGATTGTTCTAGTTCTGCTCGAATTATCATTATCTCTTTTTTTGTAAATATCTCGGTCTGTGCATACTTGTTTGGCTCTTTGTACAAGAGATTTATCACCTGTCTTTTATGCATCATAGGATTATTGGAATTAAAATTTAGATGTATACCACAGTCTGTTGGCTTTCTGAAAACGCTGGTTAAAATTGAACCATCTTCTTTGCGAGTTAGTCCTACATCTAAGAATGATAAAAATCCCTCCTTTTCTGTTTCAACCGTGAAATCTATTCCTCTTTATAAATTATTCAACATGACCATGATTTCGTTAAGATTTTCTTTGCGGATCACTGCAAAAACATCATCTATATATCGGCCCCAGATTCTTATTCCCTCAATCAAGATTGCCTTTTTATCTACTGATGCCATTACGATGTCAGCAATGATCATGCTTGTAGGGCAACCCATAGCAGTGCCGTCTTTTTGCTTGTAAAATTTATTCCCATATCTGAAGTAAATATTATCTAAAAATAACCTAAAGCCTTCTATCATTTCGTTGATTTCTAATCCCTTGTTTTCGCAATCTTGTCTCTTCACCTCAAAATATTCCCTTATTTCTTTTAGAGCTAGAGTTCTATTGATATTGGTGAAAAGTGATTTGACCTCAAAGGATACCATTATTTCATGGTCATTTAACTTCAAAATTTTAGCGATATCTAAAAGCTCTTTCCTATTTCTAATCTCTAACCCGGAAATTTTACTTGTACTCGGTATCTGTTTTTTAAGCCAGTCCGCTAAACGTCTGGTGGGGGCCTTGAATCCTGACACAATGGGCCGTAGGGGAACTCCTTCTTTATGGATCTTTGATAGTCCTTTGAAGAGAGGTGCGGCAACATCTTCTAGCTTCATTTTTCTTTTATCAATGTCCTTAGACTTCATGTTTTTGATGAATTTTGATATTTTGAGTTTTATCTTTTTAGTAGGGTCTTCGCGAATTTCTTCATATGTATTATTATCGTTGAGAAGGCTCCTTATCTTATCATTGTAATCTTCTCTCTTCATCACGACTCTCTTGCCTCCTTTATCTGCTCTAGTTATAACTATGTCGTCATCATTTTTTAATTTCTTTATAGCCTCCCATTCGGAGCGTTTTGTCTTCTCTAACTCAAATTTATTTTGGTTTTTTGTTGTCCTTGATATAACATTTGAAATTTTGTTTCTAATATTAATTCTATCATTTTCAATTCAAATTCCTAATCCCATTTTCAATGTTAGAAATTAATCTAATGTAATCAGTTTTGAGAGGCATAGGTCTATAGTTTGACCCTTTATCAAGAAGCCTCAGCTGCTCTTCAGTTAAATCCTTCCCTGAGATGTTGCATACTCTTCTAGGATCGACCTTCTTGATTCTAGGAGCCCATCTGTCCAATTTGTTCCTCATTGTGATCATTAGCTGTTCTTCTATTTTCTTTATCCCTCTCTGTATACTCTCTTCAAGACTTTTCATGTAATTTTCATCTAATAATTCTGAAATAGCACTTCGCTGACTCGCCAATAATTGCCTCTGTATATGTACCATTCTGTGAGATTCTTGGATGCGTGCCTTTACGAACTGAAGACTTTCTCTTCTAGCAATCTGTCTTCCAAAGGAAGTTCTAACCAGCGCTTTTACATTCAGGCTCGGGGGAATGATATTGAGATCTTTGATACGGTGATTAAAATATAAAGAATGCTTAGTCTTTGCAAACTTGATCATAGTCTTCTCTAGTTGCCTTGCCATCTTGAATACCTCGGGACCAAAATTGGTCTTGATTATCGTGAAGATAGAGGCTGCCTGGCCGGCATTCATATTTCTTGAAAAAAGACACCTCGGCCAGTATAAATCTTTTTATTACCTCGACGTTTCGACAAAAAGCTTTTGTCCTCGTCAGGAGCAAATAAAAATTAAAACATATAGCAAGGCGTTAAAAATCAGTCTAAGGCTCTAAGGGCGTTCTCACGCGATATTCGAAATTTTGTACAACATCCAAAGCACGAGTCAAAAATAAATATTTAACTCACAAAGACTACGATCTTTGAAATAAAATTATGATATACATCTATATTAATAAAATGCAAATTTCATAAGAGGACATCACTAAAAACTTTCGTTACAATGCATCAATTTCAACCAAATTTTCAACATTTATGTAAAACGAGATGGAGCAGGTTTTGCTTAACATCAAAATATTTTTCCCTAACATTAACATGCGTAACTTAGCTGTTATCGATTAAATACAAAAAAATCAACATAGTTAATTTTATTTATATATAAATACAAAAAAAAAAAAAAAATTCAGCAATTCATTCAACTCAATCTAAAAAAATATTCAAAACAAGCAATTTTAAGATAACACCATATGTAAAACAGTCGGCCAAGAAAACAACAACGATATTACATCTTTCTCACATATTCACACACAATCTTGATTAATAATTAAAACTAATCATTAACATTGTTTATTATACTTCATAATATATAATATTCGTTAGGCAAACTTTCACTCGGATAAATGTAATATAAAAAGCCAACAATGAAGAATGAATGTAAGATAAAAAGCCAACAATGAAGAGTAAATATAATATAAAAAGCCAACAATGAAGAATGAATGTAAGATAAGAAGCCAACAATGAAGAGTAAATATAATATAAAAAGCCAACAATGAAGAGTGAATGTAAGATAAAAAGCCAACAATGAAGAGTAAATGTAATATAAAAAGCCAACAGAGTGAATGTAAGATAAAAAGCCAACAATGAAGAGTGAATGTAATATAAAAAGCCAACAATGAAGAATGAATGTAAGATAAAAAGCCAACAATGAAGAGTGAATGTAATATAAAAAGCCAACAATGAAGAATGAATGTAAGATAAAAAGCCAACAATGAAGAGTGAATGTAAGATAAAAAGCCAACAATGAATAGTAAATATAATATAAAAAGCCAACAATGAAGAGTAAATGTAATATAAAAAGCCAACAGAGTGAATGTAAGATAAAAAGCCAACAATGAAGAGTGAAGAATTTTTCCCGGTATGAATGTAAGATAAAAAGCCAACAATGAATAGTAAATATAATATAAAAAGCCAACAATGAAGAGTAAATGTAATATAAAAAGCCAACAGAGCGAATGTAAGATAAAAAGCCAAAAATGAAGAGTGAATGTAATATAAAAAGCCAACAATGAAGAATGAATGTAAGATAAAAAGCCAACAATGAAGAGTGAATGTAAGATAAAAAGCCAACAATGAAGAGTAAATATAATATAAAAAGCCAAGGCGAATATACTATTCCTGTAACTTCCAATTACCGAGGGAACCAATTAATATTGATTTTATTCAACTTATCGAGTATTTCTCAAGGGACCGGGAAAAATTCTTCATTCTTCATTGTTGGCTTTTTATATTATATTTACTCTTCATGCGCCGTCTCGTGGTCTCAGACAGCAGATTTAATATTTACTTTATTCAAAAATCGGTTTTAAGTTAAGATTAACATATATAAATCGTTATCTTTCTTTGTATAATTATATTTTTGCCTGTCGAAGGGCTTTTGCCCGAAAGCTTGTAGCATCATACAATAAAAGAAACTCATCTTCTGATCCTCCTTAATTAATATACCTTTAAAATTGAATGTCTGTCTGTCTGTTTGTCTGCACTCTATAGATTCAAAAACCATACATCCAATCGCCGTGAAATTTTGGGATATTATTAGGTATATCACCGGGAAGGTTTTTGAAAAATAATTTCCTGAATATCTTGAATATCCTTAGAGTTATTTGCAGATTTGTAGATTTAACTCGCAAGCAGCGCCCCCATTGTGACGATGATAACAATATATCGAGAGATTCAAATTTACGAGTTTCAAATTATCAAAATATATCTTTTTTTTTTTAAATAAGTTTTTAGAGAATTGTTTTAACAAATGTTCGCTAGACAAACCTTTACTCGGGTAAAACCCCGGGCGAAGCCGAGTACGTTTTATAAGTTTATAGAGAATTGTTTTAACAAATGTTCGTTAGACAAACATTCACTCGGGTAAAACCCGGGCGAAGCCGGGCACATCCGCTAGTATTTATATATATTAAGAAATTATAAACAAAAATAAATATAAAAAATAATAATAACATTTAAAAGATTTCACAATCTATATATATAAAATTGAATGTCTGTCTGTCTGTTTGTTTGTTTGTACTCTATAGATTCAAAAACCATACATCCAATCGCCGTGAAATTTTGGGATATTATTAGGTATATCACCGGGAAGGTTTTTGAAAAATAATTTCATGAATATCTTGAATATCCTTAGAGTTACTTGCAGATTTGTAGATTTAACTCGCAAGCAGCGCCCCCAATGTGACGATGTTAACAAGTTTTCTTATCACTAAGTTTGTTATCTTAAATATTATTTATCAAAAGTAAGATTATCTCAGGATGACATGGCAATGTGACACGGGAAAAAATGTTCACTAGATAAAACTATGATTTTCTATATGATATAAAAAGCCAACAATGAAGAGTGAATGTAATATAAAAAGCCAACAATGAAGAATGAATGTAAGATAAAAAGCCAACAATGAAGAGTAAATATAATATAAAAAGCCAACGATGAAGAGTGAATGTAAGATAAAAAGCCAACAATGAAGAGTAAATGTAATATAAAAAGCCAACAGAGTGAATGTAAGATAAAAAGCCAACAATGAAGAGTGAATGTAATATAAAAAGCCAACAATGAAGAATGAATGTAAGATAAAAAGCCAACAATGAAGAGTGAATGTAATATAAAAAGCCAACAATGAAGAATGAATGTAAGATAAAAAGCCAACAATGAAGAGTGAATGTAATATAAGAAGCCAACAATGAAGAATGAATGTAAGATAAAAAGCCAACAATGAAGAGTGAATGTAAGAAAAAAAGCCAACAATGAAGAGTAAATGTAATATAAAAAGCCAACAATGCAGAATGAATGTAAGATAAAAAGCCAACAAAGAAGGGTAAATGTAATATAAAAAGCCAACAATGAAGAGTGAATGTAAGATAAAAAGCCAACAATGAATAGTGAATGTAAGAAAAAAAGCCAACAATGAAGAGTAAATGTAATATAAAAAGCCAACAATGAAGAATGAATGTAAGATAAAAAGCCAACAAAGAAGGGTAAATATAATATAAAAAGCCAACAGAGTGAATGTAAGATGAAAAGCCAACAATGAAGAGTGAATGTAATATAAAAAGCCAACAATGAAGAATGAATGTAAGATAAAAAGCCAACAATGAAGAGTGAATGTAATATAAAAAGCCAACAATGAAGAATGAATGTAAGATAAAAAGCCAACAATGAAGAGTGAATGTAAGATAAAAAGCCAACAATGAAGAGTAAATGTAATATAAAAAGCCAACAATGAAGAATGAATGTAAGATAAAAAGCCAACAAAGAAGAGTAAATATAATATAAAAAGCCAACAATGAAGAGTGAATGTAATATAAAAAGCCAACAATGAAGAATGAATGTAAGATAAAAAGCCAACAATGAAGAGTGAATGTAAGATAAAAAGCCAACAATGAATAGTAAATGTAATATAAAAAGCCAACAATGAAGAATGAATGTAAGATAAAAAGCCAACAATGAAGAGTAAATATTATATAAAAAGCCAACAATGAAGAATGAATGTAAGATAAAAAGCCAACAATGAAGAGTAAATATAATATAAAAAGCCAACAATGAAGAGTGAATGTAAGATAAAAAGCCAACAATGAAGAGTAAATGTAATATAAAAAGCCAACAGAGTGAATGTAAGATAAAAAGCCAACAATGAAGAGTGAATGTAATATAAAAAGCCAACAATGAAGAATGAATGTAAGATAAAAAGCCAACAATGAAGAGTGAATGTAATATAAAAAGCCAACAATGAAGAATGAATGTAAGATAAAAAGCCAACAATGAAGAGTGAATGTAAGAAAAAAAAGCCAACAATGAAGAGTAAATGTAATATAAAAAGCCAACAATGAAGAATGAATGTAAGATAAAAAGCCAACAAAGAAGGGTAAATATAATATAAAAAGCCAACAATGAAGAGTGAATGTAAGATAAAAAGCCAACAATGAATAGTAAATGTAATATAAAAAGCCAACAGAGTGAATGTAAGATGAAAAGCCAACAATGAAGAGGAATGTAATATAAAAAGCCAACAATGAAGAATGAATGTAAGATAAAAAGCCAACAATGAAGAGTGAATGTAATATAAAAAGCCAACAATGAAGAATGAATGTAAGATAAAAAGCCAACAATGAAGAGTGAATGTAAGATAAAAAGCCAACAATGAAGAGTAAATGTAATATAAAAAGCCAACAATGAAGAATGAATGTAAGATAAAAAGCCAACAATGAAGAGTGAATGTAAGATAAAAAGCCAACAATGAAGAGTGAATGTAATATAAAAAGCCAACAATGAAGAATGAATGTAAGATAAAAAGCCAACAATGAAGAGTGAATGTAAGATAAAAAGCCAACAATGAAGAGTAAATGTAATATAAAAAGCCAACAATGAAGAATGAATGTAAGATAAAAAGCCAACAAAGAAGAGTAAATATAATATAAAAAGCCAACAATGAAGAGTGAATGTAAGATAAAAAGCCAACAATGAAGAGCAAATGTAATATAAAAAGCCAACAGAGTGAATGTAAGATAAAAAGCCAAAAATGAAGAGTGAATGTAATATAAAAAGCCAACAATGAAGAATGAATGTAAGATAAAAAGCCAACAATGAAGAGTGAATGTAAGATAAAAAGCCAACAATGAAGAGTAAATATAATATAAAAAGCCAAGGCGAATATACTATTCCTGTAACTTCCAATTACCGAGGGAACCAATTAATATTGATTTTATTCAACTTATCGAGTATTTCTCAAGGGACCGGGAAAAAATGTTCACTAGATAAAACTATGATTTTCTAATGTAGAAAATTAGGAAAGACAAAATTCAGGATGACAAGGCACACAGGGACCGGGAAAAAATGTTCACTTTATCGAGAGATTCAAATTTACGAGTTTCAAATTATCAAAATATATCTTTTTTATTTTTTAATAAGTTTTTAGAGAATTGTTTTAACAAATGTTCGCTAGACAAACCTTTACTCGGGTAAAACCCCGGGCGAAGCCGAGTACGTTTTATATGTTCAAAGAGAATTGTTTTAACAAATGTTCGTTAGACAAACATTCACTCGGGTAAAACCCGGGCGAAGCCGGGCACATCCGCTAGTAATATATATTAATCGATATCTATTATGTACAATTTATACTTACCCTTTATAACTACTTTTTTAAATTTAAAAACAAATTGTATTGTAGTGTTGGAAAAGAACGAGTTCGAAGCAGCCAATGGGAGGCCGACGGAAGCGGCTACGGGGATGCAGCGGCTAAAATGAGTAAACAAATACAGAAGAACTTGTAAACAACTTTCGAACGCTAGAATTTGCCCTGATCTCCGATTCTTTTAGTGTAAATATTTAAATATATAATTAATTAAATAATACTTTACTTATTTTCTTAAATTCTAATAAATATAATTTCCCTCCTGTTTTCGTCGTATATTTTAAAAGTGTTATAAACAGCGACGCCTTAATTTTGAACCTTCAACCCCGCCGACCAAGAATAGAGGTGATCGACTACCTCTATAGAACTTAGATCATCGTCACAACACAGAGTGGCGGTGAAATCGCAATATTTTTGGCATCCCAGCCGGGACTGTTGAAGGTAAATTCTAGAAAAAAAAAATCATTTTAAGCTGACCATTTTGGAACTCGCTAGCTAACCCTACTTGCTGCTTTGTTTACAAGATGGCGGAAGAATTAATTCTACGTTTAAAGAAGAAGCGTGCTATTAACAGATCATATTTAACGAAAACATGCAATAATATTGAAAGTGGACTTGACACGCTAATTAGAATTGATCTTGAAGAATTATTAGAACAATTGAATGAATCATTTAATGAACTTAAATTAGTGGATCACGAAATAGAAACGCTTCTTGAAACTGACGATTTAGAGAAGGAATTACAGGGCGTAGAGGAATATCGAGAGAAATATATTACTTGGAGATTTAGGGCAAATAAAAAGATTCGCCAATCAGATTTTCATGGCGAAAATATACCGAATTCGAACTCACGAATAGATGAAAATGAAATGAGACATTATGTACCTTCCTGCACGACTGTGAAACTTCCGAAATTGATGATATCGAAATTTTATGGAAACTTTAGTGAATGGCTAACGTTCTGGAATTCTTTTGATGCAGCTATACACCAGAACAACTCACTCAACCCGATCGATAAATTTAACTATCTGAAGTCACATCTCGGCGGAACTGCACTAAACACAGTCGAAGGTTTCGCTTTATCTGCGGACAATTATGAGAAAGCTATAAAATTGCTTAAAGACAGATTTGGGCGAGAAGACATTTTGATTAGCCAACATATGAACAATTTGTTGTCAATGAGATCACTCAAAACGTCAAGCGATGTAAGAACCTTCCGCGAACTTTTTGACAACCTTTCTGTTCAAATAAGAAGTCTCGAGTCACTAAACGTGTCCATTGATGTTTACGGACAACTGTTGTGCCCGATAATAATAAAGCTTCTACCTGCCGACCTTAATTTGGAATTGAACAAAGAACTCCCGACAGGTTACGTAATTAATGACTTGATTACCTTTCTAGAAAGACAATTAACTGCACGGGAGAGGAGTTTTAGAAACGAAATCGGTACCGGGAATGAATCAACTTCTAAACCGAATTTAGTAAACAAACATCCAAAGACAAGATTCTACAATGAAAAACCAATTGCGACAGCTTCAGAACTTTTGAATTCAGTTCACAAATCGAATGAATGTGTATTTTGTGGTAAAGACAACCATGGAAGCCCTAAGTGTGACTTTGCAGTTAATATGAGTTTAAACGAAAAGAGATCACTCATGAAGAAAAAAGGCGTTTGTTATAAATGTCTTCGGCCTTCTCATTTAAGTAAATTTTGCAGAAATGTAGTCCGGTGTTCAATCTGCAACATGTCTTCCCACCTGGATGTCATGTGCACAAAACGGATTTTAGATCGAGGTGGATCTTCTAAGTCTCCAACGGTGCAAGATGAAACTCTCGCCAACTTATCAACCTCCCCAGACGTCTTGTTGCCTACTTTGAGAGTGACCCTCAAAGGGAACAGAACGGAGAAGACGGCACGGGCTATAATAGACACCGGATCCCAAAGATCATATATTTTACATAGTACAGCAATGGAAATGGAGTACGAACAATCTAGGAGAGAGTTCTTCCGGCATTCCTTGTTTGGAGGATCGAGTACCGACGTAGTTGAACATGACGTCTATACCATTCATTTATCTGACATCAATAATTCCTATCGCTGTGAGTTTGAAGCACTAGGTCAACCCCTTATCTGTGGAAGCATACCTCCGGTGTGTCCAAGATCATTTTTAGAAGGGAGTGAAGAACTCGACGTGTCTGATTTGATGAGAGACCGTATAGAAGTCCTTATAGGGGCGGACATCGCCGGGAGATTACTAACCGATGCTCAGAGAAGAATCTCATCTGGACTGGTGGCAATCCGTACCAAACTAGGATGGACTGTGATGGGAAAGATTCCTCCAACGGAGGTGAGAGATGACACCAGCTCCCTTTGCGTGACCACACTTCTATCTTTGGATCTAGAAAACTTGTGGAAATTAGATGCAATTGGAGTCTCTGACGCGGAGGTTGAGAAGAAGACTCAGTCATTACAAGCTGAAATGGAGGAACATTTCGCCCACACCACGACGCGAGATATTGAGGAGCGCTATGAGGTAGCTCTACCCTGGGTGCAAGACAAGGAAATGATTCCTACGAATAGAGACCTAGCCGAAAACCAACTAAGTTCTGTAAGAAGAAAACTTGAAGAAGTTGGAGACATGAAAGAGTATGGACAAATCTTTGAAGAATGTATAAATCAGGGGATAATAGAGTATTCCAGAGAGGGGATAAACTAGATGGCGTACACAACCTGCCACATCGACCAGTGTATGAAAGAAACAGTCAAACTTCTAAAATAAGGCCAGTATTTAATGCGTCGGCCCGGAAGAGAGGTAAACTTTTTCCCTGAATGACTGTCTGGATAAGAGACTCAATTTGATAGAAATTGTACCAAGACTTTTAAATAAATTCCGGATATATGAAGTAGGTGTCTCTTCCGATATTGAGAAAGCATTTTTACAAATTGGAATAAAGGAAGAAGACCGGAAGGAAGGAAGAGACCAAACGGGGTCTCTGGCACATTTGTAAGTGCAAAAGTCGAACCACTTTTCACATGTGTGGACATGTGGTGCACTTACAGTAAAAGCAGGCGCCAACTTCTACCCACCATGATTATCATGGCCTGTATCACGTGTACTAGGAATAAGCCAAAAATAAAAAGCCTGCCCTGCCAAAGACTGACATGGAGCATAGTCCGAAGCCATGATTTTCATATGGATGTTGTGGCTTTGTCACCAATCCGATTCTTCCCGTTTGTTAAGACGGTTGTTATATGACGCATATATTTAACGTTTATTTTTGACTGAAGAGATTATATTTCTTTGTTTCATATTGAATTTTCATTTCAAAACGAAAATCTCTCTCTCTCTCTCTCTCTGAGAACTCTTGCAGTCCACCGGAGGCGGAGTCTTTCCCGCTGTGGGCGCCACCAATGACGACTTGTATATATTTATATATATATGTATATTTATCAATAATATATTTCTATTTATTCGTATATTTATCATTATATAATCTTATTTACTCATATTTATATTTATTCTGTATTTAACCTTATATAATCTTATATGGACATTGTAATAAATCAGTTCCAATCAATCTCTCTATTGTAAAATTTCGTTATATCGATGCGTTCTCAACGATAACTCTTTTAAACTCGACAAAAATTAATCAAGACCAGCCAAGGTAATTCTGATATCATTAATGCATATAACAGATACATTTATGAAATAAAATAATGGTATCTATACCTTTCATTTACGAGCTACCTAAATTGCATAAAGAAATCATACCATTTAGACATATTGTACGTATTTTTTTAAAAGGAGAAAGACTACATCGTTTTTCAAAATAAACGCCAAAGCTAAGCGCCATCTTTTGACAATCTCTGAAATCAAAAAGAACCGGAACGGTGTGATAAAAAAAGAAAACATAGCTATCTTTTACAAATTCAAAACACCTTTCTGGAGACCATAGCCGTTCTATGACTGGGATTGGCAACCTGCGCCACGCGAGCCACGTGTGACTCTTTGGATGTGAAGCTGGGTGTAATACTTGTATAAATAAAATTATATTCATGCGAGTACTACACATTGTTGGCAAGAAAACAATTTGTGGCTCTTTAAAAACTTTGAAATTTTGTAAATTGTAATTTTTGACTCTTTCGACTCAAATGGTTGCCGATCCCTGGTCTATGGCCATGGTCCATTTAGAGTCTGCAATGTTGAAAGGAGCGTGTAAGAAAGAGCTTTATCATTGAGATTTTGAATGCTGGGTAAATACTCCAAGACTCCTCAATATATTCTGAACACTAAATACCATTGCATCATCAGATACTCTTCTTCCTAACTGATATGAGATTCTAAGATGAATCAAAGTAGATGAAAAATGATGAAAAAGGAGGAGGGGGAGCAGTAACAAGCTCACTAAAAAACCTGGGCTCAGCTGGCCCGGCTGATAGTACCCTGTAAGGGCTCCTAATCCAGGGATACAGGATGAGCAGCGCTTGTACTCCATGTTAGGAGCGGCTGCACATGGCGTCTGTTCCCTATGTCAGAGGCGGCCATTTCTTTTGGAGCCAAGTCGGCCTGCCACTGAGTAATGCTCCCAGTCTTAATGACAAAGGCAGACGCATTCTACTTCACCCAATCATGATGGTTGTCAAATCTCAACCATCAAAGTCTAAAGCTTTACAAGCTTGACACCCTAATATGATTGAGTGGAGATAAGGAAGAAGAAGAAGTAGATGATAACTTTGTGTTGTTCTTGTGAGAAGAAGAAAAGAAGGTGAAACATATTTGTGCTAAACATTTTGAGCGATGACCACAATTTTAGACACCTATTAGAATTTCTTTACATAAAACAACAAGAGAATCATGAAATCTTCATAAGTTGCCAAAGAGGTATTTATTTGGGACGTGTCTATACCAGAAGTCTGCAAATTTTTGAGTGTGAAGAGTCAAAAATTACAATTTACAAAATTTTAAAGTTTTTAAAGAGCAACAACATTTTTTCTTGCCAACAATAAATAGTACTCACATAAATAATATCTGCATATGGAACTATATAAAAAGTCGCAACTTCACATCCGAAGAGCCGCATGTAGCCGCAGTTTGCCGATCCTTGGTCTCTACCAATTATATATGTAAAGATAGAGGCTGCCTGGCCTGCATTCATTTTATTAAGAAAAATAGACACTTCGGCCAGTTAGAGTTTTTTTTTTATTTTCTCAACGTTTCGACAAAAATCTTTTGTCTTCGTCGACTTCGTTGTTTTTGACGAAGACAAAATATTTTTGTCGAAACGTTGAAAAAATAAAAACCTCCAACTGACCGAAGTGTCTATTTTTCTTATTAAAAATTATATATGTATGATCAAATATTAATGTATAGTGATTTAATCTCAAAAATATGATTTTATATTCAATTTTTTAATAGTCAAAATTCTCCAATGTGTACCTAGTAAAATTGTTTTAGTGATAATTCATATATGTACTTCTTTGTGGTTCAATGTACGCATTAAACGAGCTGACAAATGGTTTTCTTTCTAGTTTTATGAAAAGAAACACTAATAGGTAAATCTCAGATTGTGGTCATCAGTCAAAATGTTTAGCACAAATATATAAGCACCGAATAATTATGAATATCAGAGAGAAATATATATTCCAAATTGATTTATTCAATTAATACCATTGTAACGTTTCCTATTTAGAGATAAGGGATAGTCGCAATACTTTTTTATGAAACTTCTGGCCTTAACAACCCGTTTCATGATTTTTCAGGATGCCTGAACGACCAGTTTTTTGGTCGTTGAGGTACAGCTTGCACCACGCTGATTAGGGCCAACAGCCCGAAATGCGTCCTTGGTTAGCTTTTCTTGATTAATCAAGATTGGGTATTTGGCCAATTCTGGAATAATTAAAAATCAACGAGAATAGTTGATTTTTATTCCGATAGATGGCGCAAGCTATCAGAAACTTTCAGTTTAACGATAAGGGGATGCCTTTTTCATAATTTATGCACCTTATCCCAGTACAATATCACATTTGTACTATTTTTTCACAATACTTTGTGTTTTAATATTTAATTTAATTACAACAAGGTTAACTATAATATATTGCCACGTTGAAAATTAGAGAAGATCTGAGACTCTTCTTTGGACACGACAACAACAACAACAACAACAAATGAAATAAATACAAATACATAGTTTTGAAATTAAGGTTTTTTTCAACCAAGAGAGAAATTCATAGATATATTTACAAAATTTCCTAAATTTTAAATATGAGTCCTTACTGTTTATAAAGATAAAAAGATCACTGTATATTTATGATACACTGAAGGGTGGAATCTCAGAAATGGTATTTAAGCAAACTATGGACAGTTTTGATAAATATCATCCTGGTAAAATTTCCATCAATTTTTCGGTCATAGAATTGGCGTAACCACTCTGAAAAATAAACACCTCTTCCACAAATTCTGAAGATTCCATCAATCCATTGCAGATTTCAGGAAATAAAGCCTGCCCTGGGGGGTCGGTGAAAAGTGGTCAGTGGTCGGTGGAAATTGAAAAAATAAATGCTTCAATGACCCCCGATTCTTGCAAAACTCCAACCCCACCAGTGAGTGCAAGTAACCAAACGGGGTCTCTGGCACATTTGTAAGTGCAAAAGTCGAACTATTTTCACATGTGTGAACATGTGGTGCACTTACAGTAAAAGCAGGCGCCAACTTCTACCCACCATTATTATCATGGCCTGTATCACGTGTACTAGGAATAAGCCAAAAATAAAAAGCCTGCCCTGCCAAAGACTGACATGGAGCATAGTCCGAAGCCATGATTTTCATATGGATGTTGTGGCTTTGTCACCAATCCGATTCTTCCCGTTTGTTAAGACGGTTGTTATATGACGCATATTCTTAACGTATATTTTTGACTGAAGAGATTATATTTCTTTGTTTTAATTTGCATTTTCATTTCAAAACGAAAATCTCTCTCTCTCTCTGAGAACTCTTGCAGTCCACCGGTGGCGGAGTCTTTCCCGCGGTGGGCGCCACCAATGACGACTTGTATATATTTATATATATATGTATATTTATCAATAATATATTTCTATTTATTCATATATTTATCATTATATAATCTTATTTACTCATATTTATATTTATTGTGTATGTAACCTTATATAATATTATATGGCCTATGTAATAAATCAATTTCAATATCTCTATTGTAAAATTTCGTTATATCGATGCGTTCTCAACGATAACTCTTTTAAACTCGACAAAAATTAATCAAGACCAGCCAAGGTAATTCTGATATCATTAATGCATATAACATATTCATTTATGAAATAAAATAATGGTATCTATACCTTTCATTTACGAGCTACCTAAATTGCATAAAGAAATCATACCATTTAGACATATTGTACGTATTTTTTTAAAGGAGAAAGACTACATCGTTTTTCAAAATAAACGCCAAAGCTAAGCGCCATCTTTTGACCATTTCTGCAATCAAACAGAACCGGAACGGTGTGATAAAGAAAACATCGCTATATTTTACAAATTCAAAACACCTTTTGGAGACCATAGCTTCGGTCTATGACAGGGATTGGCAACCTGCGCCACGCGAGCCACATGTGACTCTTTGGATTTGTAAAATAAAATTATATTCATTTGAGTACTACTAATTGTTGGCAAGAAAACAATTTGGGGCTCTTTAAAAACTTTGAAATTTTGTAAATTGTAATTTTTGACTCTTTCGACTTAAAAGGTTACCGACCCCTGGTCTATGGCCATGGTCCATTTAGAGTCTGCAATGTAGAAAGGAGCGTGTAAGGAAGAGCTTTGCTATTAAGATTTTTAATGCTGGGATAAATGCTTCAAAACTCTTCAATGTATTCTGAACACTAAATACCATTGCATCATCAGATACTCTTCTTCCTAACTGATATGAGATTCTAAGATGAATCAAAGTAGATGAGGAAAAATGATGAAAAAGGAGAAGGGGGAGCAGTAACAGGCTCACTAAAAAACCTGGGCTCGGCTAGCCCCGCTGATAGTACCCTGTAAGGGCTCCTAATCCAGGGATACAGGATGAGCAGCGCTTGTACTCCATGTTAGGAGCGGCTGCACATGGCGTCTGTTCCTCAAGTCAGAGGCGGCCATTTCTTTTGGAGCTAAGTCGGCCTGCCACTGAGTAGTGCTCCCAGTATTAATGACAAAGACAGACGTATTCTACTTCACCTAATCTTGATGGTTGTCAAATCTCAACCATCAAAGTCTTCAGTTTTACAAGCTTGACACCCTAATATGATTGAGTGGAGATAAGGAAGAAGAAGAAGTAGATGAGGACTTTGTGTTGTTTTTGTGAGAAGAAGAAAAGAAAGGTGATAAATATTTGTACTAAACATTTTAATTGATGACCATAATCTGATATAGCTATTAGAATTTCTTTACATAAAACTGTAGTGTTGTGCCCGTTGTTTTGTCAATAATCCACTCTGAGTCGTCGGAGCTCCCTTGGTACCGGTTTTATTTATAACCAGTCCCGGAACATAAGGAGAACATCACACACAGCCAGACGCGGAGTAACTCCCCCGCTCGCAGCCAAAACCAAAACCAAACTGCCGGGTTCCAGTCTTGGCCGGTTTAGACCAATTATATATGTATGATCAAATATTAATGTAAAGTGATTTAATATTGAAAATATGATTATATATTCTATGATTTTATGGTCACAAAATTCTCCAATGTGTACCTAGTAAAATTGTTTTAGTGATAATTAATATATGTACTTCTTTGTGGTTCAATGTACGCATTAAACGAGCTGACAAATGGTTTTCTTTCTAGTTTTATGAAAAGAAACTCTAATAGGTAAATCTCAGATTGTGGTCATCAGTCAAAATGTTTAGCACAAATATATAAGCACCGAATAATTATAATTATCAGAGAGAAATTCCAAATTGATTTATTCAATTAATATCATTGTAACGTTTCCTATTTAGAAATAAGAGATAGTCACAATACTTTGTTATGAAACTTCTGGCCTTAACTACCCTTTCAGGATTTTTCAGGATGCCTGAATGACCAGTTTTTTGGTCGTTGAGGTACAGCTTGCACCACGCTGATTAGGGCCAACAGCCCGAAATGCGTCCGTGGTTAGCTTTTCTTGATTAATCAAGAATGGGTATTTGGCCAATTCTGGAATAATTAAAAATCAACGAGAATAGTTGATTTTTATTCCGATAGATGGCGCAGGCCATGAGAAACTTTCAGTTTAACGATAAGGAGATGCCTTTTCCATAATTTATGCACCTTATCCCAGTACAATATCACATTTGTACTATTTTTTTCACAATACTTTGTGTTTTTTAATATTTAATTTACTTACAACAAGGTTAACTATAATATATTGCCACGTGGAAAATTAGAGAAGATCTGAGACTCTTCTTTGGACACGACAACAACAACAACAACAACAAATGAAATAAATACAAATACATAGTTTTGAAATTAAGGTTTTTTTCAACCAAGAGAGAAATTCATAGATATATTTACAAAATTTCCTAAATTTTAAATATGAGTCCTTACTGTTTATAAAGATAAAAAGATCACTGTATATTTATGATACACTAAATGGTGGAATCTTAGAAATGGTATTTAAGCAAACTATGGACAGTTTTGATAAATATCATCCTGGAAAATTTCCATCAATTTTTCGGTCATAGAATTGGCGTAACCACTCTGAAAAATAAACACCTCTTCCACAAATTCTGAAGATTCCATCAATCCATTGCAGATTTCAGGAAATAAAGCCTGCCCTGGGGGGTCGGTGAAAAGTGGTCAGTGGTCGGTGGAAATTGAAAAAATAAATGCTTCAATGACCCCCGATTCTTGCAAAAGTCCAACCCCACCAGTGAGTGCAAGTAACCAAACGGGGTCTCTGGCATATTTGTAAGTGCAAAAGTCGAACTATTTTCACATGTGTGAACATGTGGTGCACTTACAGTAAAAGCAGGCGCCAACTTCTACCCACCATTATTATCATGGCCTGTATCACGTGTACTATGAATAAGCCAAAAATAAAAAGCCTGCCCTGCCAAAGACTGACATGGAGCATAGTCCGAAGCCATGATTTTCATATGGATGTTGTGGCTTTGTCACCAATCCGATTCTTCTCGTTTGTTAAGACGGTTGTTATATGACGCATATTCTTAACGTATATTTTTGACTGAAGAGATTATATTTCTTTGTTTTAATTTGCATTTTCATTTCAAAACGAAAATCTCTCTCTCTCTCTGAGAACTCTTGCAGTCCACCGGTGGCGGAGTCTTTCCCGCGGTGGGCGCCACCAATGACGACTTGTATATATTTATATATATATGTATATTTATCAATAATATATTTCTATTTATTCATATATTTATCATTATATAATCTTATTTACTCATATTTATATTTATTGTGTATGTAACCTTATATAATATTATATGGCCTATGTAATAAATCAATTTCAATATCTCTATTGTAAAATTTCGTTATATCGATGCGTTCTCAACGATAACTCTTTTAAACTCGACAAAAATTAATCAAGACCAGCCAAGGTAATTCTGATATCATTAATGCATATAACAGATTTATTTATAAATTAATATATATATATATATATTGCGTATGATATTGTTTTTTACAGCACAATACAACAATGTTGGCAAGTTTCTCTAGAGTGGAATGTCGAGGTGACGAATCCACTCCAGGGCCTCCTCTGTGCACCGGTGGATATCCCCAAGTGTTCCCATAAATCGGGTTCGTATCCCCGCCGGAGTTAGTAGCGGTTGCAATAAAAGTAAATGAAATAAATAAATAAATTAAAATAATGGCAAATATACCTATCATTTATCCGCTACCTAAATTACATAAAGAAAGCATAATACTTAGACATATTGTACGTATTTTTTTAAAGGAGAAAGACTACATCGTTTGTCAAAATAAACGCCAAAGCTAAGCGCCATCTTTTGGCCATTTCTGCAATTGAACAGAACCGGAACGGTGTGATAAAGAAAACATCGCTATCTTTTACAAATTCAAAACACCTTTTGGAGACCATAGCTTCGGTCTATGACAGGGATTGGCAACCTGCGTCACGCGAGCCACATGTGACTCTTTGGATTTGTATAAATAAAATTATATTCATGAGAGTACTATATATTGTTGGAAAGAAAATATTGTGGCTCTTCAAAAACTTTGTAATTTTATAAATTGTAATTTTTGACTCTTTCGACTCAAAAGGTTGCCCATCCCTGGTCTATGGCCATGGTCCATTTAGAGTCGGCAATGTAGAAAGGAGCGTGTAAGGAAGAGCTTTGCTATTAAGATTTCTAATGCTGGGATAAATGCTTCAAAACTTTTCAATGTATTCTGAACACTAAATACCATTGCATCATCAGATACTCTTCTTCCTAACTGATATGAGATTCTAAGATGAATCAAAGTAGATGAGGAAAAATGATGAAAAAGGAGAAGGGGGAGCAGTAACAGGCTCACTAAAAAACCTGGGCTCGGCTAGCCCCGCTGATAGTACCCTGTAAGGGCTCCTAATCCAGGGATACAGGATGAGCAGCGCTTGTACTCCATGTTAGGAGCGGCTGCACATGGCGTCTGTTCCTCAAGTCAGAGGCGGCCATTTCTTTTGGAGCTAAGTCGGCCTGCCACTGAGTAGTGCTCCCAGTCTTAATGACAAAACAGACGTATTCTACTTCACCTAATCTTGATGGTTGTCAAATCTCAACCATCAAAGTCTTCAGTTTTACAAGCTTGACACCCTAATATGATTGAGTGGAGATAAGGAAGAAGAAGAAGTAGATGAGGACTTTGTGTTGTTTTTGTGAGAAGAAGAAAAGAAAGGTGATAAATATTTGTACCAAACATTTTAATTGATGACCATAATCTGATATAGCTATTAGAATTTCTTTACATAAAACTGTAGTGTTGTGCCCGTTGTTTTATCAATAATCCACTCTGAGTCGTCGGAGCTCCCTTGGTACCGGTTTTATTTATAACCAGTCCCGGAACATAAGGAGAACATCACACACAGCCAGACGCGGAGTAACTCCCCCGCTCGCAGCCAAAACCAAAACCAAACTGCCGGGTTCCAGTCTTGGCCGGTTTAGACCAATTATATATGTATGATCAAATATTAATGTAAAGTGATTTAATATTGAAAATATGATTATATATTCTATGATTTTATGGTCACAAAATTCTCCAATGTTTACCTAGTAAAATTGTTTTAGTGATAATTAATATATGTACTTCTTTGTGGTTCAATGTACGCATTAAACGAGCTGACAAATGGTTTTATTTCTAGTTTTATGAAAAGAAACTCTAATAGGTAAATCTCAGATTGTGGTCATCAGTCAAAATGTTTAGCACAAATATATAAGCACCGAATAATTATAAATAGCAGAGAGAAATTACAAATTGATTTATTCAATTAATACCATTGTAACGTTTCCTATTTAGAGATAAGGGATAGTCGCAATACTTTGTTATGAAACTTCTGGCCTTAACTACCCTTTCAGGATTTTTCAGGATGCCTGAACGACCAGTTTTTTTGTCGTTGAGGTACAGCTTGCACCACGCTGATTAGGGCCAACAGCCCGAAATGCGTCCGTGGTTAGCTTTTCTTGATTAATCAAGAATGGGTATTTGGCCAATTCTGGAATAATTAAAAATCAACGAGAATAGTTGAGTTTTCATAATAGTAGTTTTTATTCCGATAGATGGCGCAAGCCATCAGATAATTTCAGTTGCACGATAAGGAGATGCCTTTTTCATAATTTATGCACCTTATCCCAGTACAATATCACATTTGTACTATTTTTTTCACAATACTTTGTGTTTTAATATTTAATTTAATTACAACAAAGTTAAATATAATATATTGCACGTGAAAAATTAGAAGACAAACTTCAGGATGAGACAGCAATTTATTTAAGGCAAAAATAAACTATGAATGATAAACAAAAGATAATCAACGAGGGAGCTTACAGAGTGAAATCTGAACGTAGAAAAATATACTCTGTTAATAAAATAATAAAACACACTTTGCTACAATAAAAAAAATATATATAAAATTAGAGAAAGAAAAGAAAGTACAGTGTTGACGACTACCTAACTATAAAGAAAAATCAAAGAATAATTCAAATATTTTACATAAATAAATACAAAGCATGTTACAATCATTAATCAAAATAACTTTGAAAATTACTTTTAAATGGTTGAACAGCCACAAGTACTGAGTACATGACAAATTTATGATATTAAGAAATTCTATAGTAATAAAAAATAGACCTTTTAAATATATTTACGTGAAATCGAAAAGCATTTTCACGGTAAATATAATCCATTTAGACTTGGCATAAAATGGTAAAACGGGTAAAAATTTGCTCACAACTAAAAGGTTGTGTGACCTTGGTGGAAACACTAAGTGTCCATTTTTAAATATAAATTAAACATGTGATATAGAAATAAAAAATGGTTAAATTGTTAAAAGATTTGGCAATATCTTCATATGTTTTGTGAAAACATTTTGTGAATATACGATCGAATTATTTATACATATACACTCATGGACAAAACTTAAGGAAGTGGAAATTTTTGATGTTGTTTTTAAGGAGATAGAGGCAATTTTGTCCACACTTGGTTATCTCTTGTATTCAATAAAGGTACTGTAATATCTTTCAGAGTTATTGTCTGAATTCCTATATACATGCTAAAAGGTACAACTTCCTTAAATTTTATCCATGAGTGTATCTTTCAGAGTTATTGTCTGAATCCCGATATACATGCTAAAAGGTACAACTTCTTAAGTTTTGTCTATGAGTGTATCTTTCAGATTTATTGTCTGAATCCCGATATACATGCTAAAAGGTACAACTTCCTTAAGTTTTGTCCATGAGTGTATCTTTCAGAGTTATTGTCTGAATCCTGATATACATGCTAAAGGGTACAACTTCCTTAAGCTTTGTCTATAAGTGTTTATGACTTTGTCACCGACCTGATTCTGATAGTTTTCATAGACGGTTTATAAATGACAAAAGGTTTTTGAATGTTTTTTGAAGAGAGAGGCGAGCTTTTCTTTTTATGGATAAATATCCTAATATAAAACAACAAAAAGCGCCATCTATATATAGAAAATTGAAACATTAAGACGTGAATGTTTCTTTAATACATAAATCAAATTCCACTATCCTTACTGCGGTGAAAAAAATTGGGAGGGTTTGACTCATCAATGGTAAACCCTATCAGCGGTTTCACCAATTTAATCTACCAGACTGCTTCTTTAGAGCTCTAATACTGTAGTGGATCATTCTGCGCTTATCTATTTATTATTATCAAATCAGACGCGATATCCCCATAAGGGATGCTTGCGTTAAGCAACAACACTGAATTCTGGAGAACTATTTTACATAAACAATTGGTGAATTACAAGGTTTGAGTAGAAGTTTAAAGAAGAAAAGAATGGAAAAGGACATTATATTCATGCTTGAATTTACATCTACCTAGGAACAACTTCGAAAGTGGATATTGCTGCTGCTGTGATGGAGATGCATGGATACATCTGAGACTCTTCTTTGGACACGACAACAACAACAACAACAAATGAAATAAATACAAATACATAGTTTAGCAATAATGTATTTTAACCAAGAAAGAAAATCATAGATATATTTACAAAATGTTCTAAATTTTAAATATGAGTCCTTACTGTTTATAAAGATAAAAATATCACTGTATATTTATGATACACTGAAGGGTGGAATCTCAGAAATGGTATTTAAGCAAACTATGGACAGTTTTGATAAATATCATCCTGGTAAAATTTCTATCAATTTTTCGGTCATAGAATTGGCGTAACCACTCTGAAAAATAAACATCTCTTCCACAAATTCTGAAGATTCCATCAATCCATTGCAGATTTCAGGAAATTAAAGTCTGCCCTGGGGGGTCGGTGGAAAGTGGTCTGTGGTCGGTTGAAATTAAAAAAAAAAATGCTCCAATGACTCCTGATTCTTGCAAAAGTCCAACCCCACCAGTGAGTGCAAATAACCAAACGGGGTCTCTGGCATATTTGTAAGTGAAAAAGTCAAACTACTTTTCACATGTGTGGACATGTGGTGCACTTACAGTAAAAGCAGGCGCCAACTTCTACCCACCATGATTATCATGGCCTGTATCACGTGTACTAGGAATAAGCCAAAAATAAAAAGCCTGCCCTGCCAAAGACTGACATGGAGGATAGTCCGAAGCCATGATTTTCATATGGATGTTGTGGCTTTGTCACCAATCCGATTCTTCCAGTTTGTTAAGACGGTTGTTATATGACGCATATTCTTAACGTTTATTTTTGACTGAAAAGATTATATTTCTTTGTTTTAAATTGAATTTTCATTTCAAAACGAAAATCTCTCTCTCTCTCTGAGAACTCTTGCAGTCCACCGGTGGCGGAGTCTTTCCCGCGGTGGGCGCCACCAATGACGACTTGTATATATTTATATATATATGTATATTTATCAATAATATATTTCTATTTATTCATATATTTATCATTATATAATCTTATTTACTCATATTTATATTTATTGTGTATGTAACCTTATATAATATTATATGGCCTATGTAATAAATCAATTTCAATATCTCTATTGTAAAATTTCGTTATATCGATGCGTTCTCAACGATAACTCTTTTAAACTCGACAAAAATTAATCAAGACCAACCAAGGTAATTCTGATATCATTAATGCATATAACAGATTCATTTATGAAATAAAATAATGGTAAATATACCTATCATTTATCCGCTACCTAAATTACATAAAGAAAGCATATTGTACGTATTTTTTATAAAGGAGAAAGATTATTAAGTCCGTCAAAATAAACACCAAAGCTAAGCGGCATCTTTTGGCCATCTCTGCAATCAAATAGAACAGGGATGATGTGATAAAGAAAACATCGCCATCTTTTACAAATTCAAAACACCTTTCTGGAGACCATAGCTTCGGTCTATGACAGGGATTGGCAACCTGCGCCACGCGAGCCACATGTGACTCTTTGGATGTGAAGCTTTGTGTAGTACTCACATAAGTAAAAGAAAATGTATGAGAGTACTATATATTGTTGGCAAGAAAACAATTTGTGGCTCTCTAAAAACTTTGTAATTTTGTAAATTGTAATTTTTGACTCTTTCGACTCAAAAGGTTACCGACCCCTTGTCAATGGCCATGGTCCATTTAGAGTCTGCAATGTTGAAAAGAGCGTGTAAGGAAGAGCTTTGTCATTGAGATTTTGAATACTGGGTAAATACTCCAAGACTCCTCAATGTTCTCTGAACACTAAATACCATTGCATCATCAGATACTCTTCTTCCTAACTGATATGAGATTCTAAGATGAATCAAAGTAGATGGAAAATGATGAAAAAAGAGGAGGGGGAGCAGTAACAAGCTCACTAAAAAAGCTGGGCTCGGCTGGCCCGGCTGATAGTACCTTGTAAGGGCTCTAATCCAGGGATACAGGATGAGCAGCGTTTGTACTCCATGTTAGGAGCGGCTGCACATGACGTCTGTTCCTCATGTCAGAGGAGGCAATTTCTTTTGGAGCCAAGTCGGCCTGCCACTGAGTAGTTCTCCCAGTTTTAATGACAAAGACAGACGCATTCTACTTCACCCAATCTTGATGGTTGTCAAATCTCAACCATCAAAGTCTCAAGTTTCACAAGCTCGACACCCTAATATGATTGAGTGGAGATAAGGAAGAAGAAGAAGTAGATGATAACTTTGTGTTGTTCTTGTAAGAAGAATAAAAGAAGGTGAAACATATTTGTGCTAAAATTTCGAGTGATGACCACAATTTGAGATACCTATTAGAATTTCTTCACATAAAACAACAAGAGAATCATGAAATCTTCATATTTGCCAAAGAGGTATTTATCTGGGACGTGTATACTAGTATACCAGGTGGTCGGCAAACCTTTGAGTCAGAAGAGTCAAAAATTACAATTTACAAAATTTTAGAATTTTTAAAGAGCCACAACATTTTTTCTTGCCAACAATAAATAGTACTCGCATAAATAATATTTGCGTATGGAACTATATAAAGAGTCGCAACTTCACATCCAAAGAGCCGCATGTAGCCGCAGTTTGCCGACCTCTGGTCTATACCAATTATATATGTAAAGAGAGAGGCTGCCTGGCCGACATTCATATTTATAAGAAAAATAATCACTTCGGCCAGTTAGAGTTTTTTTATTTTCTCAACGTTGACAACGTGTGACTTCGTTGTTTTTGACGAAGACAAAAGATTTTTGTCGAAACGTTGAGAAAATAAAAACCTCCAACTGGCCGAAGGGTCTATTTTTCTTATTAAAATTTTTTATATGTATTATCAAATATTAATGTATAGTGATTTTTAATATCGAAAATATGATTATATATTTTATGTTTTTATGGTCACAAAATTCTCCAATGTGTACCTAGTAAAATTGTTTTAGTGATAATTCACATATGTACTTCTTTGTGGTTCAATGTACGCATTAAACGAGCTGACAAATGGTTTTATTTCTAGTTTTATGAAAAGAAACTCTAATAGGTAAATCTCAGATTGGGGTCATCACTCAAAATGTTTAGCACAAATATATAAGAACCGAATAATTATAAATAGCAGAGAGAAATTACAAATTGATTTATTCAATTAATATCATTGTAACGTTTCCTATTTAGAAATAAGGGATAGTCGCAATACTTTGTTATGAAACTTCTGGCCTTAACAACCCGTTTCAGGATTTTTCAGGATGCCTGAACTACCAGTTTTTTGGTCGTTGAGGTACAGCTTGCATCACGCTGATTAGGGCCAACAACCCGAAATGCGTCCGTGGTTAGCTTTTTTTGATTAATCAAGAATGGGTATTTGACCAATTCTGGAATAATACAAATCAACGAGAATAGTTGATTTTTATTCCGATAGATGGCGCAAGCTATCAGAAACTTTCAGTTTAACGATAAGGAGATGCCTTTTCCATAATTTATGCACCTTATCCCAGTACAATATCACATTTGTACTATTTTTTCACAATACTTTATGTTTTAATATTTTATTTAATTACAACAAGGTTAACTATAATATATTGCCACGTGGAAAATTAGAGAAGATCTGAGACTCCTCTTTGGACACGACAACAACAACAAATGAAATAAATACAAATACATGGCCCAAAAACTAAAATAGAATTATCCGATTTCTCTTAACCACACCACTTAACAATTTTACATATAATAATATGAACCAATTGTCTAATTAACATAGCAATAATTTTTCTTAAATAATAAAATATAAAACTTCATAAATAATCCTAAATATGCAATAAAATAGCTTATATATATGTATAGATTAATATATGGCATATACTGGATATAAATTGTTAATCGGCTAGTATTTCTAGGGGCAACGCGCCTCTCTTTTTCAGGGCTTTTCTTTGATTTGAACTAAATCGCGCGGGCATGTGATCCACTCACGCTATGCAAGACCAAAGCGAGAAACCATTTAAATAAAATATATAGAACTGGAAATACATGATTAATTGAAATTGTAACTATTATTCCTGTAGAAGGGCAGCTTGCGCCCGAAAGCTCGAATTAATTTTCCAAATAAAGAAACTCATCCTTTTTGAATCTATTCATTATTACAAATACATAGTTTTGAAATTAAGGTTTTTTTAACCAAGAAAGAAAATCAAAGATATATTCACAAAATTTCCTAAATTTTAAATATGAGTCCTTACTGTTTATAAAGATAAAAAGATCACTGTATATTTATGATACACTAAATGGTGGAATCTCAGAAATGGTATTTAAGCAAACTATGGACAGTTTTGATAAATATCATCCTGGTAAAATTTCCATCAATTTTTCGGCCATAGAATTGGCGTAACCACTCCGAAAAATAAACACCTCTTCCACAAATTCTGAAGATTCCATCAATCCATTGCAGATTTCAGGAAATTAAAGCCTGCCCTGGGGGGTCGGTGAAAAGTGGTCAGTGGTCGGTGGAAATTGAAAAAATAAATGCTTCAATGACCCCCGATTCTTGCAAAAGTCCAACCCCACCAGTGAGTGCAAGTAACCAAACGGGGTCTCTGGCATATTTGTAAGTGCAAAAGTCGAACTACTTTTCACATGTGTGAACATGTGGTGCACTTACAGTAAAAGCAGGCGCCAACTTCTACCCACCATGATTATCATGGCCTGTATCACGTGTACTAGGAATAAGCCAAAAATAAAAAGCCTGCCCTGCCAAAGACTGACATGGAGCATAGTCCGAAGCCATGATTTTCATATGGATGTTGTGGCTTTGTCACCAATCCGATTCTTCCCGTTTGTTAAGACGGTTGTTATATGACGCATATTCTTAACTTATATTTTTGACTGAAGAGATTATATTTCTTTGTTTTAATTTGCATTTTCATTTCAAAACGAAAATCTCTCTCTCTCTCTGAGAACTCTTGCAGTCCACCGGTGGCGGAGTCTTTCCCGCGGTGGGCGCCACCAATGACGACTTGTATATATTTATATATATATGTATATTTATCAATAATATATTTCTATTTATTCATATATTTATCATTATATAATCTTATTTACTCATATTTATATTTATTGTGTATGTAACCTTATATAATATTATATGGCCTATGTAATAAATCAATTTCAATATCTATATTGTAAAATTTCGTTATATCGATGCGTTCTCAACGATAACTCTTTTAAACTCGACAAAAATGAATCAAGACCAGCCAAGGTAATTCTGATATCATTAATGCATATAACAGATTCATTTATGAAATAAAATAATGGTATCTATACCTTTCATTTACGAGCTACCTAAATTGCATAAAGAAATCATACCATTTAGACATATTGTACGTATTTTTTTAAAGGAGAAAGACTACATCGTTTGTCAAAATAAACGCCAAAGCTAAGCGCCATCTTTTGACCATTTCTGCAATCAAACAGAACCGGAACGGTGTGATAAAGAAAACATCGCTATCTTTTACAAATTCAAAACACCTTTTGGAGACCATAGCTTCGGTCTATGACAGGGATTGGCAACCTGCGTCACGCGAGCCACATGTGACTCTTTGGATTTGTATAAATAAAATTATATTCATGAGAGTACTATATATTGTTGGAAAGAAAATATTGTGGCTCTTCAAAAACTTTGTAATTTTATAAATTGTAATTTTTGACTCTTTCGACTCAAAAGGTTGCCCATCCCTGGTCTATGGCCATGGTCCATTTAGAGTCTGCAATGTTGAAAGGAGCGTGTAAGGAAGAGCTTTGTCATTAAGAATTTTAATGCTGGGTAAATACTCCAAGACTCCTCAATGTTCTCTGAACACTAAATACCTTTGCATCATCAGATACTCTTCTTCCTAACTGATATGAGATTCTAAGATGAATCAAAGTAGATGAGGAAAAATTATGAAAAAGGAGGAGGGGAAGCAGTAACAAGCTCACTAAAAAACCTGGGCTCGGCTAGCCCGGCTGATAGTACCTTGTAAGGGCTCCTAATCCAGGGATACAGGATGAGCAGCGTTTGTACTCCATGTTAGGAGCGGCTGCACATGACGTCTGTTCCTCATGTCAGAGGAGGCAATTTCTTTTGGAGCCAAGTCGGCCTGCCACTGAGTAGTTCTCCCAGTTTTAATGACAAAGACAGACGCATTCTACTTCACCCAATCTTGATGGTTGTCAAATCTCAACCATCAAAGTCTCAAGTTTCACAAGCTCGACACCCTAATATGATTGAGTGGAGATAAGGAAGAAGAAGAAGTAGATGATAACTTTGTGTTGTTCTTGTAAGAAGAATAAAAGAAGGTGAAACATATTTGTGCTAAAATTTCGAGTGATGACCACAATTTGAGATACCTATTAGAATTTCTTCACATAAAACAACAAGAGAATCATGAAATCTTCATAATTTGCCAAAGAGGTATTTATCTGGGACGTGTCTATACCATGGGGTCGGCAAACCTTTGAGTCGGAAGAGTTAAAAATTACAATTTGAAAAATTTCAATGTTTTTAAAGAGCCACACAATTTTTTACTTGCCAACAATAAATAGTACTCACATAAATAATATTTGAGTATGGAACTATATAAAGAGTCGCAACTTCACATCCAAAGAGCCGCATGTAGCCGCAGTTTGCCGACCTCTGGTCTATACCAATAATATATGTAAAGATAGAGGCTGCCTGGCCGGCATTCATATTTATAAGAAAAATAATCACTTCGGCCAGTTAGAGTTTTTTTATTTTCTCAACTTTGACAACGTGTGACTTCGTTGTTTTTGACGAAGACAAAAGATTTTTGTCGAAACGTTGAGAAAATAAAAACTTCCAACTGACCGAATGGTCTATTTTTCTTATAAAAAAATTATATATGTATGACCAAATATTAATGTATATAGTGATTTAATCTCAAAATTTTGATTATATATTTACTTTTTTAATGGTCAAAATTCCCCAATGTGTACCTAGTAAAATTGTTTTAGTGATAATTCACATATATGCCTCTTTGTGGTTCAATGTACGCATTAAACGAGCTGACAAATGGTTTTCTTTCTAGTTTTATGAAAAGAAACTCTAATAGGTAAATCTCAGATTGGGGTCATCACTCAAAATGTTTTACACAAATATATAAGCACCGAATAATTATAAATATCAGAGAGAAATATATTCCAAATTGATTTATTCAATTAATACCATTGTAACGTTTCCTATTTAGAAATAAGGTATATCGTGAAGATAGAGGCTGCCTGGCCGGCATTCATATTTCTTGAAAAAAGACACCTGGCCAGTATAAATCTTTTTATTACCTCGACGTTTCGACAAAAAGCTTTTGTCCTCGTCAGGAGCAAATAAAAATTAAAACATATAGCAAGGCGTTAAAAATCAGTCTAAGGCTCTAAGGGCGTTCTCACGCGATATTCGAAATTTTGTACAACATCCAAAGCACGAGTCAAAAATAAATATTTAACTCACAAAGACTACGATCTTTGAAATAAAATTATGATATACATATTTATATATATTAAGAAATTATAAACAAAAATAAATATAAAAAATAATAATAACATTTAAAAGATTTCACAATAGTATATATTAATCGATATCTATTATGTACAATTTATACTTACCCTTTATAACTACTTTTTAAAATTTAAAAACAAATTGTATTGTAGCGGAATATCTTCATATACATTTAAAGTTCTTTTCCCCATTTCCCGTGATACCCACCCCTCTAAAAATAATCTTTCTTTTTTAAATTTTATATTCCTATGAAATATCTCAATATCATTCCAATCTGGCCTATGTCCTGAATATAATGCATGTTCCCCAATTTTGCTTAACGCCCTTCTCCCCATTAAACCCTGTTGGTGTTCTTTAATCCTAGTCTCTAAATTACGGCCTGTTTCTCCTACGTAAATTTTGTCACATTGTGTGCATTTAATTCCATAAATTACATTACTTGGTTTTAATGTGCCTATGTTATCCTTCATTATTCTATTTCTAGTTAAAAATTCCCTTTTTGTCCCCGTACTATACCAAATATTATATTTAAATTTTCTCAAAATTCTAGATATTTCGTTATCTATATCTCTCAAATATGGAATAATTATATTATTGCAATCATCTTTATTCCTATTTGAATTTGGCCTATCTATTTCATATCTTCTAATCCATTTGTTTGTGAAACCAACTGGATAATCAGATTGTTCTAGTTCTGCTCGAATTATCATTATCTCTTTTTTTGTAAATATCTCGGTCTGTGCATACTTGTTTGGCTCTTTGTACAAGAGATTTATCACCTGTCTTTTATGCATCATAGGATTATTGGAATTAAAATTTAGATGTATACCACAGTCTGTTGGCTTTCTGAAAACGCTGGTTAAAATTGAACCATCTTCTTTGCGAGTTAGTCCTACATCTAAGAATGATAAAAATCCCTCCTTTTCTGTTTCAACCGTGAAATCTATTCCTCTTTATAAATTATTCAACATGACCATGATTTCGTTAAGATTTTCTTTGCGGATCACTGCAAAAACATCATCTATATATCGGCCCCAGATTCTTATTCCCTCAATCAAGATTGCCTTTTTATCTACTGATGCCATTACGATGTCAGCAATGATCATGCTTGTAGGGCAACCCATAGCAGTGCCGTCTTTTTGCTTGTAAAATTTATTCCCATATCTGAAGTAAATATTATCTAAACATAACCTAAAGCCTTCTATCATTTCGTTGATTTCTAATCCCTTGTTTTCGCAATCTTGTCTCTTCACCTCAAAATATTCCCTTATTTCTTTTAGAGCTAGAGTTCTATTGATATTGGTGAAAAGTGATTTGACATCAAAGGATACCATTATTTCATGGTCATTTAACTTCAAAATTTTAGCGATATCTAAAAGCTCTTTCCTATTTCTAATCTCTAACCCGGAAATTTTACTTGTACTCGGTATCTGTTTTTTAAGCCAGTCCGCTAAACGTCTGGTGGGGGCCTTGAATCCTGACACAATGGGCCGTAGGGGAACTCCTTCTTTATGGATCTTTGGTAGTCCTTTGAAGAGAGGTGCGGCAACATCTTCTAGCTTCATTTTTCTTTTATCAATGTCCTTAGACTTCATGTTTTTGATGAATTTTGATATTTTGAGTTTTATCTTTTTAGTAGGGTCTTCGCGAATTTCTTCATATGTATTATTATCGTTGAGAAGGCTCTTTATCTTATCATTGTAATCTTCTCTCTTCATCACGACTGTCTTGCCTCCTTTATCTGCTCTAGTTATATATAGTATCATTTTTTAATTTCTTTATAGCCTCCCATTCGGAGCGTTTTGTCTTCTCTAACTCAAATTTATTTTGGTTTTTGTTGTCCTTGATATAACATTTGAAATTTTGTTTCTAATATTAATTCTATCATTTTCATTCAAATTCCTAATCCCATTTTCAATGTTAGAAATTAATCTAATGTAATCAGTTTTGAGAGGCATAGGTCTATAGTTTGACCCTTTATCAAGAAGCCTCAGCTGCTCTTCAGTTAAATCCTTCCCTGAGATGTTGCATACTCTTCTAGGATCGACCTTCTTGATTCTAGGAGCCCATCTGTCCAATTTGTTCCTCATTGTGATCATTAGCTGTTCTTCTATTTTCTTTATCCCTCTCTGTATACTCTCTTCAAGACTTTTCATGTAATTTTCATCTAATAATTCTGAAATAGCACTTCGCTGACTCGCCAATAATTGCCTCTGTATATGTACCATTCTGTGAGATTCTTGGATGCGTGCCTTGACGAACTGAAGACTTTCTCTTCTAGCAATCTGTCTTCCAAAGGAAGTTCTAACCAGCGCTTTTACATTCAGGCTCGGGGGAATGATATTGAGATCTTTGATACGGTGATTAAAATATAAAGAATGTTTAGTCTTTGCAAACTTGATCATAGTCTTCTCTAGTTGCCTTGCCATCTTGAATACCTCGGGACCAAAATTGGTCTTGATTATCGTGAAGATAGAGGCTGCCTGGCCGGCATTCATATTTCTTGAAAAAAGACACCTCGGCCAGTATAAATCTTTTTATTACCTCGACGTTTCGACAAAAAGCTTTTGTCCTCGTCAGGAGCAAATAAAAATTAAAACATATAGCAAGGCGTTAAAATCAGTCTAAGGCTCTAAGGGCGTTCTCACGCGATATTCGAAATTTTGTACAACATCCAAAGCACGAGTCAAAAATAAATATTTAACTCACAAAGACTACGATCTTTGAAATAAAATTATGATATACATCTATATTAATAAAATGCAAATTTCATAAGAGGACATCACTAAAAACTTTCGTTACAATGCATCAATTTCAACCAAATTTTCAACATTTATGTAAAACGAGATGGAGCAGGTTTTGCTTAACATCAAAATATTTTTCCCTAACATTAACATGCGTAACTTAGCTGTTATCGATTAAATACAAAAAAATCAACAGAGTTAATTTTATTTATATATAAATACAAAAAAAAAAATTCAGCAATTCATTCAACTCAATCTAAAAAAATATTCAAAACAAGCAATTTTAAGATAACACCATATGTAAAACAGTCGGCCAAGAAAACAACAACGATATTACATCTTTCTCACATATTCACACACAATCTTGATTAATAATTAAAACTAATCATTAACATTGTTTATTATACTTCATAATATATAATATTCGTTAGGCAAACTTTCACTCGGATAAATGTAATATAAAAAGCCAACAATGAAGAATGAATGTAAGATAAAAAGCCAACAATGAAGAGTAAATATAATATAAAAAGCCAACAATGAAGAATGAATGTAAGATAAGAAGCCAACAATGAAGAGTAAATATAATATAAAAAGCCAACAATGAATAGTAAATGTAATATAAAAAGCCAACAATGAAGAGTGAATGTAATATAAAAAGCCAACAATGAAGAGTGAATGTAATATAAAAAGCCAACAATGAAGAATGAATGTAAGATAAAAAGCCAATAATGAAGAGTGAATGTAATATAAAAAGCCAACAATGAAGAATGAATGTAAGATAAAAAGCCAACAATGAAGAGTGAATGTAATATAAAAAGCCAACAATGAAGAATGAATGTAAGATAAAAAGCCAACAATGAAGAGTGAATCTATCTATATATATAAAATTGAATGTCTGTCTGTCTGTTTGTCTGCACTCTATAGATTCAAAAACCATACATCCAATCGCCGTAAAATTTTGGGATATTATTAGGTATATCACCGGGAAGGTTTTTGAAAAATAATTTCCTGAATATCTTGAATATCCTTAGAGTTATTTGCAGATTTGTAGATTTAACTCGCAAGCAGCGCCCCCATTGTGACGATGATAACAATATATCGAGAGATTCAAATTTACGAGTTTCAAATTATCAAAATATATCTTTTTTTTTTTTTAAATAAGTTTTTAGAGAATTGTTTTAACAAATGTTCGCTAGACAAACCTTTACTCGGGTAAAACCCCGGGCGAAGCCGAGTACGTTTTATAAGTTTATAGAGAATTGTTTTAACAAATGTTCGTTAGACAAACATTCACTCGGGTAAAACCCGGGCGAAGCCGGGCACATCCGCTAGTATTTATATATATTAAGAAATTATAAACAAAAATAAATATAAAAAATAATAATAACATTTAAAAGATTTCACAATCTATATATATAAAATTGAATGTCTGTCTGTCTGTTTGTTTGTTTGTACTCTATAGATTCAAAAACCATACATCCAATCGCCGTGAAATTTTGGGATATTATTAGGTATATCACCGGGAAGGTTTTTGAAAAATAATTTCATGAATATATTGAATATCCTTAGAGTTACTTGCAGATTTGTAGATTTAACTCGCAAGCAGCGCCCCCATTGTGACGATGTTAACAAGTTTTCTTATCACTAAGTTTGTTATCTTAAATATTATTTATCAAAAGTAAGATTATCTCAGGATGACATGGCAATGTGACACGGGAAAAAATGTTCACTAGATAAAACTATGATTTTCTATATGATATAAAAAGCCAACAATGAAGAGTGAATGTAATATAAAAAGCCAACAATGAAGAATGAATGTAAGATAAAAAGCCAACAATGAAGAGTAAATATAATATAAAAAGCCAACGATGAAGAGTGAATGTAAGATAAAAAGCCAACAATGAAGAGTAAATGTAATATAAAAAGCCAACAATGAAGAGTGAATGTAATATAAGAAGCCAACAATGAAGAATGAATGTAAGATAAAAAGCCAACAATGAAGAGTGAATGTAAGAAAAAAGCCAACAATGAAGAGTAAATGTAATATAAAAAGCCAACAATGCAGAATGAATGTAAGATAAAAAGCCAACAAAGAAGGGTAAATATAATATAAAAAGCCAACAATGAAGAGTGAATGTAAGATAAAAAGCCAACAATGAATAGTAAATGTAATATAAAAAGCCAACAGAGTATATGTAAGATGAAAAGCCAACAATGAAGAGTGAATGTAATATAAAAAGCCAACAATGAAGAATGAATGTAAGATAAAAAGCCAACAATGAAGAGTGAATGTAATATAAAAAGCCAACAATGAAGAATGAATGTAAGATAAAAAGCCAACAATGAAGAGTGAATGTAAGATAAAAAGCCAACAATGAAGAGTAAATGTAATATAAAAAGCCAACAATGAAGAATGAATGTAAGATAAAAAGCCAACAAAGAAGAGTAAATATAATATAAAAAGCCAACAATGAAGAGTGAATGTAATATAAAAAGCCAACAATGAAGAATGAATGTAAGATAAAAAGCCAACAATGAAGAGTGAATGTAAGATAAAAAGCCAACAATGAATAGTAAATGTAATATAAAAAGCCAACAATGAAGAATGAATGTAAGATAAAAAGCCAACAATGAAGAGTAAATATTATATAAAAAGCCAACAATGAAGAATGAATGTAAGATAAAAAGCCAACAATGAAGAGTAAATATAATATAAAAAGCCAACAATGAAGAGTGAATGTAAGATAAAAAGCCAACAATGAAGAGTAAATGTAATATAAAAAGCCAACAGAGTGAATGTAAGATAAAAAGCCAACAATGAAGAGTGAATGTAATATAAAAAGCCAACAATGAAGAATGAATGTAAGATAAAAAGCCAACAATGAAGAGTGAATGTAATATAAAAAGCCAACAATGAAGAATGAATGTAAGATAAAAAGCCAACAATGAAGAGTAAATGTAAGAAAAAAAGCCAAAAATAAAGAGTAAATGTAATATAAAAAGCAAACAATGAAGAATGAATGTAAGATAAAAAGCCAACAAAGAAGAGAAATATAATATAAAAAGCCAACAATGAATAGTAAATGTAATATAAAAGGCCAACAGAGTGAATGTAAGATGAAAAGCCAACAATGAAGAGGAATGTAATATAAAAAGCCAACAATGAAGAATGAATGTAAGATAAAAAGTCAACAATGAAGAGTGAATGTAATATAAAAAGCCAACAATGAAGAATGAATGTAAGATAAAAAGCCAACAATGAAGAGTGAATGTAAGATAAACAGCCAACAATGAAAAGTAAATGTAATATAAAAAGCCAACAATGAAGAATGAATGTAAGATAAAAAGCCAACAATGAAGAGTGAATGTAAGATAAAAAGCCAACAATGAAGAGTGAATGTAATATAAAAAGCCAACAATGAAGAATGAATGTAAGATAAAAAGCCAACAATGAAAAGTGAATGTAAGATAAAAAGCCAACAATGAAGAGTAAATATAATATAAAAAGCCAACAATGAAGAATGAATGTAAGATAAAAAGCCAACAATGAAGAGCAAATGTAATATAAAAAGCCAACAGAGTGAATGTAAGATAAAAAGCCAAAAATGAAGAGTGAATGTAATATAAAAAGCCAACAATGAAGAATGAATGTAAGATAAAAAGCCAACAATGAAGAGTGAATGTAAGATAAAAAGCCAACAATGAAGAGTAAATATAATATAAAAAGCCAAGGCGAATATACTATTCCTGTAACTTCCAATTACCGAGGGAACCAATTAATATTGATTTTATTCAACTTATCGAGTATTTCTCAAGGGACCGGGAAAAAATGTTCACTAGATAAAACTATGATTTTCTAATGTAGAAAATTAGGAAAGACAAAATTCAGGATGACAAGGCACACAGGGACCGGGAAAAAATGTTCACTTTATCGAGAGATTCAAATTTACGAGTTTCAAATTATCAAAATATATCTTTTTTATTTTTTAATAAGTTTTTAGAGAATTGTTTTAACAAATGTTCGCTAGACAAACCTTTACTCGGGTAAAACCCCGGGCGAAGCCGAGTACGTTTTATAAGTTCAAAGAGAATTGTTTTAACAAATGTTCGTTAGACAAACATTCACTCGGGTAAAACCCGGGCGAAGCCGGGCACATCCGCTAGTAGTATATATTAATCGATATCTATTATGTACAATTTATACTTACCCTTTATAACTACTTTTTTAAATTTAAAAACAAATTGTATTGTAGTGTTGGAAAAGAACGAGTTCGAAGCAGCCAATGGGAGGCCGACGGAAGCGGCTACGGGGATGCAGCGGCTAAAATGAGTAAACAAATACAGAAGAACTTGTAAACAACTTTCGAACGCTAGAATTTGCCCTGATCTCCGATTCTTTTAGTGTAAATATTTAAATATATAATTAATTAAATAATACTTTACTTATTTTCTTAAATTCTAATAAATATAATTTCCCTCCTGTTTTCGTCGTATATTTTAAAAGTGTTATAAACAGCGACGCCTTAATTTTGAACCTTCAACCCCGCCGACCAAGAATAGAGGTGATCGACTACCTCTATAGAACTTAGATCATCGTCACAACACAGAGTGGCGGTGAAATCGCAATATTTTTGGCATCCCAGCCGGGACTGTTGAAGGTAAATTCTAGAAAAAAAAAATCATTTTAAGCTGACCATTTTGGAACTCGCTAGCTAACCCTACTTGCTGCTTTGTTTACAAGATGGCGGAAGAATTAATTCTACGTTTAAAGAAGAAGCGTGCTATTAACAGATCATATTTAACGAAAACATGCAATAATATTGAAAGTGGACTTGACACGCTAATTAGAATTGATCTTGAAGAATTATTAGAACAATTGAATGAATCATTTAATGAACTTAAATTAGTGGATCACGAAATAGAAACGCTTCTTGAAACTGACGATTTAGAGAAGGAATTACAGGGCGTAGAGGAATATCGAGAGAAATATATTACTTGGAGATTTAGGGCAAATAAAAAGATTCGCCAATCAGATTTTCATGGCGAAAATATACCGAATTCGAACTCACGAATAGATGAAAATGAAATGAGACATTATGTACCTTCCTGCACGACTGTGAAACTTCCGAAATTGATGATATCGAAATTTTATGGAAACTTTAGTGAATGGCTGACGTTCTGGAATTCTTTTGATGCAGCTATACACCAGAACAACTCACTGAACCCGATCGATAAATTTAACTATCTGAAGTCACATCTCGGCGGAACTGCACTAAACACAGTCGAAGGTTTCGCTTTATCTGCGGACAATTATGAGAAAGCTATAAAATTGCTTAAAGACAGATTTGGGCGAGAAGACATTTTGATTAGCCAACATATGAACAATTTGTTGTCAATGAGACCACTCAAAACGTCAAGCGATGTAAGAACCTTCCGCGAACTTTTTGACAACCTTTCTGTTCAAATAAGAAGTCTCGAGTCACTAAACGTGTCCATTGATGTTTACGGACAACTGTTGTGCCCGATAATAATAAAGCTTCTACCTGCCGACCTTAATTTGGAATTGAACAAAGAACTCCCGACAGGTTACGTAATTAATGACTTGATTACCTTTCTAGAAAGACAATTAACTGCACGGGAGAGGAGTTTTAGAAACGAAATCGGTACCGGGAATGAATCAACTTCTAAACCGAATTTAGTAAACAAACATCCAAAGACAAGATTCTACAATGAAAAACCAATTGCGACAGCTTCAGAACTTTTGAATTCAGTTCACAAATCGAATGAATGTGTATTTTGTGGTAAAGACAACCATGGAAGCCCTAAGTGTGACTTTGCAGTTAATATGAGTTTAAACGAAAAGAGATCACTCATGAAGAAAAAAGGCGTTTGTTATAAATGTCTTCGGCCTTCTCATTTAAGTAATTTTTGCAGAAATGTAGTCCGGTGTTCAATCTGCAACATGTCTTCCCACCTGGATGTCATGTGCACAAAACGGATTTTAGATCGAGGTGGATCTTCTAAGTCTCCAACGGTGCAAGATGAAACTCTCGCCAACTTATCAACCTCCCCAGACGTCTTGTTGCCTACTTTGAGAGTGACCCTCAAAGGGAACAGAACGGAGAAGACGGCACGGGTTATAATAGACACCGGATCCCAAAGATCATATATTTTACATAGTACAGCAATGGAAATGGAGTACGAACAATCTAGGAGAGAGTTCTTCCGGCATTCCTTGTTTGGAGGATCGAGTACCGACGTAGTTGAACATGACGTCTATACCATTCATTTATCTGACATCAATAATTCCTATCGCTGTGAGTTTGAAGCACTAGGTCAACCCCTTATCTGTGGAAGCATACCTCCGGTGTGTCCAAGATCATTTTTAGAAGGGAGTGAAGAACTCGACGTGTCTGATTTGATGAGAGACCGTATAGAAGTCCTTATAGGGGCGGACATCGCCGGGAGATTACTAACCGATGCTCAGAGAAGAATCTCATCTGGACTGGTGGCAATCCGTACCAAACTAGGATGGACTGTGATGGGAAAGATTCCTCCAACGGAGGTGAGAGATGACACCAGCTCCCTTTGCGTGACCACACTTCTATCTTTGGATCTAGAAAACTTGTGGAAATTAGATGCAATTGGAGTCTCTGACGCGGAGGTTGAGAAGAAGACTCAGTCATTACAAGCTGAAATGGAGGAACATTTCGCCCACACCACGACGCGAGATATTGAGGAGCGCTATGAGGTAGCTCTACCCTGGGTGCAAGACAAGGAAATGATTCCTACGAATAGAGACCTAGCCGAAAACCAACTAAGTTCTGTAAGAAGAAAACTTGAAGAAGTTGGAGACATGAAAGAGTATGGACAAATCTTTGAAGAATGTATAAATCAGGGGATAATAGAGTATTCCAGAGAGGGGATAAACTAGATGGCGTACACAACCTGCCACATCGACCAGTGTATGAAAGAAACAGTCAAACTTCTAAAATAAGGCCAGTATTTAATGCGTCGGCCCGGAAGAGAGGTAAACTTTTTCCCTGAATGACTGTCTCGATAAGAGACTCAATTTGATAGAAATTGTACCAAGACTTTTAAATAAATTCCGGATATATGAAGTAGGTGTCTCTTCCGATATTGAGAAAGCATTTTTACAAATTGGAATAAAGGAAGAAGACCGGAAGGAAGGAAGAGACCAAACGGGGTCTCTGGCACATTTGTAAGTGCAAAAGTCGAACCACTTTTCACATGTGTGGACATGTGGTACACTTACAGTAAAAGCAGGCGCCAACTTCTACCCACCATGATTATCATGGCCTGTATCACGTGTACTAGGAATAAGCCAAAAATAAAAAGCCTGCCCTGCCAAAGACTGACATGGAGCATAGTCCGAAGCCATGATTTTCATATGGATGTTGTGGCTTTGTCACCAATCCGATTCTTCCCGTTTGTTAAGACGGTTGTTATATGACGCATATATTTAACGTTTATTTTTGACTGAAGAGATTATATTTCTTTTATCATATTGAATTTTCATTTCAAAACGAAAATCTCTCTCTCTCTCTCTCTGAGAACTCTTGCAGTCCACCGGAGGCGGAGTCTTTCCCGCTGTGGGCGCCACCAATGACGACTTGTATATATTTATATATATATGTATATTTATCAATAATATATTTCTATTTATTCGTATATTTATCATTATATAATCTTATTTACTCATATTTATATTTATTCTGTATTTAACCTTATATAATCTTATATGGACATCGTAATAAATCAGTTCCAATCAATCTCTCTATTGTAAAATTTCGTTATATCGATGCGTTCTCAACGATAACTCTTTTAAACTCGACAAAAATTAATCAGGACCAACCAAGGTAATTCTGATATCATTAATGCATATAACAGATACATTTATGAAATAAAATAATGGTATCTATACCTTTCATTTACGAGCTACCTAAATTGCATAAAGAAATCATACCATTTAGACATATTGTACGTATTTTTTGAAAAGGAGAAAGACTACATCGTTTTTCAAAATAAACGCCAAAGCTAAGCGCCATCTTTTGACAATCTCTGAAATCAAAAAGAACCGGAACGGTGTGATAAAAAAAGAAAACATAGCTATCTTTTACAAATTCAAAACACCTTTCTGGAGACCATAGCCAGTCTATGACTGGGATTGGCAACCTGCGCCACGCGAGCCACGTGTGACTCTTTGGATGTGAAGCTGGGTGTAATACTTGTATAAATAAAATTATATTCATGCGAGTACTACACATTGTTGGCAAGAAAACAATTTGTGGCTCTTTAAAAACTTTGAAATTTTGTAAATTGTAATTTTTGACTCTTTCGACTCAAATGGTTGCCGATCCCTGGTCTATGGCCATGGTCCATTTAGAGTCTGCAATGTTGAAAGGAGCGTGTAAGGAAGAGCTTTATCATTGAGATTTTGAATGCTGGGTAAATACTCCAAGACTCCTCAATATATTCTGAACACTAAATACCATTGCATCATCAGATACTCTTCTTCCTAACTGATATGAGATTCTAAGATGAATCAAAGTAGATGAAAAATGATGTAAAAGGAGGAGGGGGAGCAGTAACAAGCTCACTAAAAAACCTGGGCTTTCATATGGATGTTGTGGCTTTGTCACCAATCCGATTCTTCCAGTTTGTTAAGACGGTTGTTATATGACGCATATTCTTAACGTTTATTTTTGACTGAAGAGAATATATTTCTTTGTTTTAAATTGAATTTTCTTTTCAAAACGAAAATCTCACTCAATCTCTCTCTCTCTCTCTGAGAACTCTTGCAGTCCACCGCTGGCGGAGTCATTCCCGCGGTGGGCGCCACCAATGACGACTTGTATATATTTTTATATACGTATATTTATTTCTATTTATTCGTATATTTATCATTATATAATCTTATTTACTCATATTTATATTTATTCTGTATTTAATCTTATATAACCTTATATGACCTATGTAATAAATCAATTTCAATCTCTCTATTGTGAAATTTTGTTATATCGATGCGTTCTCAATGAGAACTCTTTTAAACTCGACCAAAATTAATCTCGAGCTAACCCAAACAATTCTGAGATCATTAATGCATATAACAGATCTATTTATAAAATAAGATAATGGTAAATACACCTATCATTTATCCGCTACCTAATTTACACAAAGAAAGCATAATACTTAGACATATTGTACGTATTTTTTATAAAGGAGAAAGATTATTAAGTCCGTCAAAATAAACGCCAAAGCTAAGCGCCATCTTTTGGCCATCTCTGCAATCAAATATGTAGAACAGGGATGATGTGATAAAGAAAACACCACCATCTTTTACAAATTCAAAACATCTTTCTGGAGACCATAGATTCGGTCTATGACAGAGATTGGCAACCTGCGTCACGCGAGCCACATGCGGTTCTTTGGATGTGAAGCTGGGTGTAGTACTCACATAAGTAAAAATATATATATTTATGAGAGTACTATATATTGTTGGCATGAAAATTTTTGTGGCTCTTTAAAAACTATGTAATTTTGTAAATTGTAATTTTTGACTCTTTCGACTCAAAAGGTTGCCGATCCCTGGTCAATGGCCATGGTCCATTTAGAGTCGGCAATGTTGAAAGGAGCGTGTAAGGAAGAGATTTGTCATTGAGATTCTGAATACTGGGTAAATACTCCACAACTCCTCAATGTATTCTGAACATTAAATAGCATTGCATCATCAGATACTCTTCTTCCTAACTAATATGAGATTCTAAGATGAATCAAAGTAGATGAAAAATGATGAAAAAGGAGGAGAGAGAAGAGTAACAAGCTCACTAAAAAACCTGGGCTCGGCTGATCCGGCTGATAGTACCTTGTAAGGGCTCCTAATCCAGGGATACAGGATGAGCAGCGTTTGTACTCCATGTTAGGAGCGGCTGCACATGACGTCTGTTCCTCATGTCAGAGATGGCAATTTCTTTTGGAGCCAAATCGGCCTGCCACTGAGTAGTGCTCCCAGTCTTAATCACAAAGACAGACGCATTCTACTTCACCCAATCTTGATGGTTGTCAAATCTCAACCATCAAAGTCTCAAGTTTTACAAGCTTGACACCTTAATATGATTGAGTGGAGATAAGCAAGAAGAAGTAGATGAGAACTTTGTGTTGTTCTTGTAAGAAGAATAAAAGAAGGTGAAACATATTTGTGCTAAAGAATTTGAGTGATGACCACAATTTGAGATACCTATTAGAATTTCTTTACATAAAACAACAAGAGAATCATGAAATCTTCATATTTGCCAAAGAGGTATTTATCTGTGACGTGTATACTAGTATACCAGGTGGTCGGCAAACCTTTGAGTCAGAAGAGTCAAAAATTACAATTTACAAAATTTTAGAATTTTTAAAGAGCCACAACATTTTTTCTTGCTAACAATAAATAGTACTCGCATAAATAATATTTGCGTATGGAACTATATAAAGAGTCGCAACTTCACATCCAAAGAGCCGCATGTAGCCGCAGTTTGCCGACCTCTGGTCTATACCAATTATATATGTAAAGATAGAGGCTGCCTGGCCGACATTCATATTTATAAAAAAAATAGACACTTCGGCCAGTTGGAGTTTTTTTATTTTCTCAACGTTGACAACGTGTGACTTCGTTGTTTTTGACGAAGACAAAAGATTTTTGTCGAAACGTTGAGAAAATAAAAACCTCCAACTGGCCGAAGGGTCTATTTTTCTTATTAAAATTTTTTATATGTATTATCAAATATTAATGTATAGTGATTTTTAATATCGAAAATATGATTATATATTCTATGTTTTTATGGTCACAAAATTCTCCAATGTGTACCTAGTAAATTTGTTTTAGTGATAATTCACATATGTACTTCTTTGTGGTTCAATGTACGCATTAAACGAGCTGACAAATGGTTTTATTTCTAGTTTTATGAAAAGAAACTCTAATAGGTAAATCTCAGATTGTGGTCATCAGTCAAAATGTTTAGCACAAATATATAAGCACCGAATAATTATAAATAGCAGAGAGAAATTACAAATTGATTTATTCAATTAATATCATTGTAACGTTTCCTATTTAGAAATAAGGGATAGTCGCAATACTTTGTTATGAAACTTCTGGCCTTAACAACCCGTTTCAGGATTTTTCAGGATGCCTGAACGACCAGTTTTTTGGTCGTTGAGGTACAGCTTGCATCACGCTGATTAGGGCCAACAACCCGAAATGCGTCCGTGGTTAGCTTTTTTTGATTAATCAAGAATGGGTATTTGACCAATTCTGGAATAATACAAATCAACGAGAATAGTTTATTTTTATTCCGATAGATGGCGCAAGCTATCAGAAACTTTCAGTTTAACGATAAGGAGATGCCTTTTCCATAATTTATGCACCTTATCCCAGTACAATATCACATTTGTACTATTTTTTCACAATACTTTATGTTTTAATATTTTATTTAATTACAACAAGGTTAACTATAATATATTGCCACGTGGAAAATTAGAGAAGATCTGAGACTCCTCTTTGGACACGACAACAACAACAACAACAAATGAAATAAATACAAATACATAGTTTTGAAATTAAGGTTTTTTTAACCAAGAAAGAAAATCAAAGATATTGTGCTGAGAACATGTACGAGAAGATCTACGTATTTTTTCCCACGTGACGCAACGGAGCGTGGCCTTGCCTGCATGGGTGAGTCAGTTGTTGTTTTGCTCTCTGTATGAACGGACATTAAAACATGGTGGCAGCGATAACTGGATAAAATACGAACCCGTATATCGCAAAATATCGATTTTTGCGTACTTTGGAAGATAATTCAACATGGCTCAGATTCAACCTCCAGAAACTTTCGACTTCTCGACTCCCAACGAATGGCCCAAATGGAGGAAGAGATTCGAACGATACCTCGTGGTCAGTGGAATGAAGAAGAAAGAGGAGGCGGACAAGATCGATTTGTTCATGTACTTGATGGGCGACCGCGCGGATGATATATTCAGGACCTTCAAGTTCGAAAAGGAGGAAGAGGCAACGAAAATTGATTCCGTCCTCAAGGCGTTCGACAGCCACTTCTGTGTCAGAAAGAATATTATCTACGAACGTGCGAAATTTAATTCAAGAATCCAAGAGGATCGGGAGCCAGTGGACGAATTCATCACTTCATTGTACAAATTGGCTGATAGTTGCGAATTTGAGGGTCTTCATGAGCAGTTGATCCGTGACCGAATAGTGGTTGGAGTGAGGGACAAAGCTTTATCTGAAAGAATGCAGTTGGACAGCGAACTGACTTTGGAAAAGGCGGTGAAAATGGTTCGACAGCAGGAGGCCGTTCGACAGCAACAAGTCGACCTGCAGCGTCCCTCAACAAGCCAAAAGGTCAATCAGGTGAAGTTCAACTCGAAGAAACATTCACCGAAACAACAACAGCAGCCTTCGAGGAAGAAGGAGAAGTCAGCCAAAACAAGATCACGATGTCCAAAATGCGGAGGTTTCACCCACAGGGAAGGACAGGCCTGCCGTGCTGAAGGACAAAGATGTAACCTATGTTCAAAAACTGGCCATTTTGCAAATTGCTGCCCAGATAAGCAGGCGAAGACTGCGGAAGTCAAAGCTGTTTCTGAACTTGATGGAGAAATTGGTTTTCTCCTGGAGGTCTCAGCTGTGGAGGATTCATCTAATCTCGATAATGATGAAGACGAGTGCAGGAGGCGATGGACAGCAGAAATCCAAGTGAACGGGAAGAAGGTGAAGTTCAAGCTCGACTCCCAGGCGGATGTTACATGTGTTCCTCTGTGTCTCTTCAAGAAGATAATGGGACAACAACGACTAGTAGAAAGTGATATCAACATTAGAGCTGCTGAATTCTCCGAACTTCAGACTGTGGGTATGTTTATATCAACGCTGCGAAATGGCAGTTATGAAATCAAGGAGAAGATTTATGTCATTCGTCGTTTGAGTGAACCTCTTCTGAGTCGCCGGGCATGTGAGCTCTTGAACCTGGCGAGGCGGATTGAAGTGGTTGCGACGAGAATTAACCCGATCAAGGAATTCCCCGAAGTATTTGAAGGACTGGGACAGATCGGAAACCCTTACGAAATCAAATTGAAACCTGGAGAAAAACCATATGCTGTGCATACTCCTCGACGGGTACCAATACCTTTGATGGAAAAGCTCAAAACAAGATTGGAAGAGCTCGACAAAGACGATATCTTGACGAAGATTTTTGAAGCTCAACAAGAAAATACGACCCTGAAAGCAGTAGTCAACTACCTTGAGCAAGGCTGGCCAGATAAGAAGAAGATGTCACATGCTCTGCTCTCTTATTGGCATGTCAAGGATGAACTCGGCGTTCAAAATGGATTACTGATGCGTAGCTGTCGTCTTGTTATTCCAGCAAGTATGAGACTGGAGATCCTAGATAAGTTGCACGCTGGGCACTTCGGGATTACAAAAACAAGACTTCGCGCACGTGAGACGGTATGGTGGCCTGGAATTTCGGAAGAGATCGCGGAAACGGTCAGAAAGTGCAGTGTCTGTATCCAGGAAGCCGTCTCAAAACATGAACCTTTGATACCAACCAACTTTCCTACACGACCGTGGCAAAAGATTGGAATGGATTTGTTCAAGTTCGAGAATAAGTGGTATCTAGTCGTCATTGACTATTATTCTCGCTTTCCTGAAATGATTCAGCTGGATCGGCTCACAGCCAGTGTGGTGGTGCGTAGTTGCAAATCCATATTTGCCCGACATGGAATACCAGAAACTGTTGTAAGCGATAATGGGACGCAATTTGGAGCTGCTCGTGAATTTGCAAATTTCGCAAGGCAGTACGGATTCCAACATGTCACTTCAAGTCCTCGATTCCCGCAGAGCAATGGGATGGCAGAAGCAGGTGTGAAAATTGCTAAGTTGATCCTCAAGAAAAATCAAGACCCATCGCTTGGACTCCTGGAGTATCGATCGACCCCTTTGGAGAACGGTTACAGCCCTGCTGAGCTTCTCATGGGACGTAAACTCCGAACGACCTTGCCAATTGCACCAGAGAATCTTAATCCAAAGTTGGTGGACTCTCAGACCCTGAAAAGAAAGGAGGGGAGAAGGAGAAAGGATATGAAATCCAGATATGATCGACGCTGCGGAGCTACGGACATGGAGGAGCTATCCGAAGGTGACACGGTTTGGATTACAGATATGCGAACCTGGGGGATTGTAAAGCAGAAAGCATCGACACCAAGGTCATATATGGTTGATACTCCAGTTGGGACTTTACGTCGAAACAGGTTCCATCTACGAAAAGGAGTTACAGTGCAATATCCAGCCGACCCATCGACGCCGACCTTTTCGGGGGAGGAACTGGTTGAAAATGAAAAGACCCCAGTTGTGGATCATCCCTCTAACGACTCAGAAGACGGCCAGATAAGAACCCGGAGTGGACGAATTGTTAAACCTGTGGATCGCCTTCATTATTAATTATATTATGCATTTAAAGTTTGTAATGTATAAATATATATTTCAAATCTTAAAAAGGGGGATGTGCTGAGAACATGTACGAGAAGATCTACGTATTTTTTCCCACGTGACGCAACGGAGCGTGGCCTTGCCTGCATGGGTGAGTCAGTTGTTGTTTTGCTCTCTGTATGAACGGACATTAAAACAGATATATTCACAAAATTTCCTAAATTTTAAATATGAGTCCTTACTGTTTATAAAGATAAAAAGATCACTGTATATTTATGATACACTAAATGGTGGAATCTCAGAAATGGTATTTAAGCAAACTATGGACAGTTTTGATAAATATCATCCTGGTAAAATTTCCATCAATTTTTCGGCCATAGAATTGGCGTAACCACTCTGAAAAATAAACACCTCTTCCACAAATTCTGAAGATTCCATCAATCCATTGCAGATTTCAGGAAATTAAAGCCTGCCCTGGGGGGTCGGTGAAAAGTGGTCAGTGGTCGGTGGAAATTGAAAAAATAAATGCTTCAATGACCCCCGATTCTTGCAAAAGTCCAACCCCACCAGTGAGTGCAAGTAACCAAACGGGGTCTCTGGCATATTTGTAAGTGCAAAAGTCGAACTACTTTTCACATGTGTGAACATGTGGTGCACTTACAGTAAAAGCAGGCGCCAACTTCTACCCACCATTATTATCATGGCCTGTATCACGTGTACTAGGAATAAGCCAAAAATAAAAAGCCTGCCCTGCCAAAGACTGACATGGAGCATAGTCCGAAGCCATGATTTTCATATGGATGTTGTGGCTTTGTCACCAATCCGATTCTTCCCGTTTGTTAAGACGGTTGTTATATGACGCATATTCTTAACGTATATTTTTGACTGAAGAGATTATATTTCTTTGTTTTAATTTGCATTTTCATTTCAAAACGAAAATCTCTCTCTCTCTCTGAGAACTCTTGCAGTCCACCGGTGGCGGAGTCTTTCCCGCGGTGGGCGCCACCAATGACGACTTGTATATATTTATATATATATGTATATTTATCAATAATATATTTCTATTTATTCATATATTTATCATTATATAATCTTATTTACTCATATTTATATTTATTGTGTATGTAACCTTATATAATATTATATGGCCTATGTAATAAATCAATTATGTATATATTTATATATATATGTATATTTATCAATAATATATTTCTATTTATTCATATATTTATCATTATATAATCTTATTTACTCATATTTATATTTATTGTGTATGTAACCTTATATAATATTATATGGCCTATGTAATAAATCAATTTCAATATCTCTATTGTAAAATTTCGTTATATCGATGCGTTCTCAACGATAACTCTTTTAAACTCGACAAAAATTAATCAAGACCAGCCAAGCTAATTCTGATATCATTAATGCATATAACAGATTCATTTATGAAATAAAATAATGGTATCTATACCTTTCATTTACGAGCTACCTAAATTGCATAAAGAAATCATACCATTTAGACATATTGTACGTATTTTTTTAAAGGAGAAAGACTACATCGTTTTTCAAAATAAACGCCAAAGCTAAGCGCCATCTTTTGACCATTTCTGCAATCAAACAGAACCGGAACGGTGTGATAAAGAAAACATCGCTATCTTTTACAAATTCAAAACACCTTTTGGAGACCATAGCTTCGGTCTATGACAGGGATTGGCAACCTGCGTCACGCGAGCCACATGTGACTCTTTGGATTTGTATAAATAAAATTATATTCATGAGAGTACTATATATTGTTGGAAAGAAAATATTGTGGCTCTTCAAAAACTTTGTAATTTTATAAATTGTAATTTTTGACTCTTTCGACTCAAAAGGTTGCCCATCCCTGTTCTATGGCCATGGTCCATTTAGAGTCGGCAATGTAGAAAGGAGCGTGTAAGGAAGAGCTTTGCTATTAAGATTTCTAATGCTGGGATAAATGCTTCAAAACTTTTCAATGTTCTCTGAACACTAAATACCATTGCATCATCAGATACTCTTCTTCCTAACTGATATGAGATTCTAAGATGAATCAAAGTAGATGGAAAATGATGAAAAAAGAGGAGGGGGAGCAGTTACAAGCTCACTAAAAAAGCTGGGCTCGGCTGGCCCGGCTGATAGTACCTTGTAAGGGCTCCTAATCCAGGGATACAGGATGAGCAGCGTTTGTACTCCATGTTAGGAGCGGCTGCACATGACGTCTGTTCCTCATGTCAGAGGAGGCAATTTCTTTTGGAGCCAAGTCGGCCTGCCACTGAGTAGTTCTCCCAGTTTTAATGACAAAGACAGACGCATTCTACTTCACCCAATCTTGATGGTTGTCAAATCTCAACCATCAAAGTTTCAAGTTTCACAAGCTCGACACCCTAATATGATTGAGTGGAGATATGGAAGAAGAAGAAGTAGATGAGAACTTTGTGTTGTTCTTGTAAGAAGAATAAAAGAAGGTGAAACATATTTGTGCTAAAATTTCGAGTGATGACCACAATTTGAGATACCTATTAGAATTTCTTCACATAAAACAACAAGAGAATCATGAAATCTTCATAATTTGCCAAAGAGCTATTTATCTGGGACGTGTCTATACCATGGGGTCGGCAAATCTTTGAGTCGGAAGAGTTAAAAATTACAATTTAAAAAATTTCAGAATTTTTAAAGAGCCACACAATTTATTACTTGCAAACAATAAATAGCACTCACATAAATGATATTTGCATATGGAACTATATAAAGAACTTCACATCCAAAGAGTCGCATGTAGCCGCAGGTTGCCGACCTCTGGTCTATACCAATTATATATGTAAAGATAGAGGCTGCCTGGCCGGCATTCATATTTATAAGAAAAATAGACACTTCGGCCAGTTAGAGTTTTTTTTTTCTCAATGTTTCGACCAAAATCTTTTGTCTTCGTCGACTTCGTTGTTTTTGACGAAGACAAAAGATTTTTGTCGAAAGGTTGAGAAAATAAAAACCTTCAACTGGCCGAAGTGTCTATTTTTCTTATAAAAAATTATATATGTATCACCAAATATTAATGTATATAGTGATTTAATCTCAAAAATTTGATTTTATATTTACTTTTTTAATGGTCAAAATTCCCCAATGTGTACCTAATAAATTTATTTTTAGTGATAATTCATATATGTACTTCTTTGTGGTTCAATGTACGCATTAAACGAGCTGACAAATGGTTTTCTTTCTAGTTTTATGAAAAGCAACTCTAATAGGTAAATCTCAGATTGTGTCCATCATTCAAAATGTTTAGCACAAATATGTTTCACCTTTCTTTTCTTCTTCTTACAAGAAAAATACAAAGCCCTCATCCAATTTAATTCATCTTAGAATCCCATCAATCATGAAGCAGAGTATCTGCTGAGGCAATGGTATTTAGTGTCAAGAATGCATTGAAGAGTCTTGGAGCATTTGTCCAGTACATTCAGAATCTTAATGACAAAGAACTTCGTTACACGCTCCTTTCAGCAATGCCGACACTAAATGGACGATGGAGAGAACAAGAGGAGATGGCAGGGAGGCAATCAGCAGTCTGTACCTTACATCACTGTACTCAGATGGATGACAAACTGCCTACAGGATGGATGTTGTCGGACAGGTTTGTGGGGCCAACACCTCTTGACAACACCGCTCTTTGTAGAACGCCGGCTTCGTTCAATTTACATAGATTTACGGGGGGTCGGTGGAAGGCTGGTTAAACCGTTTGGTTTTCGACCACTACGACCTGGTTTCGATTCCCTCATTGGACACTTTTTTCTGTAAAAAAAAAAAAAAATGCTCCAATGGCCCCCGATTTTTGAAAAAGTCCAACTCCACCAGCGAGTGAAAGTAACCAAACGGGGCTCTGGCACATTTGTAAGTGCAAAGTCGAACTGCTTTTAACATGTGTAGACATGTGGTGCGCTTACAGTAAAAGTAGTCGCTAACTACCCATCATAATTATCATGGCCTTGAGATAAGAAAGAAGAAGAAGACATAGATTTACTTCAAATGGTTAATTTTGAAACACTTTTAAAGATAAAAATGAATACTTTTTTCTGTTTGATGAAGGATTAATTTTTTCTTTGTCTATATTCAAGGTAGAAGTTGCCTGGATGGCATTCCTTGTTCTTGAAGTTAAGACACACTTGGGTTAGTAGAGTCTTTATTATCATATTGAAAACTATACTGGTCGAAGTGTCTTTTACTTCAGAAACAATTCTTTTTTAGAAATAAACGTTTTCCCCATGATTTATAGTATTATAAAATTAATAAAGCTGCCAGGACTAAGTTTCTTGCTCAACTTTTTATTTTCAAGCTTTCGGACTTGTCAGTCCTTCAACAGGATTATCACGTTAATTTATCAACATAAATCCCAGCCCTATATAACACTATCCCTGATAAATAATCTAAATATTAATAATTATTTGTATGTATATTATTTAATCCCAGTATAATATATATTACTTTAGCTGGAAACAGTCTGATGCACGCCCACACATACTAATAACAAAGGTTTTAAATTATTTTGTAAAAAGATCATTAAGAGATTGTACATAGAGTATCAGCCCGTTGAAGAACAGTATATTTGCTTGAAAGCTTGCAAATTTAAATTAAAATAAACTTTTTACCTGATATTTATTTTTACTTTTTCAAATAATTTCTGGGTAACACTAATTCTCACATAAAAATAAAAAGTTTAACAAAAAAAACTTAGCCCTGGAAGCTTTATTTATTTTACAATTCCATTTTAATAAAATATTTTTGTAGAATTGTTTTCTAACCTAATTATTTTATAAATTGTTCTAGATTGTTTGTAATTATCATCAGTATCCTAGATAAAAATAACATATTGTTACATCATGATTAATGGCGTATTTATTATATTATTTTTAATATATTTGAAATTTAAATTATATATTTATTTATTTTTATATTCTATGATATTTATTTAAAACAGATTATTTTTAGATTATCATCATTTGTATTTAGGTACACTGTGACTTCACTGCTCTCTTTGATGTGAGAAAATAAATAAATTATTCTGGTGGCTACATAAAGTAGACTTATCTCATTATTCCCTTTTATAAATTTGTAGGATGGTTGAAACACGCTCTGGTAAGATGCAAGACCCAGCACAGGAGAGAATCAAGGCTGAAGAGTCTGCCAAGCCGCAACCTGGTGCAACAATTGGTAGAGATGCTAGTTCCGACCCAGTTGTCCTGAATCCCAACATCGACATCCCCAAGTATGATGGAACAGAAGACCCTCGCCCATGGATTGAATCTCTTGAAGAAATTGGCTTCCTGTACCATTGGGCAGACTACATTACCTCCCGTTATGCTGCCATGAATATGATTGGTAGCGCCAAAACCTGGCTGAACCTACACAAAGTAAGTTTCACCAGCTGGGAAAATTTCAAGAGCCGCCTAATTGAGGATTTTGCCTCAGACGCCAACAAAGAAGAAATGAGGATGAGATTAAACAGGATACAACAGTGGAATGAACCTGCAATCAGGTTCGCAGAGGATATCCTTGTACTGTGCAACAAGGTCGACCCCCAAATGGAAGAAGAGACTAAAATAAACTGGGTTATTGGAGGGTTAAAGAAAGAATACTCTTTTGCCCTTCACCTAAACCCTCCTAAAAATACCAATGAACTTCTAGAAATTTGTAAAAAGCTGGATTTGTTCGAAAAGAATTACCAAGAACGTGCAGAAAAATCAAAAGCTCTTTATAATGGACCACGCTCTCCTCGTCCCCATCATCAAGAGCAATGGAAGAATGCTACGTCGTTCAGAAGACCATATCAGAACACCTCCAAGCCCCAGGCCCCCGCTCCGAGGTACTACCAGAACACCTCCAAGCCCCAGGCCCCCACTCCGAGGTATTACCAGAACAAGCCTCTGCCCCAGGTATCTGCCCCTAGACGATCTTACACTCCCAATCCTGAGCCAAAACCGGTCTACCCAAGTAAAACATACAATAAGAATCCAAATTCAAATAGGAATAGGACAGAAGACGGGAGACCAATATGTTTCAAGTGTAACAAGCCAGGACACGTAGCGCGGTATTGCAGAGTCAGGTTTGTAAGAATTGTGGAAGAGGACCCCATAGTTACACAAGACAAGGTCGAAGAAGAAATCCGAATGGATAATGGAACTCAGAAGTCGAGACCTCTGCTCTACTCTGACGTAAGTAATAGCCCGTACTCGAGTATCCCTACAAGGAATAGATATGCTGCATTAGAAGATTTAAACTAAACATCGCGCCTGAGTCCGTCAATCAAAGCAAGTCGACCATAAATGGAATTAAAAAGTTAGACCCCAAATATAAAATGAACATTAACGTGGATAGAATCGGTATCTGCGAAGCTTTGATTGATACAGGCGCCGATCTTTCAGTGGTCGACCTTAGTACAGCTCTTAACACAGGTCTTGAAATAATAAATCCTGATAAAATGTGCTCCGGACCCGATGGCAAAGAATTAGATATCGTAGGAAATATTATTTTAAATATAAAATTTGATGACAAAACAATTACACATCAATTTGTGATAATGAGAACACATTTGCGAATATTTATACTTGGACGTGATTTTCTTAAGAAAATGAACGCAAAAATTGATTGTCAGCGTGAAATAATCAAATATGACTTGACAGAAAATCGTGACGTAATCAAATATCAACAGAAGAAAATAAAAAGTGCAAAGGATGCCATTATACCAGAACTTTCTATTAAATTGATTAATGCATTTGTAGAAGCAGAGGATGGCGAATACATCATCGAGGAGAACCATAAAATGTTTCAAACAAATGGACTTCGACTAGCGAGAAGCTTAATAAATGTTGTGAATAAGGAAACATATATCTGGATAACAAACCCTTACCCTCGACCATTAAAAATATTAAAAAACCAAACATTGTGCTTTGGAAGCCAGCCAGCCGAAGTGAATCTTATGGAAGAAAGTGAACAAAAAGAGCATGAAGAACCCCAATTTCAGATAAACGAAAATTTAGCATATACGGAAAAGGAGCAATTGAAACAAGTTTTGGAAAGGTACGAGGATTTGTTTTCGTCGGGATTAGGAAGATCCAACTTAGCGAAACATCGGATCGATACAGAAAACGCGAAACCGATCAAACACAAGCCGTATAGGGTGAGCGCGAAAGAGCGAGAAATCATAAAAGAACAAATTGATGAAATGCTCAGAGACGGCATAATTAGACCATCCTCGAGTCCATGGTCCTTCCCTGTAATCTTGGTCAAGAAGCGAGATGGTAAGTACAGATTTTGCGTTGACTACAGAAAATTGAATGATGTAACAGTGAAGGATGTTTACCCAATTCCCAGAATTGATGAAGTATTGGATACACTTCAAGGATCCAAATACTTTTCAGCAATTGACCTTAAATCAGGATATTGGCAAGTAGAGGTTGAGGAGAAAGATAAAGAAAAGACAGCCTTCACTACAGCACATGGCCTATATGAGTTCAACGTAATGCCCTTTGGTCTATGCAATGCCCCTGCTACATTTGAGAGGAACATGGAAAATATGCTTGGTAATCTTAGATGGCAAATTTGCTTATGTTATCTAGATGACGTAATCATTTATAGCTCGGATTTTTCAACACATCTCAAAAGAATAGAAGCTGTTTTAAAATGTTTTCGCGAGGCTAATTTAAAATTGAACAACAAAAAATGCCAATTTGCTTTCGAAGAACTGGAGATTCTTGGCCATATAACTAATCAACATGGTATAAAACCAGCGGAGCATAATATCAAGGCTATTAGAGATTTTCCTCGGCCCAAAAAGATAAAAGAAGTTCAATCATTTTTAGGAATGTGCTCATATTATAGAAAATTTATCAAAGGTTTTTCAAAAATTGCCGATCCATTAACCAGTCTTATAAAAAAGAATGTACCTTTTACCTGGACAGAAAATCAAGAAAAAGCATTTCAAACCCTTAAAGTAGCATTGATAAATCCTCCAATCTTAGGGCACTTTGACCCGAATGCAATTACTTACATTCATACTGACGCATCTAACATCGGCCTGGGTGCAACATTAGTCCAAAAGTTCGGCGATAAAGAAAAAGTTATCTCATATTTAAGTCGAACACTGAGCAAACCTGAGCAAAATTATTCGACTACCGAAAAAGAATGTCTAGCTGTTGTGTGGTCAATGTCCAAGTTACGACCCTACCTATATGGAAGGCACTTCAAAATCGTAACTGATCATCACGCACTATGCTGGCTTAAGAATCTGAAAGATCCGACCGGCCGATTAGCACGATGGGCACTGAAGATTCAGGAATATAATTTCGAAATCATACATAAATCGGGTAAAAAACATCTGGACGCTGATGGTCTATCTAGAGGACCCTTACCTGAAAACGAATGGGACGAAGATTATGAAAGACTATTTCTGAATCAAATAATAGACGAAAAGGATGATTTTATTGAGAATATTAAGGAGAACCTTAGTGGAAACAAGCGTTCAATTACACAGAACTTCAAAGAAGAAAATGGGTGTCTCTACAAGAAAAATCCAAATCCTGAAGGTAGGGCATGGTTGCTGGTAGTGCCAAAGAAGAGAAGGAAGGAAGTCATGAGTGAATACCACAACCATATGCTGAATGGCCATCTGGGCGTCGCCAGAACCACTTACCGATTGAAGAATAAATACTATTGGCCTTCCATGTTGAAAGATGTTTCAGAATTTGTAAAGACGTGCCATCTTTGCCAAAGTCGGAAAGGTTCAAATCACTTGCCTTCTGGACTTCTACAACCTATTCCCCCAGCTAACTACCCTTTTGAAAGAATCGGAATTGACTTTGTTGGCCCCTTGCCATCAACGAAAAGAAGAAGGAAGTGGATAATTGTGTTGACTGATTATTATACCAAGTATGCTGAAACAAAGGCAGTATCAGAAGCAACCGTGAAAGAAGTCTCTACATTTTTAATCGAACATATTATTTTACGTCACGGGGCCCCAAGATTTCTTATTAGCGATAGAGGTTCACAATTCACTAGCAATTTGATGAAGGAGGTAATGAAAATGTGCAAAGTGAAACACTGCTTCACAACGAGCTACCACCCCCAGACTAACGGACTAACGGAACGGCTAAATAGAACTTTAATCAATATGATCAGCATGTATGTGAACACAGACCAAAAGAACTGGGATGAAATCCTCCCTTTTATCACCCACGCGTATAATACCACGATTCAAGAAACCACAGGCTACTCTCCATTTTTCCTGTTGTTTGGAAGGGAACCCATGTCCCTCTTAGACGACGAGAATATCCCAACGGACAGTAACATGGACGATTACGACGAATATATAGAAAACTACTTAGATAAAATAGCAAGGACGAGACAGGTAGTCATTAACAACACAGAGAAGACTCAGGAAAGAATGAAAAGAAACTATGACAAAAAACACAATGAGAAAATCTATGAACCAGGACATTTAGTGGCAGTTTGGACACCAGTCAGGAAAATCGGAAAATGCGAAAAACTATTGAGAAAATATTTTGGCCCATATCGAATATTAAAGAAGCTGTCTAACGTAAATTACTTAATTGAGCCGAAAGATAATCCTGGCCAAGACCCATTGATTGTCCATGTCTCAAGACTCAAACCCTATTTTGAGAGAATTGATGAGGTAACTCACGAGGACGTGACGACCTCTGGAGAGGGGGAAGTGTTACATCATGATTAATGGCGTATTTATTATATTATTTTTAATATATTTGAAATTTAAATTATATATTTATTTATTTTTATATTCTATGATATTTATTTAAAACAGATTATTTTTAGATTATCATCATTTGTATTTAGGTACACTGTGACTTCACTGCTCTCTTTGATGTGAGAAAATAAATAAATTATTCTGGTGGCTACATAAAGTAGACTTATCTCATTATTCCCTTTTATAAATTTGTAGGATGGTTGAAACACGCTCTGGTAAGATGCAAGACCCAGCACAGGAGAGAATCAAGGCTGAAGAGTCTGCCAAGCCGCAACCTGGTGCAACAATATAGAGGGCTTACCTAATTGAAAGATGCTACGGTTGAAATTGTTGTTGTATCCTTTTTTTACATGAAGGTTTTACTTAGCTACTTAGGTTGCTGGTTAAATAAATGTTAAGGCTAACATATAGTGACATCAAAATTTGAAACTATTTTAAAGGCGTAAGATTCTTTTTGAAATTAAACAATTTATACTGCCCTTACTGCAATGGAAAAATTAATGGGAGGGCCTGGCTCATCAGTGGTGAACCCTCCCAGCGGTTTCGTCAGTTTAATCTACCATACCGTTGTTATATTGCATTTTTGGAACTTCCTTTTATAGTGATACTGTAGATAGACTCTTGGAATGGGTATTTTAGAAGAACTATGGACATAAGCTTTGAGGACAGTAGAATTACATACATTTATATATAGTGATATCTCCATTACCATTTTACTCTGTGTTATGAGTAATTCTCTTCACATTTCCTATCTTCAAATTCTAGACCATTTCTAATATTAGATTGTTAAACCATTCTTTTATTTAGATGGGAATTTTGCTGAGAAGATATTGATCTCCAAAAATATAGATCGTCTCTCTGTGTATAAATAAACGTCTAAACTAGATGTTCTCTTTTGAGTTCATCTTCTGGATGGAACACTATCTATTATCCACAAGAGTAATGGGCAGGTATAGAGGTAAGCATTGTCGACGGTAACGTATGAAAGCGGTGAAGTAGGAAATAAACAAACTTTAATATCGTTTGTTAACTTTCCACTAATAAATCTTCCTTTTGAAAAGAATTTTAATTACTTATATGTTTGCAATGTACATAAAAATATTTTATTACATTCAACATTCTTTACTGGGTGCGTTCATTTTTCATCTGTTTATAAGCTCATCACAGTAAGCTACATTTCTACCTGAATCCATAACAAATTTCCATAAGTCACTAAATACTACCTTTTGTAATCACTTGTTTTTATTATTTTAATATATAAATTTCGTCTTTAAATAGGTAATTTCTCTCTCAATATAAGTTTGTTATATAATTCACGAAGTTGTGCTTTGTATTTAATTTATTATAACTGGATTACGAATTTAGATAAATTACAAAAAAATGCATAAGACGCCTCAAATTATTTTTTTATTAAAGAGATTCGGTGTTTTATGCCTTTTTAGTAACTGTAGTCTATACCAAATACATACATACTAGAAGTTTTATTGTATGACAATAACATATAGGATGTTTATTATTGTTTGTAGTTTATAGTCAAGCACCACTACCTCAAATATAAATAGCTTAAAACCTTTAACAATGAAACAAAATTTACACACACCCATACTAGTTTGCTTATGTAAAAATGTCAATAAACTCGCTTTTCACTTGGTCTAGATGATTTTGAATGGATTTATATATTCTAAAAACGATCAACATTCAAAAATTGGATTAAAATTAGATAGGATTATATTATAATTGAAACAATTTTTGTGCAAGGAATTTTTGAAATACTTATTTTTAATAAATAAAACAAATCCCTACTTTCGTTATTGCGAATTAAAATATTGATAATTTGTGGTTTTACATTGGTGAACCCTTTCCAGTAGTTTGACCAGTATAATCAACCAGACCATTTGGAAGGTTCACCACTGATGAGCGAGGCTTTCCCGATATTTTTTCAATGTAGAAAGGACTTTTTGAAGCTAATTCATTTGTTGGATAAAATACAACAACAAAGCCTTTGTTAGGGACACTCTTCCTATACAGGTTTCTCCAAGATAAGTAAACAGAAGTAAACATAACAGTTATCTACAAAAAGTGGAGATTAACATCAATATTTCCTCATGCTGAGTCTTTCTTCTCTGTGTTACGCCTTTTGGACTGTGCCGTTCTCCAGAATTTATGAGAAGCTAATGCATTGATCTTGTTCTTTTCACTACTATTGACAATAAAACATATGACGAATTGTTTTTATACGCAATATTTTGGCGGATAATTTGTAAAAATAAAATAAATAATTTGTAGCCATTAATTTTCAGGCAATGTGTTTTTTTCACATATATAATCAAATTTTTATCTCTACAGACCTTTTACTGAGATGATAAAAGTTATTAAATGAGAAGGCTTGGTTCATTAATGTGGAACCCTCTCAGCGATTTCGCCAAATTAATCTATAATCTCCCGGGTTCACCTCTGATGAGCTAAGCCCTCTCATTCAATAACTTTTATCGTAGCAGTAAGGTATGTAGAGATAAAAATTGATGATATAGGTGAAAAGAAACACATTGCCACATTGCCAAGAAACACAATTTATTGTTATAAATTTTATTGATAGATGAAAACTGTGTCTGTTGTGTGAATTTACAAATATAAGGTTGTCCGAAAAGTTAGGGTCTTTCATAAACGTTGTTTTTATTATAACTTGGCGAATAATATTAATACGGCGAATACATAATAGTACATAATACAAAGACATTATACATAACGGCGAATAATATTGGTATTTCAAATTTTTGCAAGTATTTACGAACTTTTGGGACAACCTTGTAAATAAATATTACTAAGAAAAAAAATCGCGCACATGATAGTTCTATTTATGAAATACAGATGGCGCTCTAATCTATTCTATCTAGTAGAGATATGTGGCGGAAGGTGACGTCCAATCTGAAGGCCAGCGACCATCACGACAAATTCTGTCACAAAGAAGATGTCGTTGTATCAGATCGATGTCAACAGGTCCCAGAGATAAATGTCCCCCAATTGCTGTCAACTTCTCCTCACTCAATATTTTACCTAATTGTGTCACCCCGCATGCCTTCGTTTTTTAACAGTTCCATTCTGTACCGACAGGATGGTGTTGGGGAAACATGTTTCTATTCATCCTACACTATTCGATCGCCTCACTTTCTTTAACCTATCGCTAATATTTTCTTTCTTTTTTATACTGTTGGTAACATTTAAGAGAAAAGGCATGACATTTTACCTATTACAGATAAATAGAATCATTAAATGAAAGATATTACAGTGCCCTTTAATGAAGACATACGAGATAACCAAGTGTGTATACTCTCATGAACAAGACTTAAAGAAGTTGTACTTTTTAGCATGTATATCGGAATTAAGATAATAACTCTGAAAGATATTCCAGTGACCTTTATTGAAGACACACGAGATAACCAAGTGTGTATACTCTCATGAACAAGACTTAAAGAAGTTGTACTTTTTAGCATGTATATCGGAATTAAAATAATAACTCTGAAAGATATTCCAGTGACCTTTATTGAAGACACACGAGATAACCAAGTGTGTATACTCTCATGAACAAGACTTAAGGAAGTTGCACTTTTTAGCATGTATATCGGGATTAAGACAGTACCTCTGAAAGATATTACAGTGACCTTTATTGAAGACACACGAGATAACCAAGTGTATACTCCCATGAACAAGACTTAAGAAAGTTGTACTTTTTCGCATGCATATCGGGATTAAGACAATAACTCTGAAAGATATTTGATACACAGTGACCTTTATTGAAGACACGCGAGATAACCAAGTTTGAACAAATTTTCGCTGTCTCCTTAAAAATATAAACGACTGGCGACAACATTACTTTACACTTTCTCAATTTTTATCCATCAATGGATTCTTATTTAAAAATAATTTTTAATGATAATCTCTAACTTTTGTGTCCTGGCGAATACCAGAATAAATAAAATATCTACAGTATTTATTGTATACCTTTATTTTGGAGTGTATTTTGTAGATTTATACCGTGTAATCCGATATATTCAGTGGTTTGTGGATTTTTCTTTACTCCAGTAGACAGGGAGAAGACTGTTTTGATCAAACGTGCAGTTTAACAATGGATTTTTGAAAATTAAATGTTGGACATGCGATAGATACTCTCGTCTGATGATATATTCTAATGAAATTCTGTGTTTAATATAAAACTTGGCAACAGGTTTTCGCCTGCTGTTCTGGTAGAACAAAGTAATTCGGGATAAGATATTTCTACGAAAAATAGACACTTCGGCCAGTCTTTCTCACGAGATTTTTCAAATTTAGTATAACATTAGTATAATAAAAAAACTCTAACTAGCCGAAGTGTATTTTTCATAGAAATATAAATGCCGGCCAGGCAGCCTCTATCTACAGGATAAGATGGGATTAATAGAAGATATAGCTATTGAAACTAATTTATTACACTATGATAATCCTGCCCAGAAGTCCTCCTCTAAGTAGCGGGCGGAAGAAGCAGCACAAGTAAGGGACTGCCCTGTAAGGCGAAGTACGGTGGGGAGCCCCGAGCCGCCACGGTAACTGTGAACAGGGAACTGTGAAATATGGCTGACTAATGGGGCAATGGCACCCCCCTTTCCATGGAGCAACATAATCAGAAATTGATGATCCATGCTACTGCGTCCGAGGGAGCCGACGTGCCTGCAGTCCGGGGATTTAATGGACAAGACACCATTAGACAATGACAATATTAGGTTATATAAGGTTAAATACATATATATGAAGATAAAAAAATTATAAATAAAGATAAACATATAAATAAGATAAATATAAATATGTAGTTAGAAGAGTGTATAAAACTTCGATTTTTGGCAGCTACGACCCGGGATCTAATTCCGCTTTGGATACTTTTTTCTATAAAGAATGAAATTGTTTCAATGGCCCTTGATTCTTACGAAAGTCTAACCACAGCAGTGAGTGCAAGTAATTGAACGGAGCTTTGGCACATTTTTAAGTGTGAAAAGTCGAACATACTTTCTACCTGTGAATACATATGGTGCATTTACAGTAGAAACACTTGATAAAACACAATTTGGATTATAAATACAATAAAATAAGACCTAATCCAAATAATTTCATAGTATGTGTGACATTTCGGTAACAACATTGTCACCATCATCAGACAAAAAAAAAACAATTTCTAAATACCCACCTTGATTATCATGGTCTGTACAATGTGGCCTGTTGATGAACGATTATCACTTGAAAGCTTGAAAAAAAAAATAATTGTGAGAAAATATATATAGATTTTTAGAACGTTTTTCACATTTTTTTCTTGAACAAGGGGTGTATTTGGGGATAGGTAAGAAAGAATGGAATAATGGTTATAAAAAGCCGTAAAGAAGGTTTATTTAGGTATTGCTAGGTACAGAAGGGTCCTCTCCAGGCCACCAGATGTCATTTCCTGCCCCCCAGTCTACCCTCCATCGAGGGAGTTTATCAGAGCAACAAAAGGAGTTTTACTTCCCGTGATAAATCCCATCTGAGGCAATTATTTGATTTGACAAATTACTCGGCCAGGAGTTCTGCCTATCAGTCTTGTAGGCTTTGTAGCACGTCCTGCTAATGAGTTATTAGATTGAAGTTTAATCCAGGTGTTGGAAAACATTTTATTATCTCGCTCTCTCTACTTTTATATATATATTGTATCGATCAATTTTGTGATTAAGAGAAATTATTATTTGCTTGTTTTGAGGATACAAGAGTATTAATTTTGAAAATTTTGTTAAAGGTTTATTGTTGACACACATTAATATGTGATAATATCTTTATAAAGGTTGGCGTTCAGCCATCTGAAATATTGGTAAAATAAATTATTTTTTGATCCAACATATGCCTTTTTAATTAATGAGAATTTATGTATTGTATTGTTTATTGTTGATTATCGTTGACTCTTGGAATATATAAATAAAAACATTTTGTATCAATAATATTGCTTTAATTTGAGCTAATGAAGTGTTAAATACATAATTTGAGAAAGTATTGCCTACTTAAGGTGAGTAGAATAAACAAAATAAAGGTTGAATACGAGACATATTTACACATCTACAAAAGTTTCGAGCCGGCCATCATAGAACAACAACATTGTTTTTTTATAGTGCAAGCCGCGATATCTGGTGGTCGATTTTATATAGTAGTTTGTTCTTAGAGTTATAATTTTAATTGTTATTGCTTCCCGTTGGCCGGCTCAAACATTTTGTAATAATTATGTAAATAATCTTTTGTTTTCCTTATTATACTCGCCTTAAGTCAGGCAGTACTTTTCTCAATTTGTGTTTGAATATTTTTAATAAGCAAAATAAGGCAATATTGACCTAGAGATTTTTGTAATTTTACCACGACTGCAATCCCAATCATGTATTCCAATCCTCGGTATGATCAGCATCGGCAAGTAATGGTTCTATATTTCTCTTAATTCCAAAATCAGCAGAAAATCAATATTTCATGTAATATATATATATATATATATGTTATATTAAAATATTATTTTATTTAAAATTATATTTCATCGGTTCAAATACTCTGCTAAATCGACCGCCAGAGGTCATGCTTCCCCTATAAAACTCATTGTTGTTGTTTCCCGATGGCCGGCTCAAACCTTCTGTACTTTATGTAAATAAGTTTTTCATTTTTTAGATTCTTACGCCTTAGCCAAGCAGTATTTTTTATCAAATTATGTTTTATATATCCCATAAGTTCAATTAAAGAAATCTCTGATCAAAACTATTTTTATTATTATACTTTAAACATTTTTGCCCAGAATGCATTACCATAGCATAATCCTCTAAATAATCAAAAATCAATATAAATCTCTTATTTATAATATATATATATATTGTTTTAAAAATAGAGCAATCCATACTTAATTCATTAGATAATAAAAGGCATATATTGGATTTAGTAAAATATTTATTTTGCCAATATTTTACTAAATCCAATATATGCCTTTTATTATCTAATATATATATATATATATATATATATATATATATATATATATATTGTTCTGAAAATAGATCAATCCATACTTAAATCATTAGATAGTAAAAAGGCATATATTGGATTTAATAAAAGATTTATTTACCAATATTTCGGTTGACTGAACGCCAACCTTTATCGAGGCATTACATTTTTGTATACACAAACTCAGCGACGCATAGAGTTATATATGTTATATGTTTTTCCTTTAATATTTTAAGATGTTTAACTTATTCTGATTATAATTTTTCTAATAATTTTTTTCATGCCCAAATTTCTATGCGGCGCTGAGTTTGTATATACAAAAATGTAATGCCTCGATAAAGGTTGGCGTTCAGCCAGCCGAAATATTGCAAAATAAATATTTTATTCAATACAATATATGTCTTTTTACTATCTAATGAGATATATATATTTATAAAAACATATATACACTGGTGTCCAAAAAATAAGAAACTTAACCAATATTGAAATTTCTCAAAAGCTAATTTATTAACAAATATAAAATTTAGTATACAAATAGTTTAAACTATGGAGATTTGACTAGCTATATAAATTAAAAAATATATTTGAAATTATGAAATATGCAAATTATTACCAACATACCCAAAGCTAAGGTTCCAGATCTTAAAGAAATAAGAAATCAATAGGGAGTATGATCACCTCTAACAGCTATCAAGGTCTCACAGCGAGCCCTAATACTGTTTACCAGGCTTTGGAGGAGGTCCAGGGGTAGTAAACCCCACTCCTCCAATAGAGCAGTTCTTAGCTCAACGAGGGTTCTGGGAGAGGGGTGACGAGCTCCAATACGCCTCCCTAGAGCATCCCACACATGCTCTATTGGATTCAGGTCCGGAGATCTGGCTGGCCAATCCATCCTTCGAATATTCTCACTCTGGAGATATTCATTGACTAGCCTAGCCCTATGCGGACGAGCATTATCGTCCATAAAAATCAAATTGTGACCAATTTGATCTCTATAAGGTCTTAGATAGGGCTCAAGGATCTCGGCCCTGTACCTTTGGGCAGTTAAAGTGCCCCCAGAAAAAAATGTGGAGGGGTGTGCGTCTGCTAGAACTGATGCCAGCCCAGACTAAGAGACTGCCCCCTCTAAAACTGTCTATTTCCCTGATGTTACTGGGATGATAGCGGGTTCCAGGCTCCTCCAGATGAAAACTCGTCGAGAATCTGTGTTTAAACTAAATCTTGACTCGTCACTGAAGAGAACATTGGCCCACGATCATGAGTCTAGGCGTGATGTTCCAAGCACCAATTCAAGCGGGCTCTCCTGTGAGCAGAGGTTAAAGGGATACAGACCATTGGTCGTCTTGCATAAAGAGCACCTTCGTGAAGCCTTCGGTAAACAGTTTGTCTTGAAATTCTCGTTCCAGTAGCACTTGAGAGTTCATTAGAGAGTTGAATAGCTGTCATCTCCCTATGGCGCTTGGCAGTTACGACCAGATAACGGTCTTCAGAGGTAGCTGTTTTTCTTTTTCTACCAGAACCTTCTTTTCTTTTGATGGTTCTTGTCTCAATGAACTGTTTCCATATTTTGCTGACCACAGATTTATTCACATTTAGCCATTTTGCTACTTCAACTTGTGATTGCCCTGCCTCCATTCTTCCAACAGCTCTCCATTTTAAATCATCTGCTAAAATTTTTCGTAAACTCATAATTAACTAAGGATTGAATAAAATTATAATTGGACAATTCTTAGATGGGGTAAACGACACGCCAAATAGCACACTTATAAAGACAAGCAAATATTTGCATATTTTCAATTTTACCGAATCGTATGGTTGCGATAAAAAAATTCTACGACTTAAAATACCTAATTAAATTACTTTTTAGCTTTTAGCGTTGTATATTTTAAAACATATCATTAAAAAACAAAATTTCCTTATTTTTTGGACACCAGTGTATATATATGTTATATTAAAATATTTTATTTAAAATTATGTTAAATTATTATTTTATTTAAAATTATATATCATAGATTCAAATATTCTGTTAAATCGTCCGCCAGAGGGCACTCTTTGCATATAAAAACTCGTTGTTGTTTTTTCCAGATGGCCGGCTCAAAACTTTTGTACATTATGTAAATAAGTTTTTCATTTTCAAGATTCTTACGCCTTAAGCCAGGCAGTACTTTTATCAAATTATGTTTTATATATCCCTTTAGCTCAATTAAAGCAATTTCTAATCTTTAATATTTTTATTATTATATTTTCAAGATTCTAACCACGACTGCATAGCATAATCCTCAAGATAACCAAAATCAAGTAGAAAATCTCTTTATATATATATATATTATATAAATACAAACAATGCACCATATCCTAAGGGACTGTCCTCGAAGATTCTTCCAGGGAACACTTGGGGATATCCACCGGTGCACAGAGGAGGCCCTGGAGTGGATTCGTCACCTCGACATTCCACTCTAGAGAAACTTGCCAACATTGTTGTATTGTGCTGTAAAAAACAATATCATACGCAATAAATAAATATAAGCTTGCACCACGCTGATGAGGGCCAACAGCCCGAAACGCGTCCGTGGTTAGCTTTATTTGATTAATCAAGAATGGGTATTTGGCCAATTCTGGAATTATTAAAAATCAACGAGAATAGTTGATATTTATTCCGATAGATGGCGCCAGCCATCAGCAACTTTCAGTTGCACGATAAGGAGATGCCTTTTTCTTAATTTATGCACCTTATCCCAGTACAATGTTACATTTGTACTATTTTTCATATATATATATATATATATATATATATATATATATATATATTTAATGGATAGTATTGCTTCTGCTGACTGCTATCTAATACTGGTTAGATCACAATTGGGCTTCCTTACAAATTGGACAATTTGGTCTTTTTGTCTGATGGTTTAAGACGATGCAATAACTCTTTGAAGAACTTTTCTTAAGTTCAATTCAAAATTCAAATAACTTTCCATACTAATTTTAGCTTAATTGGTTGCCTTCTCCCGGTTTGTTTAGGTTACTTTTAGACATATTGTGATAATCTGTTTTCAAAAATTAGGTTTTAAAATCGTTATGTGTAAAAATAAAATGTAGCCAATCAAATTAATTATTTCTTACCCTTAGCGAGATAAATAATAGAACTACAGAATAGGGGTGTTCTCTATATCGTGTATTAGAATTATATTACAATACAATATAATGTAGCTTATGATTGTAGAACGAAATTTGACAATTATACCGCAAATGTTTCTTTTGAACGATAAATCGAAATTTATTTTAAAGAGAAATAACGATTATTTCTAACCTTAGGGATGAAGTATGATAGGATGAATTGTGAAGAATAATAATAAATCATTACTGAACACTATTTTTCCGTTTATCATTATTCTTCACAATTCATCATATCATACTTCATCCCTAAGATTAGAAATAATCGTTATTTCAAAAGAAACATTTGCGGTTTAATTGTCAAATTTCGTTGTACAAAATTATACTACATTGAGGTGTTATAATGTTCAAATAACCAATATAAATGATAAATTACATTTATATTTTAAGCTACTTACATGTGAAATCTCTTAATGATTGATTCAATAATTTTGTGATATGAAGAGTAACAAACATAGATTTAGAATTTCACACAGGCGTACATAATCTCAGCTATCACAACCATTACTATATACTGAGTAAAATTAATCATTCTTCCAGGGAAAAGTGTCTTTTCAAAACATTCTATTCTCTAGCTTTCAGGCACAGACGTCCTTCAACAGAAGAAAACCTGGTATAATAATTCCCCAATAGAACACGAGTTAAATATAATCGAATACTGTTTTACATAATTATATAAAATTCTATAGATATATTTTATATTAACTATTATACAAATTGAGACAAAATATTCTAAAAGTATATCTCTAATAAGAGGACAAACAAATAAATAAATATAGGCTACTATAAAATAACCAAGGAAGCAAGGAATACATAGTTAGGCTGTAGTTATCATTATTAGGAAATGTCTATCTGGTTCTTACCGTTGCTTTTCAGATAGTAGTATTTCTAGAAGAAAAAAGAAGACATCTATAGAAAGGTAGAAAAAACTAGATGAATGTGAAATGCATTGAAACATTTAAACCTCAAAATGAATCAAGTAGTTTACATTCTCAATAACATAGGAGAATGGATGAATCTAAACTACTCCATGTAAATTTAAAGATGCACGTAATAAGAAAAAATTCATGTAAAAAGTCGCCTAATTCTCATGTAGCATCAAATTTACAAAAATAATATATACACCACATATATTGATGGTAAGTGAATTTTATTTGTAATTTTCTAATTGACAGAATCACTTTGATTTAATATATAACTTGATAAACCTTTTTTTTAATTCTAAAAAATATCTTCATATATAATTTTGAAAATTGAGCAATCCATAAATAAATCTTTAAATAAAAAGGTATATATTGGATCAACTTATGTGGCGCTGAGTCTGTTGTTTACGCACACTTTAAACTGTTATAATAACCTGATAAAGGTTGGCGTTCAGCCAACTGAAATATTGGTAAAATAAATGATATTTTGATCCAATATATGCCTTTTTATTTAAATGCTCTTATATAATTTTGTAAAAATATTTCCATATAAAATTTTTGAAAAAAAAAATGTTCCAAAGCATTTTTAATTAAAGGTTATATGGCTATTTAATCTAGTATTTCCCGTTTTCCAATAATTTCTCTTACACATCTGCTTTTTATTGTAATAAAATTCCATTGAATTTATCGTAAGATATATATATAGTTATAGTACATATACATATAATTTATATATACATATTATATTTAATAAATATTTTCTGCTGTTTTGAGATTAATTGCTTGTAGAGGAATTATTGGTCATTTTCTTGATTTTGGTTATATTAAGGATTATACTATGGAAATGCAGTCGTGGTTAAAATCTTGAAACTATGATAATAAAATAGTTTTAATCAGAGATTTATTTATTTGAGCTAAGAAATATATATAAAACATAATTTGGTAAAAGTAATGCCTGGCTTAAGGCGAGTAGAATAAGAAAAACAAAAGATTATTTACATAATATACAAAAGATTTGAGCCGGCCAACGGGAAAGAACAACAAAGAGTTTTTATAGGGGAAGCATGACCTCTGGCGGTCGATTTAACAGATTATTTGGATCTATGAAATATAATTTTAAATAGAATAATATTTTAATATAACATACATAGTCGCCACAGAGTTATAAAAGTTAAAGAAAAACTTTATTTTAAAATTTTAATTAATGTAAATTAAAAAAAAAAACGAATGTATGCTATTTTCGAGGTATCAAATTTCAGCGCATCTTTCTATATACATAATGCGATATATTCAGATAAGCTCAGGTTCAATGTTGCTTGTGTGTATTGATTTGGCTAAACTTTAATTCGACACATTAAATATATTATATGAATAAAAAGAATGAAATTCTCTGTTGATTTTGGAATTGTTTTGATTATCTTGAGAATTAAGCTATGGTGGTGCAGTCGTTGTTGAATAATAATCTTGAAAATATAAAGTCTTGATCAAAAATTTCTTTATTTGAGCTAAGAAATATATATAAACATAATTTGGTAAAAGTACTACCTGGCTTAAGGCGTAAGAATAAAAAAAAAATGTAAAGCTTATTTACCTAATGTACAAAAGTTTTGAGCCGGCCAACGTGAAACAACAACAATCGGTTTTTATAGGGGAAGAGTGACCTCTTGCGGTCGATTTAGCAGGGTATAATATCTATTAAATATATTTGAAAAACATATCTTTATATAACATATATACCAATTAATACCTTTTCTGTGTGTCCCTATGACATTTGCATTTTACATTATTTAAAAATTAGTTTTAAAAAAATTAACTATAACCAGAATATATATTACTTATCCCTAGTACACGTGGTGTATTATCCATGATAATCATGGGAGGTAGTAATCGACTGCTTTTACTGCAACTTCACCACATGTCTACCCATGTAGAAGTTAGCGCAGTTTGACTTGTACACTTACAAGTATGACAGAACCCCGTAAGAAGAAAATATTAAAGAAAATATAAATATGAAAGTGTGAAGTTAGGCTAGAGGATTTATTTGACTTATCAACTCATAAAATAAAAAAGTGAGCAGAAGATGATTCCAGATGGCGCAGAAGACAAAAAGCGCCGTGAAAACAATCAAGCTGACGTCAGTAAAGATATAATCGGCGTGTGTAAAGTCAAACCAGCTTGCCCTGCTCATAATTGGAAGCCTGTCAGACCGTTGGTATCTGGATGCCGTGATTGGATCCTCTCAACCAATGGCGAAGACTTTGTCTAGGCCAATTAGCGATCCGCTTGAGCGGGCACCCTGAGTGAAGGATCCAATGGGAATGGGTTTTTAGCCTTCCATCTTCCTCGGTAAAAACGTTAATTTGTTGATCCACCTCCCGTGGGGTCTTTGCCGTGAATTTCTGCTTCATTTGAATCCGGCTGGGGAAATTCTGGTGATACTCCCACGGCAGGGTCTCACGGTGGTCAGATGTGGTAGAGTCGTTGGATGGTCTCGGCTGGAAATGGAGCAACAACTTTGAAACTAATTTACAGAGAGTTCAATGATAGAAACGTATTTCCAATCTCAACGAAACTTTATTCCAATATTTCGACAGTATGCAAACATGTCTTTATCAAGAGAAAGGATCCTACATTGGCTATTTTTTCCCTCTCTATTTGGTATTCCATATTATACCAGCCACTTAGGTCATAGGTTATTATCACCATGCGTGTACACATGTCAATTTATTTCAGAAAAAAATCAGGATCTTATAGAAATAGAATTATTAAAGCACTTTTTCAAATAAAATACACATTCTACTGTCCTTAACTACTCTAATAGGATTGGAAGGGACAGGGTAATCAATGGTGAAACCTCCCAGCGATTTCGCCTTTGTATTAATGAATATATATATACAGTTAAACCTGTCTATAGCGCCCCCTCTAAATAGTGCCTCCCTCTCTATAGCGCCCGATTTTAAATACGTAGTACGATGCGATTTACATTAAAAGTGACCTGTCTATAGCACCCCCTCTCTATAGCACCCTATTTTGGTGAGTCCCAAGAGGGGGCGCTATAGACAGGTTTAACTATATTTACATATTCATTAATACAATGGCAAAACTACTGTGAGGGTTCACCACTGATGAGCCAGTCCCTTCCAATCCTTTCATAGCAGTTAAAGACAGTAGGATATGTATTTTATTTTTAAAAAATCGTGAATCAATAATTATAGGACTGATTTTTTTTCTGAAAGAAATCGACATGTGTACACGCATGGTGATAATAACCTATGAACCTAAGTGGCTGGTATAATACGGAATACTGTTGTACATATTTTAATTATTTGTTACCACAGAGTGTGTGTAAGCTCACGGGTAAATAGGCGCTAAAAAACAAGAAAAAAGAGTTCCTTTGTTTTCAATATAAGTTTCCTTTTTATATTTTGTTATCTCTCTTGTTAATCAATAAATATAATGTTTAATTAATAATTATTGGAATCAGTTTCATTAATAATACTAAGAGAAAGTCAACAATTGGTAGCAGATGGTGGTTTATTGATATAAAGCTCAAAAACGAAAATATTTAATCTGAAGATTAAGCAAGAAGTTTATTCTGATCGGTAAACTGAAGCACTTATAAGAAGATTAAAGGTATTTATATAGATTAAGTTAAATTATATCTATATATTGCATGTTTAAAAGCTACCCAATATTTAAATAAATTTAAAATATATATTAGTTTTAAATTATATATTGGTTTGTTTATATTAGCTCAAAAGACGAAAATGGCTGAATATAATTTTTTATCCCAAACAAAAATTGAACCATTAACAGGAAATAATTATCAAATATGGGCGTTGAAAATCGGCGCAGTTCTGAGAGGAAGAAAATTATTTAAATGTGTAATTTCAGATCCAGAACCTGATATGGAAGACAAAAGTTCTTGGGAGATTTGGAGTGATAAAAATGATGAAGCTTTTGGGATAATCATCACTACTTTGACAAATGAACAAGCTGGAATGTTCATAGGAGAAACAAATGCTAAGAAAGTATGGGACTCACTGAGAAAAACATACACAGGCAATTTGGAAGATAAAATTATTGATATAGGCTTAGAATTAAAGGACATTAAAATGAAAGATAATGAAACTGTAGATGAATATATAACGCGGGCAAAAAATATTGCTGCTAGAAGTTCATCATTAGGGCATCAATTTCCCTCAAGAGAACTTTCATTTCATATTGTCAGAGGCATACATCCAAGGTATGAAAATATTGCTATTGTCTTACGATCAAAAAGAGAGGCAACAATTGAAGAGATTCAACAAACTCTAAGAGAAGAGGAGTCAAGAAGAAATATGAGATTAAATCAATCGGTTGAGAATGGGCATGAACAAGCATACAGAATTAAAAATAGAAAAGTCCAACAATTTCAGCCAAAAAGATGTTTTGTTTGTAATAAAAAGGGACATCTAGCTAATGATTGCTGGTTTCGAGATAAACAGAAACAAGGATACCAAAAGAAATGGACTCCTGGTGATAGAAATCACAAATACAGTAGGGAACATTCAAATAACCTAGTGGATACTATGAAAAGTGGAATTAATGAGCAAGCATTTGAAACATATGTAAAAGAATTTGAAGATTCACCAGATGAGAGAAATGATAGACAAATATGGTGTATAGATTCAGGATGCACCGCACATTTAACCCCAAACCTAACTTTGATGGAAAATGTGGTAGATTATGAAAGTGATATCAACCTAGCTGAGAAGGGCAAAACTACCCAAGCCATAGCCAAAGGAGATATGAGACTTACTACATGCACAAGTGAAGGCCAAGAAAATATTCGCATCAAAGATATCTTACATGTACCAAGTTTAAGGAATAATTTCTTGTCAGTATACGAATTAGTCAACAAGGGAAATTCAGTTATTTTCAATAAGGATGGAGCAAAAATTTATAATGAAGGGAATGATTTAGTTGCTGAAGCATATATTAAAGATAGAATGTTTATGATGGAAACAAAACAAAGAAATGTACCAATAGCAAAAAATGAAAATGTCATGGTTATAAATACACATTTATCAAATAAAAAGAGCAATATAAGTTTATGGCATAAGAGATTAAACCATATAAATGAAGAATACATGAAAAAAATGATTCAAGGACATATTGTAAGAGGATTGGATCTAAAATTCGAAAGGTTACCAGAGTGCGAAGCATGCATAATGGGAAAACTGGTGCAGAAGCCATATACTATTACAGATAATTATACAGTTAAGCCCCTGCAGTTGATTCATATGGATTTATGTGGACCAATGCCATGTCAATCTTTAGGAGGATCTAAGTATTTCCTTGTTATAGTAGATGATTACAGTAGAAGAATCTTTGTATATTTCCTGAGATCTAAAGATGAGACCTTTGAAAGATTTGAAGAATTTAAAGCAAGAGCTGAAAACGAATTAAGTCTTAGAATAAAAGATCTAAGAACGGACAATGGAACTGAATTTTGTAACTCTAGATTTGAAGGACTTTTCAAGAGAAGTGGGATCCATCACCAACTTACCACCACATACTCACCACAAAGTAATGGAGTCGCAGAGAGAGTGAATAGGACTCTTATAGATACCGCTTTAGGACAGGACAGGGAAGGTGTGCAGAGCTGATGAAGTTATGGGGCTACACCAAAGATCCAAATTGTGCCTGCAACGTCCCACAATCAATGTCCCATATACTAGATGACTGCCCGCTGTACAAATTCAATGGAGGAATCTCCAATCTCCACTCTGTCACCCCGGAAGCCCTGAACTGGCTGAAGGCCTTGCCTCTCAGACTTTAATGACCGAGAAGTCCTCACTTCTTTTTTCTAGATTTGATTCATTTTGTCTCCTCTCTTATTGTAAAGACGTTGCTGTATCACCTCATAAGCATAAATATATTATAGATACAGCGAGAACCTTACTAATTGACTCAAAATTACCCATGATGTTTTGGGCAGAGGCAATTGCTACAGCTACATACATTAAGAATTGTACACCCCACAGGTCTATCAAGCAAAATACACCTATGCAGAGATGGAATGGCAGGAAACCATCGGTCAAACACATTCGAATATTTGGATGTTTGACACATTGGCTTGAGAGCAAACCAAGAAGAAACAAGTTTTCACCAAAGGGTAGAAAGGGAATATTTATTGGTTATTCAATTTAAAAGAAAAGCCTACAGAATATATGATATAATGACAAAGAGAATCCATGAAGTCAAATCAGTAAAATTTAGTGAAGATAAGAGAGGAATTGATTATGCAAATGATATTCAGGAAGATACTAATTGTGATAATTTGACCTATAAAGGAAATTGTGAAGAAATAGTTGAAGACTTTCTTATCTTGAAAGAAGACAATCCTGTCACAGAGAGTAAAATGAAGTCTCAGGAGGATACTTCAGTAAAACTAGGTGGTGACTGTGAAAATGACTCATCACAAACTGAACCGATACAGGAAAGATGTGTAAAAGGAGGAAGAATGAAAGGAGAAACAAAGAGCATCTTAGAAGAATGGCACAAAGCAAGACTTGAAGAACAAGAAAGGAAATTGATTGAAGAAGGAGTTCGACGCTCACAAAGAATAAAGGATAGGAATAATGCAAACTTAATTATGGAAATTGATCATTATATTCCGGAGAACTTTAAAGAAGCAATGGATAGTGGAGAAAGAAATGAATGGCACAAAGCAATGGAAGATGAGCTCAGTGAGATAGAGAAACATAAAGTATGGACACTAGTACCAAGGGAAAATGGTATGAAAGTCATCAATAGTAAATGGGTCTACAGTACGAAGAAAACACCAAGTGACTGTTGGATGCAATCAGAGATATGGTGTGGACTATAAGGAATCTTTTTCACCTGTACTCAAAAAGGAAAGCTTGCGAACAATAGTAGCTCTTGCAACACAACAGAATTTAACCATAAAGACTTATGATGTGAAGACAGCTTATCTCTATGGTGAGTTAAAAGAGACAGTATACATGAGACAACCAGATGGTTTTATACAAAAAGGAGAAGAAAACAAAGTGTGTAAATTGGAAAAAAAGCCTGTATGGTCTACCACAATCAGAAAAATGTTGGAACAAAAAGATCAATGAAATTTTATACCAGTTGGGAATGATTAGACCCCAAATGTGATCCATGTGTCTATAAAACTCCAGAGAGGAGAAGAGTATGCAATACTGGGTCTATATGTAGATGATCTCATCATTGCTGGAACTAGTAAGGAAATTAATGACAACCTAGCCTCAGAAATAGAAAAATATGTTACTCTAACAGAAAAGAAAGATAGCGAACCATTTATTGGAATTGAAATAAAAAGGGAAGAAGATGGATTTTATCTTTCTCAGACTCATTATATTGATACAATTCTTCACAGATTTGGACTGGAAGAATGCAACAGTGTGCAGACACCTGGAGATCAAAATCAAAATTTGGATGAATATTTGGACCCTAAGCCAGTAGATAAAACTGTATACCAGGAAATGATTGGATCACTAATGTATACCTCTCTACGGGTACTCGACCGGACATATCCTTCAACGTCAGCAATTTATCACAGTATAGTAATGATCCAAGAGAAATACACTTAACTGGAGTTAAAAGGATTTATAGATATCTGAAGGGAACAAGAGATAACATGTTGGCATATAAGTCAAAAGACAACAATATCACAATAAGTACTGATGCGAGCTGGTGCACAACCCGAGACGCAAAATCCTATTCAGGCTATACAGTCAAACTTGGCAACAACTTAATAAACTGGAGAAGTAGAAAGCAAAATTTAGTAGCCTAGTCTACATGTGAATCAGAACTTATTTCAATATGTGAAGGCATTTCAGAAGTATTATGGTTAAAGGGATTACTAGAAGAACTTTGTGAAAATTTAACTTTCCCAATTACCTTGAAAAGTGACAGCCAGGATACAATGGATACAATCTGACAAGATTACTTCACGAACAAAGCACATAAACCGAAAGTATTATTTTGTGAAAGAGGAAATTCAAAATGGAATCAAGCTGGAATACACTAAAAGTGAAGACATGGAGGCGGATATACTAACGAAGAGTCTACCTAAGGACAAACTACGGAAATGTGCAGATAGCCTTGGACTTGCTGATTAGGGCTTACACACAGGGGAGCGTGTGTTGTACATATTTTAATTATTTGTTACCACAGAGTGTGTGTAAGCTCACGGGTAAATAGGCGCTAAAAAACAAGAAAAAAGAGTTCCTTTGTTTTCAATATAAGTTTCCTTTTTATATTTTGTTATCTCTCTTGTTAATCAATAAATATAATGTTTAATTGATAATTATTGGAATCAGTTTCATTAATAATACTAAGAGAAAGTCAACAAATACCAAATAGAGAGGGAAAGAATTCGACAGACAAAGTAAAAAATATAAAGCTATGAAAGAATGAATTTTAATCAATTTTATAAACATTTGTCAATGCCAAAAATGACAGTAAACGAGATATATATGTAACGAATAAAACATTAATACGCGAATGTTTCTTTTTACAAATAAATCAAACTTCTACTGTCCTTTCTGCGATGAAAAAATATTGGGAAGGCTTGGCTAATCAGTGGTGAACCCTCCCAGTGGTTTCGCCAATTTAATCCACCAGACCGCTTCTTTAGAGCTCTGATACTGTATTGCATCATTCTGCTTTTATAGGTTACACTGAATGGTGGAGTCTTAGAAATGGTATTTAAGCAAACTATGGACATAAGCTTTTAGGACAGTAGAATATAATAAAACATATATATATGTACACAATTATAATATCATCAATAACTTAGGGCCATCTATTGATGATAATCCTATATACTTTTTATATTTTTCAAGAAGTCTCTGGCACCAAAATATTTTTGGTCAGGTACAGTCTACGATGACGAAGACCAACGAAGACCAATATATATTGAAAACTCAAAATAGGCATTTCCTGACGCTCGCGTGAGCTTTTTAAATGCCAGAGCGCCATCTAGTGGAACAAAAATCAACTAAACGTTGCACCACGCTGATGGGGTTAACAGCCCGAAACGCATTCATGGTTGGCTCTTCTTGATTTATCAAGAAAATGGGTTTGCCAAATATCAGAGAACAGTTTAATCAATGTATAGTTGATTTCTGTTCCACTAGATGGCGCTCAGCCACCTAAAAAGCACATGTGAGCGTGGTCGGGGTATGCCGATTTGGTTTTAATAGAACTTTTATTTTTGTATTCCAAAGAGTCGTAAACCTAAATTATCGACTTTTACAGGACAACTTAGTATATTATTTAATATTCGACTCTATTATGGACGCGTATGATTCTTTTGAAAAATTAAACAATTTCTACTGCCTTTACTGCAATGGAAAAATTAAAGGGAGGGCCTGGCTTTCATTGCAGTAAGGAGAGTATAAATTGTTTAATTTTCAAAAGAATCATACGCGTCTATAATAGTTTCGAATATTCATGACAGACGGCGAGCTGATGCATCATAATATTATTTTATATTTTTTTTTATTAAAAAAATATATTAAACAAGCAAAAAGGCAGACGTTTTGTGAGATGTAAAAGAGGTTGATGTGTTGGCTAAATTTCATTTGAATAATTCCAAAAAAAAAACAACATGAATATAAGAATATTATATACTTAGCTAATTAATTTGATATTGTCTGCAATCTATTTCAATATCGAATTTTATTTGTCGAATGAAGAATTGTATAATTTTCAATACAACCTAAAGCGACAACTCTATCGCTTCTATTGGTGTTTTAATTCAGAGACCTTGTCCTACCAAGACTGCCATGTGACAGATAATTGGAGGAAACACGAGGAAAGACACGTTTCGAAGAAAGACAAGAGATGACTCTCTGTATGGAAACATTCTATAAATCCATTGTTACAAATTGTATCATAGATATATAATGTTTATATTCTATTGTTACAAATTGTATCGCAGAATGTATATTCTGTTTAATCTCCATTTTTATAAATAATATCGCAGGAAAATATAATGTTTAATCTCCATTGTTACAAATTGTATCGCAGAAAAATATATCGTTTAATTTCCATTGTTACAAATTGTCTAGTTGAATGTTCATTGTTTAATCTCGATTGTTAGAAATTGTATCGCAGAATATATTCTGTTTAATATCCATTGTTATACAAATTGTATCGCCGAAAAATATATTGTTTGATCTCCATTGTTACAAATTTTATTGCAGAATATATATTGTTTAATCTCCATTGTTACAAATTTTATTGCAGAATATATATTGTTTAATCTCCATTGTTACAAATTTATTGCAGAATATATATTGTGTAATCTCCATTGTTACAAATTTTATTGCATAATATATATTGTTTAATCTCCATTTTTATACAAATTGTATCGCAGAAAAATATATTGTTTAATCTCCATTGTTACAAATTTTATTGCAGAATATATATTGTTTAATCTGCATTGTTACAAATTTTATTGCAGAATATATATTGTTTAATCTCCATTGTTACAAATTTTATTGTAGAATATATATTGTTTAATCTCCATTGTTACAAATTTTATTGCAGAATATATATTGTTTAATCTCCATTGTTACAAATTTTATTGCAGAATATATATTGTTTAATCTCCATTGTTACAAATTTTATTGCAGAATATATATTGTTTAATCTCCATTGTTACAAATTTTATTGCAGAATATATATTGTTTAATCTCCATTGTTACAAATTTTATTGCAGAATATATATTGTTTAATCTCCATTTTTATACAAATTGTATCGCAGAAAAATATATTGTTTAATCTCCATTGTTACAAATTTTATTGCAGAATATATATTGTTTAATCTGCATTGTTACAAATTTTATTGCAGAATATATATTGTTTAATCTCCATTGTTACAAATTTTATTGCAGAATATGAATTGTTTAATCTCCATTGTTACAAATTTTATTGCAGAATATATATTGTTTAATCTCCATTGTTACAAATTTTATTGCAGAATATATATTGTTTAATCTCCATTGTTACAAATTTTATTGCAGAATATATATTGTTTAATCTCCATTGTTACAAATTTTATTGCAGAATATATATTGTTTAATCTCCATTGTTACAAATTTTATTGCAGAATATATATTGTTTAATCTCCATTGTTACAAATTTTATTGCAGAATATATATTGTTTAATCTCCATTGTTACAAATTTTATTGCAGAATATATATTGTTTAATCTCCATTGTTACAAATTTTATTGCAGAATATATATTGTTTAATCTCCATTGTTACAAATTTTATTGCAGAATATATATTGTTTAATCTCCATTTTTATACAAATTGTATCGCAGAAAAATATATTGTTTAATCTCCATTGTTACAAATTTTATTGCAGAATATATATTGTTTAATCTGCATTGTTACAAATTTTATTGCAGAATATATATTGTTTAATCTCCATTGTTACAAATTTTATTGCAGAATATGAATTGTTTAATCTCCATTGTTACAAATTTTATTGCAGAATATATATTGTTTAATCTCCATTGTTACAAATTTTATTGCAGAATATATATTGTTTAATCTCCATTGTTACAAATTTTATTGCAGAATATATATTGTTTAATCTCCATTGTTACAAATTTTATTGCAGAATATATATTGTTTAATCTCCATTGTTACAAATTTTATTGCAGAATATATATTGTTTAATCTCCATTGTTACAAATTTTATTGCAGAATATATATTGTTTAATCTCCATTGTTACAAATTTTATTGCAGAATATATATTGTTTAATCTCCATTTTTATACAAATTGTATCGCAGAAAAATATATTGTTTAATCTGCATTGTTACAAATTCTATTGCAGAATATATATTGTTTAATCTCCATTGTTACAAATTTTATCGCAAAATTCATTAATTAATATCCATTGTTACCGCTTGTGTAAAAAATAATATATTGTTTACTCTCCATTGTTAAATTGTATCAAAAATATTTATTTTTTACTTCATTGTTAAAATTTGTAACGCACTATATATTGTGTTTACTCCATTGTTGCAAATAATATAGCAGAATGTATTTTGTTTACCCTTAATTGTTACATATTGTATCAAAAATAATAATTATTTATTCAATTGTTACAAATAGTTACGTAGAATGCTGATTGGTAATCCTTCATTGTTACAAATTGTATAAAAATATATATTGTGTACTCCATTTTCACAAAAAGTATCGCGCAGAATGTTAATTGTTCACCCTCCATTGTGTTACAAATTATACCAAAAGATAGAACATAACGTTTATTTACTCAATTGTTTTAAATTGTATCATAGAATATACTCAGCTTACGTTCCAGGGCACATTAAAACCTATCAACACCCATAAAATCATATTATAATACTCTTTTAGGAGACACACCTTAAACAACAAAAATATTTTATATTCAACATATAAAGCTATTCTTAATCTAAAGATACTTGCAAATATGTAATGAGCTTAAAATAAAAAAAAGACTAATGACAATGTGTTACTATATTAAATATTCGGTACTTTTTTGTTTCGGACTCGTGCCTGAGAAAGAGCTGACGTTCCTAAACTTTCTGAATATTTAATAAATTTGCATATTTCTATTCGAATTTTTACTCTCATTTAAAGTTATATTATCCTATTTTATATGACACTAGCTTTCCAGAATGGTTTCAAGACTTCACTATGTACTAAGTGTCAACTTACAACCACCTAAACACATTATTGACTGTATTGGCTCATCCATTATTGAGATCTTTATGCCCAGCAGACATCATCAACAAGCTTTACAAGCTTGATACTCTAATATGATTAAGTGGAGATAAGAAAGAAGAAAGAAGATATGACACTATAACAAGCACATTATTTAAAACATATTTTATTGTGTTTTGTATAATCTATGTACAGTTTGAATATATATATTATAAATAATAAAAAAAGAGATTTCATACTTGATTTCTGATCATGTTGAGGATTATGGTAATGCAGTCGTGGCACAAGTATTTAAAAGAGTTTTGATTAGTGATTTCTTTATTTGATCTAAGGAATAAAACATAATTTGGTAAAAGTACTGCCTTGCTTAAGGCGAGTAGAACAAGGAAAACAAAAGATTATTTACATAATGTACAAAGATTTGAGCCGGCCATCGGTAAACAACAACAATGAATTTTTATAGGGGAAGTGTGACCTCTGACGGTCGATTTAACAGAGTATTAGAATCTATGAAATATATTTGAAAAACATATTTTTATATAACATATAAACTCATTAATATTTTTATATTGGAATGTATTTTATCTGTTTTATTATTATAAATAGGGGCTCGTTGGAAGGATGGTCTAAACCGTTGGTTTTCGACCGCTACGAACCGGGTTCGATTCCCGCATTGGACACTTTTTTCTGATAAAAAAAAATACTTCAATGGCCCCCGATTCTTGAAAAGTTCAACCCCACCAGCGAGTGCAAGTAAACAAACGGGGCTCTGGCACATTTGTAAGTGCAAAGTCGAACTGCTTTTCACATGTGTAGATATGTGGTGCACTTACAGTAAAAGCAGTCGCCTTCTTCTACCCACCATGATTATCATTACCTGTACCACGTGTACTAGGGATAAGCAATATATATGTTATATTAAAATATTATTTTATTTGAAATTATATTTCATAGATCAAATACTGCTAAATCGACGGCCAGAGGTAACGCTTCCCTTATAAAAACTCATTGTTGTTCTTTCCCAATGGCCGGCTCAAACCTTTTGTACATTATGTAAATAAGTTTTTCGTTTTTTTTATTCTTACGCCTTAAGCCAGGCAGTAATTTTTATCAAATTATGTTTTTATATTGTAACGTTTTATTTTTGCTTTAACTTTTAAAGAAATGTTTTATTTTAAAGCTTTATCTAATTTGTTTGTTTGTTTTAAATAAAGAGGCAAATTTACCATGTTGCTGTTCTTTTTTTTTTTAATTGTTCGTTTTTTCCAATGATGATAAGAGTTATTGATCACACATTAAAAATCAATGAAAAACAAATTACAAAATTAATTACAAAATTCAGAAACGTGTCATATCCCTCGGCTTGAAGGATTTATTTTCGCAAAATAAATGGTTTCAATTGTGACACATGAACTTTAACCAAGGAGGAATCATCTTTCAATAATTCACACGTAACACAAGATATTATTCTTGTTATTTGAAAAGGACCCTCATACTTTGGGGATGTTTTGACCATACTTGGATCATTACTAGGTATTTTACGAAGGACCAGATCACCAACTTTGAATGACGACTGCGGATGTTTTGCATCGTGTCGTGCTTTCCACTTTTCTCTATGCTTTGCGCTATTTTCTATTGCTTTCTTCCTTGCATTTTCTATGGTGAAATGTGGTGATTCAGAAAATTCTGGTATTGCACAATCACCAAAAAGTAGGAAATTTGGAGAAAACCCAGTGACATCATGGGGTGTGCTATTATAATCTTTCACAATTTTGGCAAGTAATGATGACCATTTTAGTCTTGGATTCTCTTGAAGGTTTGTTCTTAATTTGGTGAGTATAGTGTTATTCATCTTTTCACACAGTCCATTACTCTGCGGATGATATGGCGTCGAATAGGTGTGTTGAATTTGATGCTCATTCGAAAACTTGTTAAATTTTTTGATGTAAAATTCTTTCCGTTGTCGGTTAAAATACATTTGATTTGAGGAACAGTTTTGTTGATTTTGTCTAAACATTGAATTACTGCTTGAGAAGTGTTGGTGACAGTAGGGAAAGCCCAAACAAATCTTGTTAGGTGGTCAATTATTACTTGAATGTATTTGTGCTTGGTTTCATTTGCTGCAGAGCCTAGCACAATAGTATCCATTGATATTAATTCCAGTGGTTTCAGATCAGAGTTTGGTGCAACATATTCTCCAATAAATGGTTTATGACTGCATTTAGTTATTTGACATATTTTACATGAGCGAACATAGTCTTTGATGCATCTGATAGCATTCGGCCACCAATAAAATGGTGTTATCAATCTTACTGTCTTGTTAATTGAGGGGTGAGAATGATTATCGTGGTATTCTTTGAGAATTTCTTCTTGGAATGATTCTGGAACAACTGTTTTTAGAACTCCATTATGTTTCACCATAATAAGATCTCGATCAATATGAGAGTTCTTTATAAAACTGAGATCCGCTTTTTGTTGGTGTAGTCGAAGAGTGGGGATTGATATATGAAATGACACTGGTGATCTTGACAATGCATCAACATGCGTTTGCTTTGATCCTGATCTGTGAACTATTTTCATTGACTTGGTTGATAATTCAATTATCCATCGGAGATATTTTGCCTTTGTTTTCTTTACGTTGAAGAGCCATTCCAAAGCCGAATGATCTGTAATGACTTCAAATGTATTGTTCTCAAGATAAACTTCAAAGTATTCAACTGATTGAACTACAGCAAAGCATTCCAACTCAAATGCAGAATAGTTCTGTTGATGTGGTAGAAGTTTCTTTGAATAATAGGAAATTACATGTTCTTGATTATCATTTCCAATTTGAGCTAAAATAGCACCAATTCCCAGTTTAGATGCATCTGTATAAAGCTTACATGGTAATGAAGAATCATATGTAGAAAGAACTGAATCTGTGGATAAATGAGACTTTAGTTCCTGAAATGATTTGTTAACTTCAGTAGTCCATTTGAATAACTTATTTTTTCTTGTGAGGCTTGTTAAAGGATCTGCAATTTCACTAAATTTAGGAATAAATTTCCTGTAGTAACCTGCTAAACCCAAAAACTGCCTTACTTGCTTCACTGTTTTAGGTTGATGGAACTCATTTATTGCCTTTGTTTTTTTCAGGGTCAGGTTTAATCTTGTTATGTCCTATGATATGACCTAAATATCTTATTTCTTGTTTTGCAAAGGAGCATTTCTTCAACTTGAGTTTGATATTGTTTTCTTTAAGCTTGTCAAATATTTTCTTCATGAGTTCAATATGATCTTTAAAAGTACTGCTGTAAATTAGAATATCATCTTGATAATTACAAACACCGTTCCAAAGAAGATTTCCAATAATATGCTGAATTATTCGCTGAAAAGTACTTGGAGCATTTTTCAAGCCAAATGGCATAACCAAAAATTCATAATGCCCGTCATTTGTAATAAAAGCAGTTTTCTCAACTGAGTCTGGATGTATTTCAACATGCCAATAGCCCCATGCTATGTCAAGTGTTGTGAAGTATTTCGCATTATGTAAGCGATCAAACATATCTTGGATGTATGGAAGAGGCTGCTTGTCATCAATTGTAATTGCATTCAGTTTTCGGTAATCTATGCACATCCTTTGTGAACCATCCTTTTTAGAGACCAACACCACGGGGAAGGCCCAAGGTGACTGAGATTCTCTTATTAGTCCCTTTTTACTCAATTCTTCAACTTGTCTTTTTATTTCATCATATTCGGCAAGTGGTCTTCTATATGGTCTACAACTGATGGGTGGATGTTCAATTGTATGGATCTTGTGTTGAACAGCAATCCTTCCGATGTCAGTTTCATGCTGGCTGAACAATGCTTGATTTTCTTTAAGTAATTGATTAAGCTCTTTTTGCTGAACAGATGGAAGATGCGTTTCAGGAGATATATAAAAACATTCATTTCCTTTAACATACACCGCTTTGTCTTTTGTGTCAATTACTAATCCAATTTTTCCTGCTACATCAAGTCCAATGAGCAATGGATAGCTAAAGTTTTTCACTACATGAAGCTTACACCCGACAAGTTTAGAATGGATTTTCAAAATACTTCTACTGATCCTAAAGTATATACAAAACTATCTACTTGTTTAATTTTGATTCTATCGTTTACATTCAATTTTAACTTATGTTGTTTTAAAAGCGAACAGCTCATTAATGAAATAGTTGACCCGGTATCAATAAAAGATGGAACTGGAATATTATTAAGTACAACTTCAACATTAACAAATCTATAAGGAAAATTGGTATTTTCTATGCAAAGTGAATCAGCTATGGTTTGTTTAACATCTGTGGTGATATTAGTTGCTTGGTGTTTAAGCTTGTCTTTATAATTAGGATCATAATCTTTGCAATCACTTATCCAATGTTTAAAATACAATCCTTTTTTCTTACAAATAGGACACCAATATGGGCAATTTTTTTAGACTGTAGGTGTAGTTATATTAAAAACCTTGGTTTTACTTCTCTGTTGTTGCCTTATTTGATTATTGTTTTGTTCAATCTCCATGGCAATCTGCATCCAATGTGATGGATCTTTAGGCTGGGCTGTTACGAGATAATTTTTCCAATCTAATGGCAATCCATCCGTTAACATTTTTAGCTTCTCGACATTATTGAGGCTTGTTTGATTTAATAATCTAATTTTATCTCTAAAATAATCTTCCACCGTTTCTTCTTTTTTAAGTCTTCTTTTTGATGCTGCAACTATAGGGCTTTCAACTTTATAACCAAAGCGCTGAATTAATTTGAGTTTAACAGTATCCCATTTTTTAATGGATGCGTTGCTCAATATTTCATCAGCAAACCATTCTAAAGCATCTTTTGATAAATAATAAATTAGATTATTGATTCTATCGACTTCATCTAGTTTACCAGTTTCCAATTCATATAGTTTAAGCCATGATTCAGGCCGAATTGAACCTTTATCACCGCTAAATTTCTCTAATTTGTTGACATTTACTGCCATTGTACTTATTTTTTCTTTCGTCGAAGCCTTTTTTGATTTATATTTTAATCCTTTCGTAGCTGCGCCAAATATTTTATGTAACGTTTTATTTTTGCTTTAACTTTTAAAGAAATGTTTTATTTTAAAGCTTTATCTAATTTGTTTGTTTGTTTTAAATAAAGAGGCAAATTTACCATGTTGCTGTTCTTTTTTTTTTTAATTGTTCGTTTTTTCCAATGATGATAAGAGTTATTGATCACACATTAAAAATCAATGAAAAACAAATTACAAAATTAATTACAAAATTCAGAAACGTGTCAATATATATTCCTTAATCTCAATTAAAGCAATTACTGATCTGAACTATTTTTAGTATTATTGCCACGACTGCAGTATGACATACTCATGTACCCTTCAACAACCTAAGAAAATCTTAATGTAATATATATATATATATGTCACATTCTGCTTATAAATTATTTGTAGATGTAAATTTTACGCTGTTAGGATTTATGTAAATATTTGTAACTATATAAAAGAGACGCGTGATTGAAATAAATTGAGTCAGAAGATTGCAACGTTTCTTTCTTCATTCACGCAAACAATAAGTCCCTGCATATTGGCGTGTGCGAAACCTAAGAATCGTTTCAGAAGTCGACAGGATTTTGACCCGCGATGGGAAAGAAGAGAGTAAGCACCTCATCGAAGGAACACCCACTAGAAGAAGGAAGAAATATGAACCTTCCTTTTGAACTGATCCCGAGATATGATCCTGATGATGGACTTAGCTACGATAACTGGTCAAGTTTATTTGACCATCAGGCACAACAACAAGGTCTCTCATCAAAAGAATCCCTGTCCATGATGCCAATGTTATTCAAGGGTAAAGCTCTGGAGATGTATGCTTTGATCTGCAGGGATATATCCTCATTGGAGGAACTTCATTCTAGGATGAAATGTTTTTTTCATGAGCCGGAACATGGATTACATCGAAAATTCTGGCAAGTAAGAAAAGGACGAGAACAATCCGTAAAAGAATATTACTTTGCAAAGATTAAACTCGCTACCAAATTGGGACTGTCACAGGAATTGATTTTGGAGGGATTAACTTCTGGCATCGAGTCGGAGTTTGAGCGCTTTTTGATCGCTGCCTCACCGACAAGTCTGGAACGCTGGCTTGAGATTGCCGAGGCCATAGAGGTATCTCACTGCCGAACCACAAGTTCAGCCTCGGGAATGGAGCTAGGTTATCCTGCCCGACGACGACCGTCTACTTCCTGGCAGGGAGGACAGGGCTTTAGACCGCGGAACTGGAGAGAGGGAAGGAACGATCGTCCCGGGACCCACCTTCCGCCAACGAGGAGCCTTGCCACCGTTCAAGATCACGAGGGTGAGTCACCAGCCTCTATCAGGAGACCCGAACAAGGCGATTGACGCCTACCCAGTCTGCACGTATTGTTGAGGGATCGTGTAGACGGGGTGGATTTTAAGTTACTTTTTGTTTTAGACTCTGGATCAGAAATAAATGTCCTTCCCAGGCATCTAGTGCCGGCGGAATTTATTACATTAATTAAGGAACCCAAACTTAAATCTTTAAAATCGGTTAGCCATTGTATCGCCATTGTTGGCGAGATTGAGTTAAATACTACCATAGGAGATAAGTCGCTCAATCTTTTGTTTCATGTAGTTCAGAGTGGAAGTCTTAATTTTGGTATTTTATCTGCCAAATACTTACCCTATTTTAAGGTAAAAATTGATTTTAATAATAGTTACATTAAACAGAATAATAGAAAATTAGGCCAGTTTAATTACAGTTTTTCAGGCAGAGAATTAGAAGCTATACAGAGATTTTACAAAATTCAAAATTATTATGCTAAAATTAGTAGAACCAAATATTGCAATCATCATGTAAATTGTTTAAAAGTAAATAGAAAATGTCTTAGGATTAGAGATTCGTTATTCTATAGAAATGTTGAAAACTTGCTTGAAGATGATGTTTGTAATTTTGTTTGTTCCGTGCCAGACAGTGGAGCAGTTCCTTATGTATTAAAATCTAAGCCAGTGTATCAACCAGATGCAAAACCTCTGCCACTGCCTGACACGAATGATTGTTTTTTACATGATAATATAGAACTTTTCACTATGGTAAAAATACTATTAGCTAATTATGCCGAGATCTTTGGGGAAAACAAATTTAATATAAAACTCTTGAACATCCAGCCTCCAAGACTGAGACTGAGTGACAAAAAGCCTGTCTGTGTTAGACCATATCGTCATAGCTTGAGAGATCGGGACTTGATAAAACAACAAATTGAGCAATTGTTAAAATACGGTTTAATCAAACCTGCGTCTTCCCCATACAGCGCACCTGTGACGCTCGCACCCAAGAAGGGCGAGGGAAGGGTTAGGCTTTGTATCGACTATAGACTCCTAAATAGGAAAATAATTTCGGATTCGTTCCCTATTCCGTTAATGGAGGATATAGTTCAGAAGGTACAGGGCGCCAGAGTATTTTCATGCCTCGATATCTTGAGCGCTTACTGGACAATCCCTCTTCATCCAAAAGATCGGGAGATGACATGTTTCTCAACTTCTGAGGGCTCTTATGTCTGGTGTAGATTGCCGTTTGGATTAAAGACCGCCCCTGCAATATTTAATAGAAAGCTCTCTGCCATTCTGCAGAAATACAAACTTGATAATGTAACATCTTATTTTGATGATATTTTAGTATTTTCAGAAAACGAGGAATCCCATTTAAAACACCTCGGACAAATATTCGAGATTTTAAAAAAAGAAGGCATACAGTTAAGGAGAGATAAATGTCTACTATTTATGAAAAGGATAACTTATCTCGGCTATGAAATTTCGGAGAACCAGATCTCGCCTTCGGGCGTTAATGTCGATGTCATCAAATCATTGCCCCCACCTCGTGATTTGCGATGTTTAAGATCCTTTTTGGGAAGCGTGACACATTACGCGAAATTTATAAAGAATTTTAACAACCTAAGAGCCCCTTTGAATGAGCTTCTCAAGAAAAACTCCCGGTTTATCTGGACGGAGGAATGTCAGAGAAGCTTTGAGGGTTTAAAGGAAGCGCTATGCTCCAAACCAATACTTCAACTTTTTAACCCTTCTTTGGCTACACATATTTATTGTGATGCCAGTACCTCGGGTATAGGAGCGGTGCTTAAACAGGAATATTCTGATGGCACGCAAAAGCCGTTCACCTATTTCAGTAGGGCTTTGCGAGGTGCCGAGTCTAAATATACGATAACAGAACTAGAACTGCTCGCGGTGGTCGAGACTTGTAAGCGCTGCCACCCTTACATATCCGGCAGTCACGTCATAGTTCACACGGATCATAAGGCGCTGATATGGCTGAATAGCTTCAAACACACCAATGGGAGACTGTTCCGATGGTCTTTGAAGTTGTCCGAATATGACTTGGATTTTAATTATAACAAGGGTTGTGAAAATCACGAAGCCGACATGCTCTCCAGACTTCCATACTCTTATTTTTTGTCAGCTCAAGCCTTGAAACAAAACCAGGGTGATTTATCGATACCACCTTCAAAATTATACTCTATAGTGGATGGTATTACTTATATAAGACTTAATAACAAGGATAGAGTAGTTGTTCCCCCGGAGCTCCAAGATGACCTGATTCAGAAAGCCCATGAATCTTTGGGACACCCAGGCATCAGTGCTATGATCAGAGCACTGTCCGTTCAATACTATTTTAAGGGGATGATAGGGAAGATAAAGAATTATGTTAAGAACTGCAAGAAGTGTCAAACAATAAAAAGTAACACCCAGCCCTCCTATGGACTGATGGGATCATTGCCTAGGGCGGCAAAACCCTTCGATGTCGTGGCTTTAGATACGGTTTTGGGCCTAGGAGGTTATAATAGTGCTAAAAATTGTGTCCATACCGTTATCGACCATCATTCACGATATATCTGGGGTTATGCTTCCAAAGGCACATCCATCGCGACGTACATAAATATCATAAACCAATTATTAAATATAGGAAAACCTAGAATCTTAGTCACGGATAGACATCCCTCGTTTGTCTCGAAGAGATTCAATAAATTTCTTCAGGAGAAAGGTATAAAGCACGTGATGACCTCCCCGTCCCATCCAGAGTGTAATGGACTAGTAGAACGGGCTAATGCAACGTTGATTGGGAGGTTAAAAATACAACATCAAGGTAACCCTAGGGCCCCTTGGCCAAAATTGTTACAAAAAACGCTGGAAGAATATAGAGACACACCCCACTCTACGACTACATTCCCTCCGATATACTTGCTGTACGGGACCCTCCCTTCCTACATGTCTGATCTTACTAATCCGTATCCGCCAGTAGAAAAGGCCCGAACCATTGCCAATGAAAAAACCGAGGAATTACATAAACGGTTAGTTAAAAGATACAATAGTTCTCATAGATTCCCGAATTTAAAAATTGGAGATAAGGTTTTGTATCGAATCCCTCATCAGGTAGGCCATGGCAAACTGTCACCAGTTTATTATCCAGACCCATACACCGTTCTTTCTACCCCATCCCCTCACATAGTTGAAATAAATAAACCGTGCCAGCCTGAAAATAAGCCCAGCACAATAGTTAATGTATCTAAATTAAAATTATGGGACCCTATTTCAACCTCGAATGAAGGCATGCGGAATTATCCATTTCCCTTCCAAGATGTGGAGGATTTGAATGGATGTATTTAATCTGACCATGGCCAAACGTTAGAAAGAAGTTTCCACTCTCTAAGGAGCTGCTTAATATCGCAAAATGTTTTTCTTTAAGTCCATGTGGTTTTTCTACTTCAATGGTAGGGCTTGAATTCTCTCTACAAACATTGAAGGACTCAGCTAATAATGGACAATACAGCCCTGTTACATATGTTCTAAGTGACACGCCTGGGAAAGAGAAAAAAAATATTTTTTTTAACAGGCCGGTCACCCCAGGGATCTCTAATAAAATGGTCACTATGCGATACAGTGAATTAGGTACGCACCTGGATACCCCAACTATCAGGTCCGACTGCCCTACTGCCATAGTGATAATACTTTTATTATTATTGTTATTATTTTTTTTTTTCTCTCTCTGCAGAATGTTTTTTTTTCTCTCTTCCTAACCTTCCAACCCCTCCCAACCTCCATTTGTGTAAATAAATCTGAGATTTTTTTTTTTTAGTAGGGGGTTTGTCACATTCTGCTTATAAATTATTTGTAGATGTAAATTTTACGCTGTTAGGATTTATGTAAATATTTGTAACTATATAAAAGAGACGCGTGATTGAAATAAATTGAGTCAGAAGATTGCAACGTTTCTTTCTTCATTCACGCAAACAATAAGTCCCTGCATATTGGCGTGTGCGAAACCTAAGAATCGTTTCATATATATATTATAATACACCTGAATATATACACTATTTCTCAAATCGATGATTATCATATTACTTCATATGAAATTGTAAGTAGAAACAAACGGTTAGAACACTTAAACAAACTTCTGATTTCTTTCGGAAACTTCAGACATAATGGAATTTTTAGTTTACAGAAAAATAACATAATTATCTACAATCTTATTCTATGCATGCGTGCGCGATGACTATAAAATTTTAAATCTGTTTAAACACACTTTCTGTTGTTTTAAAACATGCGTGTGGTGAGGGTATAGCACAAAATTCATTAGCTACGTGGGAGGAAATTATGTGACATTCCATATTTGGTCAAATATTAATATTTTTTTTTACCTCTGAGATTCCATTACAACGTTGCCATCCAATCTGCTGGCATTAATTATGAATTCTGAGAGGGTGGTCACGGTCCGATGCTTGGTTTAATTCAGCTCGGCTTCCTGGAACACCGGCTGTGGTGTTGTAGGAGTCCAACATAGTGAGATATGGACTTAAGCTTGAAATCTATTTAAACACCATATCTAGATACTTCATGAGAATGTTCGAAAATTATTTTAAATCTTAAAAAATATTTCTTTTTAGAATGCGATAGCTTTCAATATTTTATTCTGCTTTGTCTTTTCGAGACATATAGCCATATATTAGATAACAAAAGGCATATATTGGATTTAATAAAATATTTATTTTGCAATCTATTTTCAAAACAAAAAAATAGCCATATATATGAATATCATATTTAAAAATACACACTACGGCCAGTTAAAGTTTAATTTTCTCAAGGTTTCAACAAAAATCTTTTGTCTTCGTCATGAAAAATGAAAATAAACGCCTTGACAAATACTTTATTTATATTTATTTCTCCTGACGAAGACAAAAAATTTTTGAAACGTTGAGAAAATAAAAATTTAGTAAAATCTCAAAGTGTTAGTGGCTTTATGTTGAACATGATGTTCAGAAAATATTTCACTCTATCTACTTTTACATTTATTATTTTATAAGTCTCTCTCGGCGTCAAGCCAGCCTGTCTGCATCGCCTGCGGCTCCAGCGACCTGTCGCTGGCCCACCGCTACTGGTCATGTAGCGCCGTCCGCCCTCTCATCCGAGAGGTGTTCTCCATCATCGGGCGGCCCCCAGACCTTCAGTCCTGGATCTTCGCGGTGGGTCTCGAGGACCATGACATCACCATCTCCTCAGCGGCGAAGCATGCCATCTGCGTTTTTTTTTTCGTAGATCGCGAAATGCGTGGTATCGCTGGAGACCCACTGGCGATCTTCCATCAAACTCTACAGCGGTGGCGCCATGTACATATTCATTGTACATAGCATATATTTTATTGTATTTTTATTTTCCTTCTTTTTTTATACATTCTTTTTTCATATCTACTTAAATAGTACGGACTGTGCACTTTTGCCTATATTCTGACGGGATGTCAATAAAACTGTGTTATTTGTCATTTGTCTCTCTCTCTCTCTCTCTCGTGGTAGTACATATTCTAAGTACATGTGGTACAAGCCATGATAATCATGATAGGTAGCTAGTGACTGCTTTTACTGTAAGTGCATCACATGTCTACATATGTAGAAGGCAGTTCGACTTTTGCATTTATATATATATGTGGTAATATAGTGGTAAATGTGTTGAGGAGAGAAATAATCACACGACGAGTTGTTAGAGCAAATCATCCAGGCAGCCAGCCGAGAGGGAAAAGGTGGCGAGCGAGACGTTATCAGCTGAACGACTGTTTTTCCCTGTGTACACAAGCGGGGCTAACAAAGGATTAGTCGCCAGGTGGTGACGCCCCCTTCAGGAATGTGGCCAAAAAATGGTCCTAAGTTAGTTGTCTAAAGTGTCTCGCTTTAGCTGTCCATTTCTCTCTCGTTGGCTGTTGGTTTGTTTTATTAATCCTGGAAGAGCATATATTATGACATATACACAGCTCTGTTTGGTTACTTGCTTTGGTAGAGTTAGACTTTGGAAATATTCGGGAGCTTATTAAAGTAATTTGCTTACCGAAAAAAATGTGTCTAATGTGGGATTCGATCCCAGGCTGTCAAATATGACGGTTTATAACACTACTCTACCAACCCCACCATGTTATGAAGTAGAAATTACAAAATTATAAAATAAAGTTATAAAACAATTAGTTTCTAGAAGAATGAAGAGGATAACAAGGAAGTGAATGACGGAAAAATCTTCAAGTTGATTAAAGCAACAAAAATGTTGCAACTTGTGTGTTGCAAGATAATTATTATCAAATAAAATTATTCCACAAACTGTATTTTTTTTTTTGAATTTCACAATAGCCCTTTCTTCAATAGTGCTTAGAAATATAGAAAATATCCATTCATGGACACAACTTAAGGAAGTCGTACCTTTCAGCATGTATATCGGGATTCAGACAATAACTCTGAAAGATACACTCATGGACAAAACTTAAGGAAGTTGTACCTTTCAGCATGTATATCGGGATTCAGATAATAACTCTGAAATATACACTCATGGACAAAACTTAGTTGTAACTTTAAGCATGTATATCGGGATTCAGACAATAACTCTGAAAGATATTACAGTGACCTTTATATTATGATACATTAGCGTGCCATCTGTTATTAAAATTCGAAACTATTATAGACGCGTATGATTCTTTATAAAATCATTCCAAGAGTCTAGCATTAGTATCACTATAAAAAGGAAAACCGAAAAATGCAATATAACAGCGGTATGGTAGATTAAACTGGGATGGTTCACCACTGATGAGCCAGGCCCTTCCTTTAATTTATCCAATGCAGTAAGGGGAGTAGATATTGTTTAATTTAAAAAGAGTCATACGCGTCTATAATAGTTTCGAATTTTCATAACAGTGACCTTTATTAAAGAAACACGAGATGACGGTGACGCGAGATGAACATAAACTTTGAGGACAGCAGAATTACACAACACACACACACACAAAAGCCTTTATTAAGACACACTGGTCTTATAGAGGATTCTCCCCGAGATTACAAGAGAGATAGGCCTGTGAAAGTGGGGAATATACAGAAGAAGAAAAAGAAATATTATGTAAGTATGATATATACACATGTATATGTGTATGTATATATGTATATACACATACCCATATACAACATAACAACCAAAGCCCCCATTAAGACTCAAAGTCTTACAAAAGACTCGACTGCAGGATCCAGGAAGCAAAGAGATAAAGAAGTGAACAAAAAAAAAATATATATATATATACATATATACACATTCACTCAATTCAAGGTAACAGTAACGATGCCTTTTTATTCACTGCCTTGTAAAACCCACATAGATCCAGTGAAAACTTTCTATCTGTTATGTAGTTTGTTAAGATATCCTCAACTGTGCCCGGGAATCTATTATCCTGTTTCGAAATAAATAATTTTCTTTCATCTGAAATACTTGTACAGTGGAAAAAATAGTGAGATATTTCGGAGTTTATTTTCTGCTTACAGAACTTACATAACAGTTCCGCTTCTCCGAAAATGTTCTTGTGATTTTCCCGGAAGAAGGTGTAAAGTACTCGCAGTTGGGCAATGTGTCGTTTAACAATGAATGGAAGATTGTCCGACAGATATCCTTCAGGAAGGGATTTTTTCTTCAGGTTTCTATAGTGAGGATATAGTTTTGAATTATTGATTCTCGCCCAGTCACCTTGTATGGATTGGTCTATTGCTGTTCTAGTAATCAGTGGCAGTTCATGTTGAAGAAAGTCCTTATCGGTGCAATTAATCAGATAAGAAAAACCAGTGGAATTCAGAATGTCATTAATGGTTTTAACAAGACCTATGTGGATATTTGAATTTCGGGACAAATTCATTAGTTCAGTTAAGCATATAAATGGTAATCGATTAGCTTCCATATTGAGGATTCTGATCCAGTATTTCATTGTAAGTTTTATGGAGGTGACTGCAAGAGAAGTTCGTCCACACTCCATTCGAAGGATATATCCTGGGGTATACCTGGGCAGGTTTAAAAGCCGACGCAGGAAAACATCCTGAGTCTTGTCCAGTAACTCCTTTTGATCACAAGCCCAGCGTATAGGAGTACCGCTACAACCATTGAGTCCAATAGTCTTAAAGGTGCCTGAAGGGAGTTAACTTTAGTCTTAGTCATGATTGTCCACACCGAACTTATTGCAGACAGTGCCTTGCCCTGAAAATGCTTGGCAACTTGTGTATATCAAGTCGTTGTTGACAAAGGATAGCCAAGATAATTGTACTTTGATGAAATAGCCAGTGGTCTTTCGCCCCAGAACCATTTGTCAGATATTGCGAGTCGACCTCCATTGCGAAAAACTATTATTTTAGACTTATTTTCATTAAGTATTAAATAGTTCGTTTCGAGGTATTTCTTTAGTATATTAATCTTGGTTTGCAGATTTATTTTGGACTCCCCCAAGAGAACGATGTCATCAGCATACAAAAGCAAGTGGACCTCTCCAAAACCCGGAAGGCAAATACCCGGTAAATCAGAGCCGTTATACGTGCTGATTAGATCGTTAATAAATAAGATAAAAAGATATGGAGACAACGACTCTCCCTGCAGCACTCCAGATCGAATCCTAATTGGTTCTGTAAAAGAGCCTTCCCATCTCACAACCGCTTCCATTTTTTCATAGAAACTCCGTATCACAGTAATAAAACGGCTACTTATTCCCAATTCGGTCAATTTCCTCCATAAGAGTGAATGTGCGACTGTATCAAACGCTTTCCTCAGACAGCAGAATTACATATAATTATAAATATATAATATGCTTCGAGCAATCGCTCTTCCGCAAATATCAATTTGTGTATATATGTACATACATCTATATATTTGAAAATCGATCTTTAATTAAAAAGGTATATATTGTATTAAACAAAATATTTGTTTACCAATATTCTTTTTGATACAATATATGTATTTTCAATTAAACATCTATATATCAGCATATTATGTAAAAACAGGACAAATTTTGTGTTAGCATATATAATTACAAATATGATTAACATGTGGCATGATTGAAATCTCATCGACATGTTCCAAAACAGACAAATTTGAGGCAGCGGAAAGTATATATGTAAATAGAGAACAGTTTGTCAATATGTGAGGGTTTGTTTTTATATCGCAAACATTTATTCAATATTTGATCTATTTTTGATTAAATATTGTCAACTATTTTGACATCGCGACACCAGGTATGGAAGGAGTCACTGTCGTAGTTATGTAAATTATACACACTATGCAAATTAATCTATATGACGGGAAAATATGTATAAATATTATATATATATATTTACAATATTTTTCTATCTAGAGATGAAACTTGAATAAGATACTGAGTTAGGGCAGAAAAGGTTGCAGTCATTTCATCCACACTATGAAATTGGTCTTCTTCTTCTTTCTTATCTCCACTCAATCATATTAGGGTATCAGTTTGTGACCCTTGATGGTGTCTGTTTGGCAACCATCATGACTGGGTGAAGTAGAATGCGTCTGCCTTTGCCATCAAGACTGGGTTCAATACTCAGTGGCAGGCCGACTTAGCTCCAAAAGAAATTATCAATATATAAAGTCAACAAAACCGCATATGTTACAGCACATAGGATTAGCATGTGCCAAGGATCAATACATGTTAGAAGAACACGGAGAATAAATTATCAATATATAAAGTCAACAATACCACATATGTAACAGCACATAGGATTATCATGTGCCAAGGGTGAATACATACTGTAGAGGTACATGAAGAAGGAATTAGCAATAAATAAAGTCCCCAAAACGCATATTAACATGTGTAACACCACATAGGATTAACATGCGCCCCGTGAATCAATACATTCTGTAGAATTACACGGAGAAGAAATTATCAATATATAAAGACAATAAAATCTACATGTGTAACAGCACAAAGGATTAAAATGTACCTAAAAATCAATACATTCTGTAGAGTTACACGGAGAAGAAATTATCAATATATAAAGACAATAAAATCTACATGTGTAACAGCACAAAGGATTAAAATGTACCTAAAAATCAATACATTCTGTAGAGTTACACGGAGAAGAAATTATCAATATATAAAGACAATAAAATCTACATGTGTAACAGCACAAAGGATTAAAATGTACCTAAAAATCAATACATTCTGTAGAGTTACACGGAGAAGAAATTATCAATATATAAAGACAATAAAATCTACATGTGTAACAGCACAAAGGATTAAAATGTACCTAAAAAAGCAATACATTCTGTAGAGGTACATGGAGAAGGAATTAGCAATAAATAAAGTCCACAAAACGCACATTAACGTGTGTAACACCACAAAGAATTAGCTTGTGGCCCAAGAATCAAGACATAAGTTAGAGAGAGGCACATAGAGAAGTAATCAGCAATATCTAAATTTAACAAAACCTACATGTGTAACACCACACAGAATTAGTATGTGCCAAGGATCAATACATGTGTAGAGTTACATGGAAGAAGCGATATATAAAGTCTACAAAACTTACATATGTAAGAATATATTGGATAAGCATGTTCTCCGAGAATCAATACATAATTTAGAGAGAGGTACATAGATATAAGTAATTAGCAATAGATAAAGTCCATAAAACCCACATATGTAACAGAACATAGGATAAACATGTACCCCATGAATCAATACATACTTTAGAGGCACATAGAGAAATATTAATATATATATATAATGTCCATAAAACCCTCATATGTAACAGAACATAGGATAAGCATGTACCCCATGAATCAATACATGTGTATGGTACATAGATATAAGTAATCAGCAATAAATAAAGTCCATAAACCCCCATGTGTAACAGCACAACAGCACATAGGATAAACATGTACCCCATGGATCAATACATGTGTATAGGTAAACGGAGACGTGATTAGCAATATATAATATCCATAAAACCCTCATATGTAACAGAACATAGGATAAGCATGTACCCCATGAATCAATACATGTGTAAGGTACATAGATATAAGTAATTAGCAATAAATAAAGTTCATAAAACCCTAATGTGTAACAGAAAATAGGATAAACATGTACCTCATGGATCAATACATAATTTAGAGGCACATAGAGAAATAATCAACAATATATAATGTCCATAAAACCCTCATATGTAAGAGAACATAGGATAAGCATGTACCCCATGGATCAATACATGTGTAGAGGTACATGGAATTAGCAATATCGAAGGGACACATAATAAAATATGAGAACGGCAGCGGCGTCATTATGCCAGAAGGTGGGGAACCTATAATTTAGCTTCCTTTCTTCCCTGACGGACAATGGTACTTCCTGTCTTGCGGACCAATATTTGGTCGCCTCTCAGAAAAACCTTGATTGGCAGCACAATCGACCAATCAACTGTTAGCTTTGCTTCTAAATATTTGCGACGCTTTTATGGTATTAAATCAATACAGCCATGCTAGAATTTCTTGGACTTATGGATTCAGTCAGGGTCCAGCATTTTCTAAAAGGGAATTAATAGTTTACATCAGAAATTGTTTTCAAATTTACCTTTTTACAGGGGAAATTTGAATAAAAATCATAGGAAAATTGTGAACCTTTTATAGATATTTTATATATTATATAAAAACATTCTGGCAGGTTGGATTTATTATAAATAATAAATTATCCACTGCAACCTTTTTTTCTTCATTTTCGACGTTTCATCGACCCGCTGTGTTCTTAAAAGGGTGACAATGTGTCATTGAAATTCACAGAAATAAATAAAATATATCATTTATATACAGTTAAACCTGTCTATAGCGCCTCCTCTTGGTACTTACCAAAATAGGGTGCTATAGAGAGGTCACTTTTTAATGTAAAATGTTTACATTTTAACGTTTAAAATCGGACGCTATAGAGAGGAAGGCGCTATTTAGAGAGGACGCTATAGACAGGTTTAACTGTATATAAAAAAAATGTTTTGTTCAGACTTTACTGCAATGAAGAGACGATAATAATGAGAGGGCTTGGCTAATCAGTGGTAAACCAAGAGCCAAACTCTCTCATTTTATCATTTTTGGATCTATTTATCACTTTGATGCTGGAGTTTTAAGGTTCATATGAATACACTAGAGTACTATCTCTTCGCACCTGCGCATATAAATTTGAGCATATCTAAACAGATATACAAAACTTGCTTATATATTTGAATTAAAAGAGATAACAGTTTAATGTACTTATATTTAATTATAATTATTTTATTATGATTGTATTTAATATTTGTTTAAAAAATAAATTTTAAATCACAGTAAACACACACACACAAAACTTAATTCGAGGCTCGATAGATGTAAGCACTACAGTGTAAACAGTTACAACACTCAGCAGGGGAACCTGCGCATGCGTCCGGACGACCAATCAAAAACAGAAAGGATACCTTAACGTCCGCCAACAAATGTCGGGATTCTCATTTTTTGTTTGGGGTAAAGAAACGGCTCCAGAAAGAAAACGAACTGCGCATGGGTTGACAGATGTGGCCGTGAAATAGGAGAGTCGTGCTCACTTGGTCGGTTCAAACCACTGCAATGGTCTTAGTTCTTCGACAAAGGTTAAATAAGGCTACATGGGACTTCTTAAGGCCAATAAGTGGTGCACCGCTACTATATGTAAATAAAGGATAACGCATCGAGACTGGGTTGTGTGAAAACTGCTAAGTAAAAGATATCAAAGAAATAAACATGAAAAATGTTATCAAATTAAGACGATTTACTATTTTTTTCTATTTTATAATAAATTATAGACAAATAAATTAGCTATGTGTGTTCCCGATATGTATCCAAGTATTTTATATTGTCACGAAGATTCCAAAAATATTTATTTATTATTTTTAGCAAAGTAACAAAAAGAACTCCTCAACATTAAAGGAAAACAAACTAACTAACAACAAAAAGTAATTAACTATAGTTACATATTTTATATTTGTACAATTAATATATTTACATATATTTGAAAAACAAAACTGTCACAATATTATATTGAATACAACATGAAGTTGTGCGGTAGGAAGATAGTAGTATACCAAAAGAGACAGCTCTTACGTTTAAACTCATTAAAACAATGTATTTTGGCTCATCACACTGGTACAGAACGTTCAGGTGGAGATGAAGAATGAGTAACAACATTCGTTCTGGTCAATTCAGGCAAAAGCCAACCTGTATACAATATCATATTGTGGCGAAGAAATAATTTATTATTCAATTTTTCAACGAAAATATTTGAAACAGAAATTACTTTAATCTAAAGAGACAAGGGTCGCCTCTTCCGTCAAAATAGACGTCAAAACCAGACGCCATCTATTGACCGTCGCTGCAAACTAGCGGCCTCGGGTCGGTGACAAAGTCACAACACCAGCTTTGGCAAACTGAAAAGCGTCCACCTAGAAACCATGGTTTCGGGCTAATGGCCCTCGTCAGCCTAGGGCGTACTTGGCGTCGGGTTTCGACGTCTATTTCGATTTCCATCTAGAAATTACTTTTTAAAAAATAGTATATATATATATATATATATATATACAAATGTGACAACAAATATGTACAAAAGATATTACTTTGTATTTGTAAAATCATTATACACGCTCCTTAGCTTGGTTTTTTAATATTCTCTAGCTGTAGATAGTTGTTCTTGTTTGATAATTGTCGACTAGTCGTACTGACATCATCAATAAATACTTTTACATCTTAAGACTCTGCCTTTGCCGGTCCCAAGCCCGGATGAAAAAGGAGGAGGGGGAGCAGTAACAAGCTCGCTAAAAAACATGGGTTCAGCTGGCCCGGCTGATAGTACCCTGTAAGGGCTCCTAATCCAGGGATACAGGATGAGCAGTGTTTGTACTCCATGTTAGGAGCGGCTGCACATGGCGTCTGTTCCTCATGTCAGAGGCGGCCATTTCTTTTGGAGCTAAGTCGGCCTGCCACTGAGTAGTGCTCCCAGTCTTAATGACAAAGGCAGACGCATTCTACTTCACCCAGTCATGATGATTGTCAAACCGACACCATCAAGGGTCACAACTTGATACCTAATATGATTGAGTGGAGATAAGGAAGAAGAAGACATCTTAAGATATTCCAAGACTGATTTCTAAGCTACTATATATAAAATTGTTGGGGTTCCATTCTTGGAAATATTTCACTCACCTCTCTTCTTTTTTATTACTCAAAAATATATATAATACTACTTTTTGTCATTATATCTGTACCTTTGAAAAAATTCAAATTTATTTCATAATTTTATTTAAGAGTTTTTATTATATTTATTAGGCCATGTTAACAATGGTGAGTAGAAGTTGGCGACTGCTTTTACGGTAACTGCACCATGTGTCGATACATGTGGAAAGTAGATTGACTTTTGCAATTAGAAATATGACAGAACCTCGATTGGTTATTTGAACTCGATGGTGAGGTTGGGCTTTTGCAATAATGTAGTCTATTGTAACATTTATTTTAAATAAGAATTTTATAAAATAAATGAAGCTTCCAGGGTTAGGTTTCTTGTGCAACATTTTATTTTCAAGCTTTCGGACTTGTCAGTTCTTCAACAGGATTATCATGTTAAAAATTTAATATTAAATACATTGTTATATACACATTATTATATACATATTTTAAATACCTACTATATACTGAGAGAAAAATATATTACATTATTTCTGTTTGAAAATCAAATTTTTTGAATAGATAAGAATTTGCTCAATGTGGGATTCAATCCCTGATCGTAGCGGTAGAAAACAAACGGTTTAGACATGTGGTCCACCGAACCCTCTAAATGTGACCACTTATGTTGAAATACCGAGCAGATATTCTAGAATCATACCAAATCTATGGAATTGAAGACAAGAGGCGATGGCGTCGACCTTTCATATTAAATTTTACTTTTCCTTATTATTAATAATTGTATATAGTTGCGGAACTACTGGTTTCCTGTGCTGCTCTTTTCCTGTTACTGCACCTTGTACGGAGAATCTGTATAAGACTAACGTCTTAATAAAGGCTGTGTGTGTGTGAATCATACCAAATGAATTTATAAAATTGAAAGGTAAATAAAATATGTATAAGTGAGTATTGGAACTCTAGAATATAAAACTTTTTTGTGCTTGTATACATATATATATATAAAATCATAAAACAAACACACAATGCATGCAAGAAAGTTTATTATTATGGATGTAGTATTATACAGGGTACACATACACAAATATCAACAATAATTTTTTCTTTTCTTAATAATATTACACGTGGAAAATTAGGGAAGACAAAAACTTCAGGAGGGGACAACAATTTATTTAAGGCAAGAACAAACTAAGAATGGTAAACAAAAGATAAGCCACGAGGGAAATTTACAGAGTAGCAAAATATAAACATAAAAATGACCACTCTGTTAATAAAAATAATAAAATTAATAAATACTTTGCTACAATATTATAAGTTTGTCCCACAGGATCGTAAACACCTGGAACAAATTCCTAATGTATATCCATATTTATTTAAAAAGCATATATTGGATCAAAATATCATTTTATTTTACCAATATTTTAATTAAAAACTTATTTTTGGATTGCTCCATTTTCAAAAAATATATTGATATAATATATATATCAAAATTCGAAACTATTTTAAACGCGTAAGATTCTTTTTGAAATTAAACAATTTCTACTGCCCTTAATGCAATGGAAAAATTAATGAGAGGGCCTGGCTCATCAGTGGTGAACCCTCCCAGCGGTTTCGCCAGTTTAATCTACAATACCGCTGTTATATTGCATTTTTGGAACTTCCTTTTATAGTGATACTGTTGCTAGACTCTTGGAATGAGTATTTTAGAATAACTATGGACATAAGCTTTGAGAATATATATGTAGTAATGTAGTTGTTGTTATCCTGTTGGATGACTGTAGTGTAACATGTTAGTTACAGTCGTGGTGGCCACAATGTTTAGAGTGGGTTCAGGCGTGGAATTGGGATTACACAAAAAGACGAGACATGTTGGATGTCAACACAGAGATGGCGAGAGAGTAAGTGAAGCCGACCCCGATTAAGGCAAGTCTCTCCAGGAGGGTCTTTCAATTATTGTGTCTCAAAGCGGACTGATCTTTTTGAGCAAGAAGAGGGCACAACTGGTACCCCGACATGTTTTTCTGATCTGTTTCCTATCCTGGCGCCGGCTGTCACTCAATCGAATTTTATTTTGTCGTTTTGGTAATTACACTATAACTATATAACACATGTAGATATGAGTATATATTAGAATATATTACAACATATATATTCAAATTCTAATTTTTTCAAGTGTTTACGAATATTTGGAACAACCTTGTATATTATAATGATAATATTAACGAATAAAAAAATTTAAAGAGTCAAATGAATATGTTGGTTGTCACTTTATATCCAAGTGAATTTAGAATTTTTTAAATATACCTTTGAGACAGCAGACCTACTATCTATTGAACCTGATAGCAAGAAATACAACGTGAAGTTTGGATGGCCAATCCTTGACAAAAGATTCTTTATCATGAGAAGTATTGTTGCATTATGGCTAATGCACTTATTTTAATTTGTAATATTATTTTTCATATATTTTAAATTTAAATTTATTTATTTATTTATTTCCTCTCAAATTTACAGTGTACCATTCGAGCATAAAGCTCACGAGTCACTTTGTCGTGGATGTTAGGCATCAAGAATTTCTAAAAAATGGCCTTCAGAACTGACTGGAAGGTCGCAGTTCAGGTAGAGTGAAGTCCAGGTCTTTTATGTCTTGGATTGAGGTCTCCATCAAATTGGAACAATTCTTGTATAACTGGATTTTGAGAAGTAGAGAGTTTTAGATATAATTTCTGGGTCGAGGATATGTATATTTCTTCTATATTAGGCTGGTTTAAGTCCTGCTTTAAAATTGCATTTGATAGATTAAATGGGGCATTTACAGTACTTCTTAAACAAATTCTCATGAATGCATCTATTCTTTTCCTATCAGTCAAGGTTATGTATTTAAACCATACAGGCAATGCGTATGTTACTATAGGGAGAATACAGCTTCTGTATAAAGTAAATTTTTGGTTAACAGATAAACCACTTTTTGAACTGAACATATTGGATAATGAGGCTTTGGCTATTTTAGATTTTCTTATTATATCCTTCACGTGGCTGGTGAATTTCAGTTTGGAATCGAAAGTGACTCCCAAATATTTGACCTGCTGGGTCCAATTTATGGGAGATGAGTAAATTATAAGATTTGTCCTGGGTGTAAACTTGAAGCTATTTTGTGGAGGAAAGATAATTGCTTGAGATTTCTTTGGATTCAGATTGAGTTTCCATTTATCACACCAATTGCAAATGATTTCAAGATAGTTTTGAAGGCGGGAAATTAAAATATCTGGGGAACGCGAGCTGGATAACAGGGCAGTATCATCAGCGAAAAGAGCTAGTCGGCATTGTGGGATATGTGGAATATCATTGATGTATAAATTGAAAAGTATAGGACTCAATATTGAGCCTTGAGGAACACCAGATTCTATTTGCCGAGGACTTGATATATATGTTCCAACTTTTACGGAGAACGTTCTATCCTGAAGATATTTTATATTTATTTATTTTTTTAAACAGAATATATGTATTATAAACAGATTTATGTATTATGGAAATTAACATTTGTATTTTGATACACTGTGGGACTTCACTGCTCTATTGGATGTGAGAAATAAATAAATTATTCTGGAGGCTACTTAAAGTTATTTCATTATTCCCTTATATAAATTTGTAGGATGGTTGAAACACGTTCTGTTAAGATGCAAGACCCGGCACAGGAGAGAATCAAGTTTGAAGAGTCTACCAAGCCGCAACCTGGTGCAACAGTATGCATTCAAATGTACAATGTACCAAAATTCAGCTTTGGTGGTGGTGTCTTGTCCATGGAGCAGATCAGATCGATCCGTGCACCCTGGTCAAAATACCAGCCAACAAAGGGATTTTTCTGCTCCATGGAATGGGGGAGTGCCATTGCCCCGTTAGCCAACCACATTTCAAAGTTCCCTGTTCACAGTTACCGTAGCGGCTCGGGGCTCACGACACCGTACTTCGCCCTACAGGACAGTCCCTTACTTGTGCTGCTTCTCCCGCCCGCCACGTAGAGAAGGGGTTAGACTTCTGGGCAGACCAATTCAGCTTTAACTTTCTTTTTTGCATATAAGATTTCTGTTCAACAGAACTATATCGTAAATAGGGCCATGAAGAAAATTATTTTGGTATGAAAATTGACAAGTTTTATCAAAATAAAGAAACGGTACAAGTTCATTTTCTTCTGTTTTTAAATAAAATCAACGATTTTTTTTCATATTATCGAAAATAAGTCTTCTGTTCTTAAATTATTCATTTGAATTGTATAACATTTCTTTCAATCAAACGTAAATGATTAGATAAAGATTATTCTAGTATTTTTCAACCCCCCCCCCCCCCCTATATAATATGATTATAAGCATTTTTAAAAGGTATTTAGGAATGCGATCAATTTGATTATATTTCCTAAGAAAAGATTTGACGTGATATTTAAAAAAAGGTCTTCTAGCACGATCGTCTGCATATCCAGCGGTATGTATCGTGACTCAGTGTAAACAATCCAAAATGGCGGCCTCACGTGATACATTGATCAGACGACACGATCGTGACCGCCCGAGTCAATACCCTCGAGTTCATTTTTTTGTGAAACTTCTTGGTTTTTACAAGGGAGTAGGATATATTGTTTGTGTTTCTTTCTCAGCACGCTGTGCTTAATTCTTTTATGGGAATACAGAGGTTGTGTGACTCCTTAACTCTTGTTAAATCACTGTATTATGTAGGAGATTCATAATTTCTTTTCTCTATTAGTTTCATTTTACTTTCGAAAATAATATCTATATACTATATATATTTATATTGAGGGTATTAATATATCATTGTGTGTATATTCTGCAAATTTTAGGAATTAATATTTCCTATGATGTATAATCATGGACAAAACTTAAGGTAAGTTGTATAAAGAGATTGTGTGACTCCTTAACTCTTGTTAAATCACTGTATTATGGAGGAGATCCACAATTTCTTTTCTCTATTAATTTCATTTTACATTCGAATATAATATCTATAAACGATATATAATTATATTGTGGTTATTAATATATCTTTGAGTGTGTGGCAACCACACTTTGCTTCAGCGAGCGCTGACTGGGACAAAGCTTCACTACACATATGGGCAGTAGTGTGACTTTGTCCCAGTCCGCGCTCGCTGAGGCAAAGTGTCTTCTTCTTCTTTCTTTCTCCACACAAAAATATAAGGTATCAAGCTTGTAAATCATGATTGGTTGAAGTAGAATGCGTCTGCCTTTGTCATTAAGACTGGGAGCATTACTCAGTGGCAGGCCGACTTAGATCCAAAAGAAATGGCGAGGAACAGACGCCATGTGCAGCCGCTCCTAACATGGAAAACAAACACTACTCATCCTGTATACCTGGATCAGGAGCCCTTACAGGGTACTATCAGCAGGGCCAGCTGAGCACAAGTTTTTAGTGAGCTTGTTACTGCTCCCCCTCCTCCTTTTTCATCCAGGCTTGGGACCGGCAAAGGCCGAGTTATATGCGCAGTGCAAAGTGTGGTTGCCATAAGTGTAATTTCTGCAAATTTTAGGAATTAATGTTTCTTATTATTTACTCTCATGGACAAAACTTAAGTAAGTTGTACGATCATATTAATTTTCTTAATTTATTTACATGATCTCAGTACAATTTTACATTAATACTATTTTTCATGCATATTTATGTTGAATTATTATTGAAATATTCCGTGTCATGTGTGACAGGCGCTAAGTATACTCATAGAAGAAGACAAAGAAAGGAGATTTAGGGCGTGAAGAAAGCAGGCAGCCAGACATCTCTATTCCCTAAATCTACGGCAAACAAACTGCGGCACGACAACGGTCAATATGCAAATACCTGTGGTGGACCGCAGACATGCAAATTAATCAGACGTTCCGCCAATTAGATTTAAAGAGAGGGGCGGTGTGTTCTCGGCGGAGTTTCCACTGTCTTGGAACCTCGTTAAAGACTTCACTTAAAACTGACTTCTTTCCTTGAAATTCCTGTAGGGATTGGCCTTTTTTATAAATATTGGAATCGCTCTTTGTTTTCGGTTTTGAGTGAGGCTAATAGGCATTAAAGTGATTATACTTATCCCAACTATGCCATAATAATCATGGTGGGTAGTTAGCGACTGCATTTACTGTAAGAGAATGCACCAGATATCTACTACACATGTAATATGTTTTGCTGTAATCGCTCTTTATTTTGGGTGTTTGGGCGAGTCTAATAATGTGGTGGTACACTTATTCGAAGTACACCATGATAATCATAATAGGTAGGAATCCGGAATCTTCTGAACAATTATCATTATCGTTTAAACAAAGCTAATTATTTGAAAAAGTAAAAATAAATATCAGGTAAAAAGTTTATTTCAATTTAGGTTTTGCAAGCTTTCGAGAAAATATATACTGCTCTTCAAAGGGAAAATACTTTAAGTACAATCTCTAAATGATCTTTATACAGATGTATAAGATAGAGAGAGAGAGAGAGATTGAGAGATTGAAACTGATTCATTATAACGTCCATATAAGATCATATAAGGTTAAATACATAAAATGAATAAATAAGATTAATAATGATAGATATATGAATAAAAATAGATATAAATAGATGGAATAATTGATAAATATATATATATATCTTATATATATATATAAAAGAATTTTCTCTACTTGTATTTAGATTATGTTGAGGTTTATGGTAATGGAGTTATTTGCTGGTTCTTTTTGGTACTAAATGGTATTGGTGATGCAGTCGTGGCAAAGATATTCAAAAGAGTTTTGATTAGTGAATTCTTTAATTGAGCTAAGGAATGAATAAAAGACATAATTTGGTAAAAGTACTGCCTGGTTTAAGGCGAGTAAAATAAGGAAAACAAAAGATTATTTACATAATATACAAAGTTTTTAGCCGGCCAACGGGGAACAACAACAACGAGTTTTTATATGGGAAGAGTGACCACTGGCGGTCGATTTAGCAGAGTATTTGATTCTATGAAATTATAATTTGAAATAAAATAATATTTTTATATAACATATATATATACAAGGTCTTCATTGGTGGCGCCCACCGCGAGAAAGACTCCGCCACCGATGGACTGCGAGAGTTCTTTCCCACAGAGTGGGCAGGTCTAGGTGTTGGCTGGCATTACCCAACTCAAGACCAAGATGGTACTTGTAGATGGTAGCCTTCGCAACACTTGTTAGCTTCACTGCCTCGGGATGGAGAGAGAGACAATATTTATTTACGAATAAATCTCTCTCATCACACAAAAACTACATCTGCAAATTCTCTACCGCGTTGTTAACAAAATTTGATGAATTAGATGAGAGGGTTTGGGTCATCAGTGGTGAAACCCTCTCAGCGGTTTTCCTAAATTATTATTATTAATTCTGAGAGGGTTCACTACTGATAATAGAGTTAAGCCCTCTTATATAATTTTATCAATTATCTTGGTAAAGAGGCGGGAGGAGTTACAGAAATATAGACCTAATTATTTATTCGAAAAAAAAAGCTTTTATTTGAAAGATGGTCTTATAAAACTTTATTTTTCGCCTACATGTGACTTAAATTACAATAGGCTTATTATAATAAAATACTGATGATATAATGAAAAAATAGTTTGTATTTGGTTATTGGATTTGAAACAAAGTGCGTGCGTTCTGGCGTTAGCTAGACGTTGACATATTGTGAAACAAAGGACACTCACTTGTGGGAAGACTCTGAGATGGACTGGTGACAACACGCCAAAGAGTTTCAATTATGTTGGGTACGGATGGCGTTTACCACCACCTCATTATGTCCGACATTTCCTGTACACCTGCGGCCAGTGAGAATACAATGGGCGGGACGTCAGGATACACCTCGCTCGCGACATCCCCCAGCTCTTCGCTCATTGAGATTCTGAGGGAAGTGAGAATACAATGGTTGGTAGACGATATGTTTGCTCTAGCTTCATTCTACAGACATTCTGTCTCCATTGATACAAATTCTGTAGCCAGTACAAATACAATGGGCGATACAGGATGTATTTGCTCTGTCAGAATATCTCTTAATTTGTGACATCCCCTCTTCTTTGGATGATATTCCGAAACTAGTAAGAATACAATGGGCGGTATACGATATATTTGCTCTAGCTGGTTTCTAAAGGCATTCCGTTTTCATTCATTGAGAATCTATTACCAGTGCAAATACAAAGGCAGGACATGATGTTTTTGCTGTCAGAAGACTTATTCATTCACGGAATACCCTCTTCTTTGGATGAGAACCCGCAGCTAATGAGAATACAAGGGTTGATATACAATATATTTACTATAGATGAATTATATACATTCCAACTTTTAATTAATTTAAAACCTGCGGCCAGTGCGAATACAATGGACAGAACACAACACGACAGAACAGCGGTACACGAAGTATTTGCCTTGTCAGAATACATGGTTACAATACAATAGAATTACATGGTTAGTATAGAAAATACTTCCACAAAAAAGATACTTCTATCGTAAAACAGTTTTAAATACAGAGAACAAATATTAATAATTTGAGTCAAATTGATTTAAGTTAAATTGATAAAGAGGGAGTAATCTCTCGAAATATTTTGAGAAAAAAATTGTTTTTTCATTACAGATCCAGGTACGCCCTTTTAAATAATAAAATAGTTTTTTATTTGTTTTACATCACTATCCAAAGGTTAAGCACGAAACTAACAAGTGCAATAATTATTAAATTAAATAACCAATTGATTTCAAGTTTTACGGAAGCTGATATTTTAACAAAGAATCTTCCAAAAAATAAACTAAGAAAGTGCATAGGCTCAATAGGACTTTCATAAAAGAAGCTTCCACACAGGGGAGGATTGGAGCAAGAAGTTGAATTTTCTTTGAGTGTGAAAGCTTTCAAAAAATAGGAACTTACCCTCTATTATAAATTTGTTTATTCTTTTCTTTGTCGTCTGTTTTCACAAGTTGAATCTGGTTAGAAAATGTATAAAAATTAGATGTTGCCTTAAATATGAGATAATTAACTCGTTTCTATATATATCTAAAATGTTTAATAAAATAATTTTATAAATCTGAGAGTTGTCTTCAAAAACGAACCAACATTATAAGATGAAGGTATTTTGAGAATCATTTCAAGTATTATACAAACACAATTTGCATATTAAATTGTTACCTTACTTACATATTGGTCTATTTTCTTATTTACATATCATTCAAAATAGGGTATACATAATTTTGTGGTAAAAATATTGTCGCGCGTGACCCCTCCGGTTCCTTGCGTCGATGCGCTTCTTCCGCCGTTGATCTCCCCTGTAGCTCCTCCCTGCAGGCAGCCCGAAGAAGTCCAGAAGAGCAGCAGCAACGATGATGGCAATGGCGAGAGTAACGACAGAAGGCGGCACGGAGACTTTAAGCACTGACTTTTATTGTATTTTACTATTAAACGTTATATTTAAATGGGATAACGAACAACAGGTATTTACATTACGTCACCTCCTAGGGCCAATATAAAGGTGTAAGTGTAAGTTTTCCCCTGGAAACAGGACCACAGCAGCCTGCGACTCCCGAATCAGTTTCAGAAGAAAAACAGGCGAAAGCGCCATCTATTGGCGGAGGTTGCAAGTGTTCTTCTCGTAACAATAGGTTTAAAAAAACTTATTTTTATTTTACACTTTAGATATGGAACGCTTCTCTTTCTTTTCAGATTCCCAGTTTTCCAAAATCAAATTTCCAGACGATCGCTCTCCTAGGAATCATCAAACGAACCCCAGCATCTATAAATAATTTTTTATGTTGAGTATAATTGATAATAGTAAATTAGAAATGAATTTAAAATAACAATAAGCTTTTTTATGTTGTGACAACGCAAGATTTCGAGGAAAAAATGTTCTAATTTGATTGTCCAATAGATGAGCGTTTTTTTTTGTATGAAAGCGCTTGTTTTGTAACACACAATAAAATGCTCGGACAAATTTTGTTTGAGGTTCGATCAAGTATTTATTTTTAAAAATCTATATTTGAATCATATGCATTTTTGGTCATTCAATCTATAAAGTTTGATAAATAATTAATTTTAATAAATTAAAAATAAATAAACAAGAATATGCTTGCACTTTTCTCTAGAAGTCTACTAGAATTCTACACAGCTCTATCCTATATTTGACTAGAAAATACAATGATATATACACAAAGCCTTTTTAAAATTACGATATCTTAACTTATATGGACTCGATATATGAATCTCCAAAGAGAAAAAAGGAAAATAATAGCAATATCATCAAAATTAAAAAATTGTAATAAATATTATATAAAAAAAGAATAATAAAGGAAAGTCTTCTATATGACTCTTCCCAACAATCTCCCTACCTCTAATTCACTGCTAGTTTTCTATTACAGTGAAGATATGTGTGTTATATCTATATGTTTATACCTGTAAAGAAAGCAAGAGATATCTCAAGATATAAACTTGCATGGTGCCCCTTGATGAATTGCTATCTACTTGTCCTGTAAATAAGACTCTTTAGTATTTTAAGACTTGTGTCTGAAGGACAATCCATTGAGGTGACGATTTCTATAAGCTTCAAATATATAGATTAGCAAAAAAATAAGAATAAAATTCTATCTTTTTCTTGTTTAAATTATGAAGGGATCTATGGTTCATAATAGGTGTTAACATTGCTTTATAGAAATTAATAAGAATATTTCTCAAGTAAGTTTTATAGTTATTGGGGAGGATAGAAGTCCGACCACACCTCCCTGCGGTCCCCCCTGAACCCTTGGAATATTTGACCAAAATCTGGTTCGTTTCCAAGGTGACTAACGTGGCAACGGCACCCATTTTCCAATGAAGAGCAAGAACAGCAGCTTTACACACCCAAGATAGAGAACATTGCTGTGATAGAGATACATGGAGACATCTGAGGCACTTCATTGGACTCGACAACAACCACAGAAAATTGACATGGACTCAAAACAGCAGCTTTACACACCCAAGATAGAGAACATTGCTGTGATAGATATGGAGACATATGGAGACATCTGAGGCTCTTTATTGGACACGACAACAACAACAACTGGTAAATGAGTGTTTTAGATATATTTTATGGTTTTTATATCAAATGGTCACTATATACGTCCACGTGTACAGGTAATCATTTGAATTTTATAAATATCTCAATACAATAATCCTTTGAATCAATATTAAAGTGAAATATCATATCAGGATTCCAGTGATAAGTTTCCTTTAAAATTGTATTATGTTTTCTCTTGTTGAAGGGCTTTCATGTTTGTAAGGTTAGAGATCGGAATTGAATTTTTGAAGAAGAAACCTATCCTTGAAGCCTGATGATATTACCTTAATTTTATCCGCCTTTGTCGGTCCCAAGCCCGGATAAAAAAGGAGGAGGGGGAGCAGTAACAAGCCCACTAAAAAACCTGGGTTCAGCTGGCCCGGCTGATAGTACCCTGTAAGGGCTCCTAATCCAGGGATACAGGATGAGCAGCGTCTGTACTCCATGTTAGGGGCGGCTGCACATGGCGTCTGTTCCTCATGTCAGAGGCGGCCATTTCTTTTGGAGCTAAGTCGGCCTGCCACTGAGTAGTGCTCCCAGTCTTAATGACAAAGGCAGAGAGAGAGAGACAAATTATACTTCACACAGTCATTGTGGTTGTCAAACAAGCTTGATACCCTAATATGATTGAGTGGAGATAAGAAAGAAGAAGAACTTATTTTTTTATAAATAGTCCTTATTTATCCTCTTATATCTTTGATAAGCTTGTACAAGATAATCTATGCTCGAAAGAGATCACCTTTTACCAATAAATAAAGACACAAATAGCTCATTTTTAATATAAATTATAAAGTTGTCCTAAAAGTACGTGTTTTTCTTAAAACCTTGTTTTTTTATTACTTGGCGAATAATATTATTACGCGCGGTGAACACATAATAATACATAATACATTTACTTTAAAAAACAATAAAAAGCTTTATAAAGACCTTTTAACACAAAGCAATAATGCGCCATCTATACATACAAAATGAAAGGATTTAAAAGCATGAATGTTTCTTTTATACATAATACAAACTTCTACTGCCCTTACTGCACTTATTTGAATGTAATTCTACTGTCCTATGAGCTTATGTCTATAGTTTTCTTGAAAATCCTTTCTGAGATTCCACCCTTAAGTGCTGCATATATAAGCAGAATCGTCCAATACAGTATTAGAGCTCTGAGAAGCGGTCAGATGGATTAAATTGGCGAAACCGCTGGGAGGGTTCACCACTGATGAGCCAAGCCCTTCCAATATATATTTTTTCATCGCAGTAAGGACAGTAGAAGTTTGTATTATGTATAAAAGAAACATTCGTGCTTTTAAATCCTTTCATTTTGTATGCAAGACCTTTTAGTCTTATACAGATTATTCAAGCAGAAATGTAGGATACATACAGGAAAAAAGTAGTAGTACCTTAACGGTAATATGATATTTATATACAGGAAAAATTATATAAAGACAATCAAGCTAATAGATTAGTCTGGGTAAATTGGAGGAAAAGAAATTTATTACTTTATACATAATACAAAGACATTATACATAACGGCGATTAATATTATGGCGAATAATATTGGTATTTCAATTATTTTACAAGTTATTACGAACTTTTGAGTCAACCTTGTATATATATATATATATATATTATGAATATTCTGTTTTGTTGTTGAAAAAGATAGAGAATTGAAGGTGCAGTCGTGAAAATAGGAAAGATAATTATTTACCCATCAAGTAGTTTTTATTTTGAATTACTTGAAGCAAATTACATATGAAATTATTTTTCACAGTAATATAGAATTTATAGAAGGAATTCTCTCTCTATATTCGTGAATTAAAAAATAGGTAGCTTAACTATACATATTTACAACAATAATCAAATTATTCTAAATCTATGGTCAAAAATAAAAGAATAGTCAATGATGAAAGTAAAATAGATGTTTTATAAAAAATAAAATATTTGGATTTTAGATTATATAATACATACACCCATACCTCGCTTTGCGTCGGGGTTACGTTCCAAAAAAACACGACGCAAATTGAAACGACGCAAAGTGAAAATAAATTGGCGCAATCAAAAACAAAGGTGTTGCCATATTTTAGGAAAAGAAATTCGAAAAAAAATTAAAGACTCGTATCCAAAACAACGCAACTTCGAAAATCTAACGACGCACAGTGAAAATCAGTAAAAATTAAGCAGCGACGCAACTTCGAAATAAAACGCAAAACGAAACGACACAAAGCGAGATATTGGTGTATATACATATAGCCATATTAAAACAATTTTATCTAATATAATAAACATCAGTTTCAATTGCATTCCAAACGAAAATGCAAATATGCAATTTTTCATAAAGATATCCCAGTTGAATGACATTGTTCTAACAAAAGAAGACAGTCAGATAGCGGAAGTATTGGGCATCTCTACAATAAAGAATAACGAAGAAGAAGAACAAAAAAGGCAATTTTAATTAACCAAAAACTGGGAGAATATTGAAACATTTTTTGTTCTTTAATTTATATTCTCTATCACGCAAGGGGGAAAAAATTTGATTGGATTGATGTTATTTTGGTCTCAAGGAATTCCATAGCCATCAAAAAAGAAAAAAAAAGAGTACTTCCCCATGTATATGTTGTCGTCAAAACCTTGGAATTAGAAAATAGGATTATAGGAATTATCTACCAATAGCAAAAAGTTCAATATGTCAGTCAATATGTAATTTAGAGCTCCGGATTGGACTCGCCATTGTCCAATCAGAGCCTATTCCTTAGCTACTTCCTGGATCTTTTGCTGAATATTTAATAGAAAGTCATCTTCCATGCTCTAACAATTTCATCCAATTTGCATGGAGACACATTCCTAAATGAAGAATTACAGTGTTTTGATTACGTTTTTAATGGAAAAAATATAGGTTAATAAAGGTTTCTTCTACTCTGACTAGAAAGATGGCTGGGTATTTTGCCGAGTATGAAATAGGTTTTTTTTTTGTCTATAGCTTGCTTAACTTGGCAGATATTTGGTCTACTGATTTTCTCTAGAGAAAATAAGGGAAATATGTAAAATTGTAGATTAAATTGTTATATATTTTGAAGATTGAGTAATCTATAATTAAAATTATATTTAAAAAAGATATGCATATATTGGATTTATAATTATTTTATTGTTCCAATATTTCGTTTAGTAAAAAAAAAATCCTCGATAAATAGAGGTGAGTTGCCCCTCGAAATAATGGAACAATAAAATAATTATAAATCCAATATATGTATATTTTTTCAATATAATTGTTATATCGTTCTGAAAATAGAGTAATCCATACTTAAATCATTAGATAGTAAAAAGGTATATATTGGATTGAATAAAATATTTATTTGTTAAACCTTTTTAAAAAGTTCTTACAGTTTTTTGTTTAAATCAATTTTGATTTATTTTCAAGTGTTTTAATAGATACATATATTTTTACATTTATCTCTTAATGAATTATTAATGAATTATATTTTATGTACTTAATACAAATATTTTAAAATATAAGATAGACCTCATTATTTTTCCTTTAATATTTTAAGATATTTAACCTATTCTGATTGTAATTTTTATAATAATTTTTTCATGCACAAAATTTTCCCCACCTACTTTGTATTTTAAATGATTTCAACTGTGATATTATAACACTATGCGGCGCTGAGTTTGTGTATACAAAAATGTAATGCCTCGATAAAAGTTGGCGTTCAGCTAGCCGAAATTTTGGCAAAATAAATATTTTATTCAATCCAATATATGCCATGTTATATATGTGAGAAATAAATACAATTAGCTATTATATTTTTGGAAAACCAAATTATATTTTATTACAAAACAAGATAGAAAAAGCAGAATTTCCGTAAAAGATTGAATAATTTATTAAAATTAAAGAATCTTTTTTTTTTTCGAAAATTATGTTTTCATGTTTTCCTTTGTAATAAGAGTATTTTACGTTATGAAAAGTTAGGTGTTGAGTTTTGTGAGACATATTCTTTGTTTATTAATATTTAATTGTATTATTCTGTGATTATAATATATATATGTTATATTAAGATATTATTTAAAATGTTATATTAAAATATTTTGTTTAAAATTATAATTTCATAGATATAAATACTCTGTATAAATCGACCGCCAGAGGTCACGCTTTCTCTATAAATACTCATTGTTGTTGTTTCCCGTTGGTCGACCCAAAACTTTGTAATTATGTAAATAATAATTTGTTTTAATTATTCTTACGCCTTAAGCCAGGCATTACTTTTATCAAATTATGTTATTCATATATATTACTCAGCTCAATAAAGAAATCTCTTATCAAAACTATTTTCATTATTTTACTTTCAAGATTATAATCTCTTCCACGACTGCATACCAAAATCAAGCAACAGATATGAATTCTATAACTCAGGATAATCAAAAAACAGCAAAAAATCTTAATTTAATATAATATATATATATTGACTAATGACTATATTTGTTTATAATTGAGTTTTTTAAAATAAAGTGTGTGTGAGTTTGTGAGTAGTAATTTAGTTGTGGTTTATCTTTCTTTGGTAGAGTCATTATCAGCACCATTGGGGTGTTGCCTGGGTATTAGAATCACCATTGGGGGGTCTCCTGGATAGTTGAAGATGATGGTAGATAGAGTCCTCTAAAGGTAAACGCCATACGGCTTCTAATCCGTTAAGAACAAGGGAACCTTAACATTAGGAATTCTAAGCTGAAAACTTCCAGGTATTAACTTTCAAGCTAGAAATCTGAATTACAATTTTTAAAAATTAAATTATCTCTATAGAAAATAGTAAAAAAGTGAATTTGTACTTGGAACAAGTGGATAAAAAGGCATTTCCTGATCGTGCAAATAAAAATTTCTGAAATAGATATATAGCGCAAGCCATCAGCAACTTTTAGTACCACAATCAGGAAATGCCTTTTTTCTTAATTTATCAATAGAAGCTATCTTCTTAATATTAAAACAAGTGATTATTTTATTGAATTATTGAGTTAGAAATTCCATAAAATCTACTAAAAATACGCTGATAAAATGAAAGAGACGATCTTAGGTCAATATTTACTGTAATTTTGCTGAAAGAATCTGGAAATTGCGTTAACATATATACCAAAATAATTCTTCTGATTCAACGCAATGCCCATATATTCCAATTATTACAATATTTCATACACATGTGTATTTGTCATTTATCTTAGCGACTTGTTGCCTGAATTTAATGGCTTTCTTATATATTGAGAGAGTCAAATATTCTTTCCTTAGAAAATAACCTCAATTTATAAAGATGGTGAAGTTGCTGTGTGCTGTTAAATGGAGAAAAGAAGTTTGAAATTGGAAGAGTTGAATGATATTTTGATTAGTGATTATTGTTAAAAGTTAACAGAAATGTTCAAACGATCATTTTATAACTCACATTATGTTTTAAACTAAATTCCTATAATATAAAATATTGTTTGAACATCCCTTTTTTTTTCGTTCTTATCACTATATTCTGATGTTGGAACGGAAAATGAACCATAAAATTTAGAACATTGAGATAAAAGGTCTGAATCTTTGTAAAATCCTAATTAAAGCTAATATCTCATAGATTCATTTATAAATTTATTTAGGAAAATTATAAAAACTAGAATCACTATTACTTTAAACACACATCTTTAATGTTTATAAAAAAAGGGCGTACCTGGATCTGTAAAGAAAAAAAAAAACATTTTTCTCTTAAAATATTTCGAAAGATTGTTCTCTCTTTATCAATTTATTGCACAGTGATAAAGAGGGAGCAATCTCTCGAGAAATTTTGAGAAAAAAATGTTTTTTTTTCTTTACAGATCCAGGTACGCCCTTTTTTATATACTTAATTGACGGATCGCCTTATGACTCAATAAATCTTTTATATCTATTATAATATGAACATCTGCATAAATCAAATGTTTAAAAGTTGCAAATATGCTATAAACACTAATTTTCAAAATATCTATTATTTTTAAATTTGTATTTGAAAATGTGTAAATTTATTCTTCAAATAATGACCTATTTATAGGTTGTTAATGACTTTTAACTCTTTATATTAAAATGTTTTTCTTTTATTTATTTTTATTTTATCTAGGTTTCATGCATTTAAGATTTGGAAAGTTATATTTAATACATATAGCTATTATGAATATGCAAGTTAATTAATACTAAATATATTTGCAAATAAATACCTATTACGTTTACGTCAAGTAGCCTTGTGTTGGGGTTTAGAATGATGTTGTTTCATAGATTTCTATGAAATTCACTTGATAAATTTATGTTCTATTTAAATATATATAAATAATCGTATTTTAAAATTGAAGTATTCAAGAAGATTTTTGGAAGGGTTCTCTGGAAGAGAGAACAAGAAAGAAGAATCTAGAAGAAATAAAAAATTCAAAACGCAATATGTCTCTGACAATGGTTTCTTTGTTCTGTTAATTTTGAAATTTCTCGTTGTAAGCCACGCAAGCCCACCAAGACAACCACAAAAAACTATTTATTCTATTTCTGTGGCAGGTGGTTTCTTTGTTTACTTTCCTTAGCGGAGTACTTTCCTTGAGGCCATGGTCGTTTGGCTAGCGTGTCTCTTTCTGGTGACATCGGCTGCTAGAAATCATTTAAGAACATTTCTTTAAACATACGCTTTTATACCAATTACATGAATCATAAGACTCCGAAACACTTTCTATTTACTTACACACATACATCTTTATTAAGACCACCGGTCTTATATAGATTCACTACAGGAAGAAGGCATAGATGGAGTTCCTATACTCAGGCAGCATAGTATCCAACAGCCTCCAGGTCCGACGTCATAACAGAATACACACATATGCAGCTTTATTAAGACCACCAGTCTTATACAGTTTCACCACAGGAAGGAAACATAGATGGCGCTCCTATACTCCAGTCAGCACAGAACCCAACAACAGCCTCCAGGTACGACGTTATAACAGAATACACACATATGCAGCTTTATTAAGACCACCAGTCTTATACAGTTTCACTACAGGAAGGAAGCATAGATGAAGCTCCTATACTCCAGGTAGCACAGAACCCAACAACAGCCTCCAGGTCCGACGTTATAACAGAATACACACATATGCAGCTTTATTAAGACCACCGGTCTTATACAGTTTCACCACAGGAAGAAAGCATAGATGGAGCTCCTATACTCCAGGCAGCATATAACCCAACAGCCTCCAGGTCTGACACATGTCCAGTGACCACAGAATCCACCGTACATAGGTTAACGTATCACTGAAAAAAAACGAGTGTGGAATAAACCGCATTTTAGTCTTCGCTTTCTTCATCCAAATGGACCACGGCATCTTGATTAAAATGGTTTCGGATTCTTAGGCTCTTGTAATTTGTAGAAAAGCATTTGTTTAAATAAACTTTAATGATTTCTGAAAAAATGGCTTGTGCTAATACATGATTCTCTAATCATTAATTTTTATTTTATCAACTTTTTGTGGCACGATCAGAAGATGTAATTTTTACTTAATTTATCTATCTAATCCCAGTATAATTTTACTTTTGTACCATTTATCACATGCTTTTCTTTTATCACGAAACTTACATTTTTCTTATAAAGGCGAATGAATTATGGATTTAAGAATTTAAAAAAGTGCATAGCTTGAATTTTAAATATTTAAGAGTGGCCATCAAAAACCGAAGTACCAAAAAATATTTAAAATATACTTCAAATATCATAAAATAGGTTGTTCTTTTTGAGCGGTACCTAATGAAGTAATTTTGGAACAATTTACCTCTTATACATTCATTTTTACTCCTTAATAAACAATATTTTAATAAATTTGGTGAAAGATTGAATTTTTAAATGCCTAAAAATATTCTTAATATACATACCTTTTTTTAATAGGTAACAACCAAATTGAAATTTTGACTTCTGAAGTTATACAAAGATATTGATATCAAATAGTCCTTATAGAAAACTAGCGGATGTGCCCGGCTTCGCCCGGGTTTTATCTGAGTAAAGGTTTGTATAACGAACATTTGTTAAAACAATTCTCTATAAACATATAAAAAAAGAAAGATATATTTTGATGATTTGAAACTCGTAAATTTGAATCTCTCGATAAAGTGATCATTTTTTCCCGGTCCCTTGTGCCGTGTCATCCTGAATTTTGTATTTCCTAATTTTCTATATTACAAAATAATCGTTTTATCTAGTGAACATATTTTCCCGGTCCCTTGAAAAATACTCGATAAGTTGAATAAAATCATGGTCGTGAATCTCTCGATAAGGTGATCATTTTTTCCCGGTCCCTGTGTGCCGTGTCATCCCGAATTTTGTATTTCCTCGATAAAGTGAACATTTTTTACCGTTCCCTGTGAGCCGTGTCATCCTGAATTTTGTCTTTCCTAATTCTATACATTACAAAATCATCGACACGGGATATCATTTAATGTTGTCTAAAGGGGGTTAAGAGAGCAGTCTCTTTCAAATGAAAAATGCTTTAATTAAGCATATGTTTAAAGTATAATATATGAGAGAGGCAATCTTACAGGTTGTCGACGCTGTAAAAAACCCCAGAGAGAGTGTTTTTGTAGCATCATGCTGTGACTCACACGATGACCCAAGGTCATCAGGAGCAGCAAACTAAGCCTATCTCCGTCTCAATGGTAGCGCTGCTTGCGAGTTAAATATACAAATCTGCAAATAACTCTAAGGATATTCAAGATATTCAAGAAATTTCTTTTCGTAAACCTTTCCGGGGATACACCTCATAATATCCCAAAATTTCACGGCGATTGGATGTATGGTTTTTGAATCCATAGAGGACACACACACACACAGACAGACATTCATTTATATATATATAGATTTCGATTCAAAGTTTGGCGATAGGCAATAACAAAGGTGTACTTCTGTTATGTATGTTTTGTTGTTGCTGCTTCTTATTCCTCAAGTCGTTTAAACGATTTCCATTAGGTTCCATTGTCTCAGCTTTTCTACTATAGTCCTGGGGTGTAGACATCATGGAGAAGGAAAGAGGGGTGCTGTTGGTCTGAAGACCTGGAAGTACCACTCAGTGTGACTTTGCTTCTTTTGGTCTCCTGACATGGAGCCGCTCCTATGGAGAACAGACAATTGATACCTTCCTACATTAGCTGGGTGTGTAGCACAGCCTTCACGCCTAGGGTGGCCATGTATTCATCTCTTCTTCTTTATTATCTCCACTCAATCATATTAGGGTATCAAGCTTGTAAAGCTCGAAACCATAATGACTGGGTGAAGTATAATGCGTCTGCCTTTGTCATTAAGACTGGGAGCACTACTCAGTGGCAGGCCGACTTAGCTCCAAAAGAAATGGCCGCCTCTGACATGTGGAACAGACGCCATGTGCAGCCGCTCCTAACATGGAGTACAAACGCTGCTCATCCTGTATCCCTGGATTAGGAGCCCTTACAGGGTACTATCAGCCGGGCCAGCTGAACCCAGGTTTTCTAGTGAGCTTGTTACTGATCCCCCTCCTCCTTTTTCATCCGGGCTTGGGACCGGCAAAGGCGGAGTTCCATGTATTCATAAAGTTAGTGTGTTAGACAATGCACCAGGCCCTCGGGGATCTGCGGTTGAAGAGACCACCCTCCATCTCCAAGAAGACTGAGACCTAGAGAGACTTTGAAATTGCCTATAAGATATAGAGTTTAGTAAAGGAGGAGGGATATTATGTATTCAGAAAGTTAATATAAATATTCTTAATTTAATACATAGCAATTACGCGACATCTATATAATACAAATGAAAACACCAAAACGTTTTGGTGTTTGTATTTGTATTATATACCATATCTACCATATATATATATTATATATGGTAGCTGTGTCGCGTTATTGCTATGTATTTATTTATTTATGCTTATGAGGTGATACAGCAACGTCTTTACAATAAGAGAGGAGACAAAATGAATTAAGCTGATAAGAACAGATACTACACTATAATGTAGCTGCTGTATTGTCCGTGAGGTCAAGAGACGTACGGACCTCTATGGTGTTGATCTCTTGGCGGAACGACTTGGAAGTCGGACTCGGGCCCCCCCACTACTATGTATTAATTTATGCCTAACTGGCCTTGTTCTTATTGTTTGTGGAAGAGCATTGCTCGATGCAAATATTTAAATGTAATTCTACTGTCCTAAAATCTTATGCCCATAGTTTGCTTAAATACCATTTCTAAGATTCAATCCTTCAGTGATGCATTTAAAAGCAGAATGATCCAATACAGTATTAGAGCTTTAAAGAAACGGTCTGGTAGATTAAATTGGCGAAACCGCTGGGAGGGTTCACCACTGATGAGCCATGCCCTCCCAATATATTTTTTCATCTCAGTAAGGGTAGTAGTAGTTTGATTTATTTGTGAAAAGAAACATTCGCATTTTGGTGTTTTCATTTGTATTCTTAACTTAATTATGTAAATATGCAGAGTAACACCATCACTGATTATATAATAGTATCCATCCTATCATGATAGATATGCAAATATTTGAGCTTAAAGAAGAATATTTAGATTGATATGCACAATAGAAATTAAATATTTAATATAGGACAAACGAGCAAACAATTCCTGTAAAGCTGCAACTTGGTGCAACAATACGGTCGGACTCTCTTCTAGAACAGTTTACAATCTAAGATAGCCTCTTAAGTAAGTTACTGTTTGAACTTATGAAGAGAAAAATTGCCATTTATATGAAATCCGTTTTTCATTCTTTTACATTTTTTAAATTAAAAAGGCATATATTGGATTAAAAAATCATTTATTTTACCAATATTTTAGTTTGCTGAACGCCAACCTTTATCAAATTTATCAATTTTTTTCTCCCCATTGAATATAACAAAATATATTTAAAAACTTAATGCTGTTGACGTTATATGGCGCTGAGTTTGTTGTTGACACACTTTAAAATGTTATAATACCTTGATAAAGGTTGGCGTTCAGCCAACTGAAATATTGGTAAAATAAATGATATTTTGATCCAATATATGCCTTTTTAATTAAAGATTTATTTATGGATTGCTCTATTTTCAAAATCTTTTACATATGAACTATTAGTTCTACTAAAGAGCTCTATGAACCAATGAGCAAACAATTCCTTCTCTTCAGATTAAAAACTTAACAACTTCTGTGTTAGATAGTAGCATAGAGAATTAAGGAGAACAGGAGCCATTTTTTTAGGTTCCCCATTCTGCCATATTACAGGTACCAGCTGGCGAGATGAACGCAGCCAAATTACTGTGATCTGCTATGAGAGATGGGGATACAGCCTGGAGGCCCTTATTACTGACACCTAACCCATGTTACCCACCACTTTGTCCCAAATTGCCCCCGTTTGTACTCCTTTGTGGATATTGGGCCTCTGGAATGTCTTTTTTTTTTGTGTGTGTGTCTGTAGAGCAGGCGTCATCATCTGCTGTTCGGGATATTAACCTCAGCTTCTGTTTGCTAGAACTTCAGCGCCGTATTGGAAACAAGAATTTTCCAAAGTTTTAAATAAGTAATAAACACTTGTTATTTCGGTATTATTCTTATTAAAGATATTTTAAAAGTTAAAACTCGAGAATGAAAAGGCACACAAAAAGACCTTCAGAACTGTATTGGAAACAAAAATCTTCAAAGTTTTAAATAAGTAATATACATTTGAAAATTCGAAAATATGGGATTTTTATTAAAGATGTTTTGAAAGTTAAAACTCGAGAATTAAAAGACACACAAAAAGACCTTCAGTTGTATTGGAAACAAGAAATTTTCAAAGTTTTAAAAAGGTAATATACACTTGTAAATTCGGAATTATTCTTATTAAAGATAGTTTGAAAGTTAAAACTCGATAATTAAAAGACACACAAAAAGACCTTCTCAGCTATATTGGAAACAAGAAAATCTAAATTTTAAATGAGTAATATACATTTGTAAATTCGAAAATATGGGATTTTTATTAAAGATATTTTAAAAGTTAAAATTTGAGAATGAAAGACACACAAAAAGACATTCAGCTGTATTTGAAACAAAAAATCTTCAAAGTTTTAAATGAGTAATATACACTTGTAAATTCGAAATTTCCTCTATGAAACTTCTTGACGCGATGGTTCTATCAACCCTGCTATACGCGGCACCTGTTTGGACAAATGAGCATACATTAATTGTTGATCAAATTCAGGACTCATTTATGCGAAGATATCTAAATTTACCAAGATACACCCCCGGATACATGTTCAGGATAGAATTGGGAAGAGTGTCACTCAGCGTTACAGTCTTGAAACTTACCTTAAAGTTTTGGTTGAGAATGTTGGGAATGGGTGAAACTAGATTGCCGCTGCTCTGCTTGTCCCAGCTGTGGGAAATCTCAAACGCAACGAAAAAATATATAGGTTTCACAGGAAGTATAGTTAATATTTTAAACACCACCGGATTTCAATGGTTGAATTTCTGCACAGACTACAGAACATTACAAAGAGAAATTCCCTACATAATCAGGACTGCAATAGACCAATCTCTTCAAAAGGATCACACAAGAATAATAAATTCAAGACTTTACCCCCACTATAAAAACATCTGCTCAACTCCGTTACCGGAACACTATCTGTCCAGCGATTTCCCGCTCCAGATCAAACGGTGTATTGCCGGACTGAGAATCCTCTCGGTGCTCTTTACTGATGATCGCCCCCAGAATATTTAAAACAGACGGATGGACATACGAGATTTGCGGGACAATAATGGAGCCGGGGCTACATCACCATATACTCTCATGTATGGGGCTGAAAGACGAACGAAAAGTGCTCCTCAATAAAATAGGCCTTGAGGGACTCTCTTTGGAGCTCCTGTTGAATGAGGTGGTGAGAAGCAGAGCTGGAGCTTTTGCGTTGTTCAAATTTTGGAAGACGGCTGAAGAGAAGAGGAGGCTATATACATAATCTAATTGATGTAAATAATTATATGTAAATTTTCTTTGTCAGGATTAGAATGACGAATCCTGTATGGGACTTTGATTCCAGTAAAAGGCATGTTGCTGCTGTTGTATATAGTCACAGTGTAGAAAATACTATACTATACCTACTACTTATAGGTTTCTCTCTGTATTCTTAATTCTCTTCTCTTCAATTACTCTGTAAACTGGCGAATCCTATATAGGACGAGAGGTCCTCAGAAAAGGCTTTTTGTTGTTTGTTTTTTGTTGTAAATTCGAAATTATTCTTTTAAAATATATTTTGAAAATTGAAAACAAAACAATCAAGAATAAAACAAACACACAAAATAGTTTTTTTATTGATACCTTAATCTTATACAGATTCTTTATTCAGGATCTACAAACACAAGAAAGGAAATGAAACAGAAAATAAGCGTAAATACTGAATTCTATCTTTAATTGAAGAAATTGAGTAATGGAAACAATTTATCATTGTGTGTGTGTGTGTGTGTGTGTGTGTTTTCGTGTGATGGAGAATAATAGCAGTTATATGGAAGGTGAGGTTGTCCAGTTCATATCACGCGCAGTGTGACCTTAAACTCGAGAATAAAACAAACACACAAAAAGAGCTTTCATTGATACCTTAATCTTATACAGATTCTTCATTCTGGATATACAAAACAAGAAAGGAAATAAAACAGCAAACAATCGTAAAGACTGAATACTATGATATATTGCAGAAGTTAGTTCTATATATAATTTTTAGCAATAAATTCATAGATTTAGATAAGAAGGTTAGGCAATTTATTCATTGGGTGTCTGTGATTGAAAAGAGAACAAAAAAACTTTTTATAAATTAATTTTAGAAACTATTATAGACGCGTATGATTCTTTTTAAAATTAAACAATTTCTACTGCCCTTACTGCAATGGAAAAATTAATGGGAGGGCCTGACTCATCAGTGGTGAACCCTCCCAGAGGTTTAGCCAGTTTAATCTACCATACCGCTGTTATATTGCATTTTTCGATCTTCCTTTTATAGTGATACTGATGTTAGACTCTTGGAATGGGTATTTTAGATAAACTATGAAAATAAGCTTTGAGGACAGTAGAATTACATATAATTATAAATATATAATATGCTTCGAGCAATCGCTCTTCCGCAAATATCAAATTGGGTCTTTTATTAGAACATTTGTATTAGAGTGCATCGTAATACATGGATTTTTTAAAATATAGATATAGAGGTGAAGTTGTCCAGTTCACACAGTGTGACATCAAGCCTCAAAAAAAGAAGAGTGATGTTCATTCCATCACAATCATCCATACCGCCAGTTCCACAGTCTCATTGCAGGCTAGCACAATGGCCTCAAGATTCTAAGCTCAATTAAGCATTTTAATAATGTTTGAACACCTTGATGAAATTAGAAAATGGTACTCCATATGGCACAAGAACCTATAGGACATGCAACAACTGTCCTGGTGTGGAACTAACACCTACTCACATATTCTCATGTCCAGCAATGGCCGCAGCCTTGCAGAAAATTGACATAGACCCAGAATAGCAGCTTTACGACCCAAGATAGTGGACATTGCTGTGATAGAGATGCATGGAGACATCTGAGGCTCTTAATTGGACACGACAACAACAACAACAGAAAATGGTACTCACAGGAGAATTAATAGAAAAAACATGGAATTTGACTCAATTTATCTCCTTATCATATGACTAGCGGATGTGTACCCGGCTTCGCCCGGGTTTTATCCGAGTGAAATTTTGCCTAACGAATATTATATATTATGAAGTATAATAAACGATGTTAAAGATTAGTTTTAATTTTTAATCAAGATTGTGTGTGAATATGTGAGAAAGATGTAATATCGTTGTTGTTTTCTTGGCCGACTGTTTTACATATGGTGTTATCTTAAAATTGCTTGTTTTGAATATTTTTTTAGATTGAGATTATTAGCTAGTATGTAAAAAAATTAACTCTGTTGAATTTTTTTTTTTGTATTTATATATAAATAAAATTAACTCTGTTGATTTTTTTTTTGTATTTAATCGATAACACCGAAGTTACGCATGTTAATGTTAGGAAATATATTTTGATGTTAAGCAAAACCTGCTCCATCTCGTTTTACATAAATGTTGAAAATTTGGTCGAAATTGATGCATTGTAACGAAAGGTTTTAGCGAACAACACTTATGAAATTTCCATTTTATTAATATAGATAAGGCACAATTTGGATTATACAAGGTGCGTTCATTAATTTCCAGGACTGGTTAAAAAATAAAATAAATAAAAAAGCTAGAGAAAATATTTTTCACAGAGTTGAATATTGGACATTCGACCACACCTGACTGAAAGCACGAGTCTCGTGGCGCACGCGCCGATCTAAAAATAGAACAAAACAACTTCCTTGTAAGGTTCGCATTTCTAATTTTAAAATGGCCATTTTCGAAGAGCAGAGAATCTGCATTAAGTTTTGTTTTAAATTGAAAAAAAGTGCTACTGAGACGTATGAATTGATTAAAGAAGCTTTTGGCGATGCAGCTTTATCCCGTTCAAGAACTTTTGAATGATTTTCACGCTTCCAAAAAGGTCGGGAAAAGGTAAACGATGATCAGCATACTGGGCGTCCAAGATCATTTCGTTGTGAGGAAAACAAGCTCAAAATAAAGGAGTTAATTAAATCTAACAGAAGAATTATCTTCAGTGACTGGACTATCTGTTTATTTGGGGATAATGAGGTGCTTAAGGGAGGCAGTGCGCCTTAAAAGACCTGAAAGATGGCAAAACAATGACTGGATACTTCACGTCAGTAATGCGCGGCCGCACACAGCCCATGTTGTTTTGCAGTTTTTAGCCAAGCATTCAACCATACAGATCCCTCATCCACCCTATTCCCCCGACTTAGCCCCCAATGACTTTTTCCTCTATCCTAAATTGAAAATTAACTTGAAAGGACGGAAATCTGACAACGTTAATATGATACAAGCTGAATCGAAGGCAACCTTGAGGAACCTCTCAAAAAGTGATTTTATCTCCTGCTTCGACAATTGAAAAAAAAAGATGGAACGGGTGTATTGAGGCAGGAGGGGCATATTTTGAAAAATATTGAATTAGTTTTTTTATTTGTTTTATTTTTTCAAAGATACAGAGCAGTCCTGGAAATTAATGAACGCACCTTGTATATTATAAACACAAGGTAATAAGACCAAATTCAAGTAAATAAATAGTGTGTGACGTTTCGGTAACAACGCTGTTACAGAAAGGTCACACACTATTTATTTATTTGAATTTGGTCTTATTATCTCCTTGTCATATCTTTTATCCAGTTATGTGATCCATTTTGATGAGGAAAGTGAAGACTAAAACGAGGTTGATTCCACACTCGTCTTTTCAGTGATACGCTAACCTTGACGTATGCACGGTGGATTCTGTGGCCACTGGGCATGCGTCGGACCTGGAGGCTGTTGAGTTCTGTGCTGCCTGGAGTATAGGAGCTCCATCTATTATTTCTTCCTGTGGTGAATCTGTATAAGACCGGTGGTCTTAATAAAGCTGTATGTGTGTATATATGTGTGTGTTATCCAGTTACTTATTTATCTCTAGCATATATATTATATATATTATAAAAAAATATATATATATATTATATATTAGATAATAAAAGGCATATATTGGATTTAATAAAATATTTATTTTGCCAATATTTCGGCTGGCTGAACATCAACTTTTATCGAGGCATTACATTTTTGTATACACAAACTCAGCCCCGCATAGTGTTATAATATCACAGTTGATAAGGCACAATTTGGATTATAGATTATAAACACAAGGTAATAAGACCAAATTCAAATAAATAAATAAATAGTGTGTGACGTTTCGGTAACAGCGTTGTTACCATCTTCAAACAAAAGTACTGAATGAGAAATTTTACCACAGCATGTTTTTAAATAGTTCCTGTTATCAAGTGTGTAAACAAGATAACAGATAAGAAGAAGATATTTATCTGAATATTATTGTTAGAATTAAAAATTGTTTTTTTTTTCAAATATATTTAAAAGCATATTTATAAATATCATTTATATTTCCTCTTTCTTCCATTCTGTTAATTGTAGCACATTTCTTTTGAATGAAAAAGGCTTCTTTAAATTGTCTCTTAAAATAATTTTTCTCATAATCTAGTATCTTTGTTTCTTTTAGGTTAAAATTATTATGTCCTGTGATTTTTCTATGTTCTACAAGTGCAAAATTCTCAATTTTATCCCATTTCAGAGAATATTCATGGTTTTTCATTCTTTCTTTTAAAGTTCTGGGTGTTTGTCCTACATAACATTGGTCACATTTTTCACATTTCACTTCATAAATTAAACCTGCTCTTTTTGGTATGTGAGAATGAAAAACCATGAATATACTCTGAAATGGGATAAAATTGAGAATTCTGCACTTGTAGAACTTAGAAAAATCACAGGACATAATAATTTTAACCTAAAGGAAACAAAGATACTAGATTATGAGAAAAATTATTTTAAGAGACAATTTAAAGAGGCATTTTTCATTCAAAAGAAATGTGCTACAATTAACAGAATGGAAGAAAGAGGAAATATAAATGATATTTATAGACATGCTTTTAATTATATTTAAAAAAAGGGTTTTTTTTACACTTTTAATTCTAAGAATAATATTCTGTGTTTCTCAGATAAATATCTTCCTTTTATCTGTTATCTTGTTTACACACTTGATAACAGTAACTATTTAAAAACATGCTGTGGTAAAATTTCTCATTCAGTACTTTTGTCTGAAGATGGTAACAACGCTGTTACCGAAACATCACACACTATTTATTTATTTGGATTTGGTCTTATTACCTTATGTTTAATATCACAGTTGAAATCATTTAAAATACAAAGTAGGTGGGGGAAATTTGTGCATGAAAAAATTATTATAAAAATTACAATCAAATATTTTAAGATATTTTACATATTTTATGGTATTAACATATTTGATTGTAATTTTTATAATAATTTTTTCATGCACAAATTTTCCCCACCTACTTTGTATTTTAAATGATTTCAACTGTGATATTATAACACTATGCGGCGCTGAGTTTGTGTATACAAAAATGTAATGCCTCGATAAAGGTTGGCGTTCAGCCAGCCGAAATATTGGCAAAAAAAAATATTTTATTAAATCCAATATATGCCTTTTATTATCTAATGAATTAAATATGGATTGCTCTATTTAAAAAATAAATATATATGTTTACAACCTTTACCTGGAGCCAGTTCACATACCTACCACAATTATGCAAGTGTATATATACGTGTAATATTTATTATGAGTCTATTGTTTACATTTTTTGTTGACATATAGTTTTATTTATATGATTTATAGAATTTTATAAAACACTTGTAGTATGTATTTATTAATATTTTTATTAATAACGTAAACAAATTCATGCTCATCTTATTTTTTAACCATTTTGTCTATCTAATAATGAGCTTTATTTTACATTATATTATTCACTCCAAGTTCTTAATTTTCCCCCAGTTCATACTAAGTATATGATACGCTTTCTATTTCCACTAGTTTATCAATTAAAATAAATACTTGTCAGATGACTTTGTATTCTAGAAAAAAGACCCTTCAAAAAAATGGACACTATTTGCATTAACTATTTATTTAGAAATTTAACCATTAGGTATCTTTACAAAAAAACTCTATATTAATATATAATTTGATTCTGTGAAATTTTGAAAATAAAATTTGACTATGAATATATGTTCAATAGGAACACTACTTAGAATATAGGTATTACGTCCATGTGTGTGTGTGTGTGTTTGATTCTTTGAAATTCTCAATGCACTTTATTTAATTTTAAAGCGCCATCTATATATAAAAACTAACACTATTGTTGCATTATGGCTAATGTACCTATTTTATTTTAATTTGTAATATTATTTTTCATAATATTTTATAAATTCAAATTTATATTTTATATTTATATATTTTAATAAACAGAATATATGTATTATGAACAGAATATATGTATTATAAACAGAATATATGTATTATAGAATCATCATTTGTATTTAGGTACACTATGTGACTTCACTGCTCTCTTTGATGTGAGAAATAAATATGGGGGTCGGTGGAAGGCTGGTTAAACCGTTTGATTTTCGACCATTACGACCCGGGTTCGATTCCCGCATTGAACACTTTTTTCTGTTTAAAAAAAATGCCCCAATGGCTCCCGATTCTTGCAAAAGTCCAACCCCACCAGCGAGTGCAAGTAACCAAACGGGGCTCTGGCACATTTGTAAGTGCAAAGTCGAACTGCTTTTCACATGTGTATCGTTCCAATTTTAGTATATGTACCGCTGAACAAGCGTTTTCACATGTGTAGACATGTGGTGCGCTTACAGTAAAGGCAGTCGCTAACTACCCACCATGATTATCATGGCTTTGAGATAAGAAATAAGAAGATGTTAGAAATAAATAAAGGATTCTGGAGGCTACTTAAAGTAGAGTTATCTCCACTTATATAAATTTGTAGGATGGTTGAAACACGCTCTGGTAAGATGCAAGACCCGGCACAGAAGAGAATCAAGGTTGAAGAGTCTACCAAGCCGCAACCTGGTGCAACACTATTGAAGCGTCGATGTTTCTTTTAGAATAAAAGAAAACGTCTACTATCTTTACTGCGATTATATATCATGATAAAAAATATTGGGAAGTCTTGGATAATCAGAATGGTGAACGCTCCCAGCGAATTTGCCAATTGAATTCACCACATTCGCTAAATCTCTTGTTACAAGATACAATATAGTCTTCATTTAAAGGTTTATTCTCCTCATGGTATTTATTGAAGAAGAAGAATGAAGTATAATTAACATATAATATATTTTTTGCAATCTGGTAGATTAAATTGGCGAAATGGCTGAGAAGGTTCACCACTGATGAGCCATTCCTAATAAAATCTGTTTGAACTACATTTCACTAATTCAGATAGAAATTCTACCTGAATGAAATTTATCTGTAAAAATAATGGTCGCCTCTTCCAGCACAATAGACAATTCAATAAAAATATTCCCTTGTAACAATACTGAGTAACAGTATCAGACCTCCAGGGAAAAGTATCTTTTAAAACCTTTTTATTCTCTAGCTTTCGGGCACAAACGTCCTTCTACAGAAGAAAACCTGGTATAATGATACGCCAATAGAACACGAGTTAAATATAATCGGATACTATTCTGCATAATTTTATAAAATTCTGTAGATATAAAAGTTTTCATTATATTCAACTCGTGTTCTATCAGTGAATTATTATGCCATGTTTTCTGCTATAGAAGGACGTTCGTGCCCTAAAGCTAGATATTAAAAAGGTTTTTGAAAAGTTACTTTTACCTGGAGGTCTGATATATTTTACTCAATAGACACTAATACCTAGAGCCATTTTTGTTTTAATTGTGAAGATTTTATATGAACCTTTGTCAATCTCATCAAATAAAGTCCACCATAAGCTAACGAGGCTCATTATCCCGAACCATGGTCTCTAGATGGACATTTCTCAGTTTGTCAAAGCTGGTGTTGTGGCTTTGTAACCGATCTGAGTTCGCTAGTTTGATGGAGTTTAGTTTTTGCGTATATTTTTCCTGTAGAGGCGATCTTTAATTTCATATTTCACTAATTGTATATATAAGTTCATCTTGGATATAAAAATAGAGCTAGATAGTTCTCTATCCTCAGCATACAGAATCGGTAGACTAGTGGGTAAAACCCTCGATTCCTGACAGCCATGAACCGGGATCCAATTCTGCGTTAAACACTTTGTTTTAATATGTGAATAACCTTCACATATTATTCATTTTGTTTTGAAAATAGAGCAATCCATATTTAATTATTATATAATAAAAGGCATATATTGGATTTAATAAAAAAAATATTTTGCCAATATTTCGGTTGGCTGAACGCCAAACCTTTATCATTTACATTTTTTGTATACACAAACTCAGCGCCGCATAGTGTTATAATCATGATTTATTGATGCATTATATTTTATGTTCTTAATACAAATATTTTAAAATATAGGATTGACCTCATTTTTTTTCCTTTAATATTTTAAGATATTTAACTTATTCTGATTATAACTTTTTAAATATTTTTTTGCTTGTACAATTTCCCCCACCTACTTTGTATTTTTAAAATTATTTCAACTGTGATATTATAACACTATGTGGCGCTGAGTTTGTGTATACAAAAAATGTAATGCCTTGATAAAGGTTTGGCGTTCAGCCAACCGAAATATTGGCAAAATAAATCTTTTATTAAATCCAATATATGCTTTTTATTATCTAATATTATTCAGTGTTTATCTTAAGCTAGGTTGCTTCTTTTGAGCGGTACCTAGTAAATTTATTTTGGAACAAAGAACAAGTATACAGAATAGTTTTAAAACCAAAATTCTGAGTTTACAGTACATAAAATTCACATTTGAAAGTGTGCCTTGTGTTTGACAGGAGGTGAAAGCGGTTCGTGGACAATAGGCAGTTGAAGGTATTCTTCCAGTGAACAAAGGTTGGATCACACAGCGAGAGTAAAATGACCTTTTTTCACAGAACAACCTGTCAAGTTTGACTTTGTTGATTCGCCACTTAGTCACATTGGTTGTCCTCCGGTAGAGAAACCTCTTTCAAAGAAAACCCTACATTATTTACAAACAGTGTGTGAAGGTTATTCACATATTAAAACAAAGCGTCCAATGCAGGAATCGATCCAGATTCATGGCTGTTAGGAATCCAGTGATTTACCTACTCGTCCATATCGACTATTGATGCTGGGGATAGAAAACTATCTAGATTCATTTTTAAATCCAAGACGAACTTATATAAACAAAAACAGTACAAATGTAATATTGCACTGGGATAAGGTTCATAAATTAAAAAAGGCATCACCTTATCTTGCAACTAAAAGTTTCTGATCGCTTCCGCCATCTATCGGAATAAAATCAACTATTTGTTGATTTTTAAAGTAATTTTGGCCTTAACTACCCGTTTCATGATTTTTCTGGATGCCTGAATGAACAGTTTTTTGATCGTTGAGGTACAGCTTGCACCACGCTGATGAGGGCAAATGTCCCGAAACACGTTCGTGGTTAGCTTTTCTTGATTAATCAAGAATGGGTATTTGGCTAATCCTGGAATAATTAAAAATCAAAGAATAGTTGATATTTATTCCGATAGATGGCGCAAGCCACCAACAACTTTCAGTTTCACGATAAGGAGAGAAGAGAGAGATGTCTTTTTTATTTTTTAACTTGATGAATAATAAGGAGATTAGACACAATGATCAAAAAGACATATTACCTTTCAAATGCCCATCAAAATGGCTTAGAGATCCATCTATCGGAATAACTATCAACTAAACGTTGATTTATTATTATTATTATTAACTATATGTTAATACCTCTGCTTGAGTTAGCAAGTGAAACCAACCACATACACGATTTGCAATAATGGTGTTTGTTAGCGTAAACAAGCTATACGTTTTCGTGTAAAATTGTACTTTATGAACGTTCACTGTTAAAATATTGTTTCATAAAGAAGTGCATAGACTTGGTAGATATAAAACTTACAGTTTACATCAATATTACAAGTGACTACTCACCGAAACGCTTAAGTGTGATAAGCATTTTTGTTTAATCAAAAAATTATTTTGGTCAATAATCAACAATACTATTAAATCGATGTTTGGTTGATATTTTAGTCTGATAGATGACGCTCTACCATCTCTAAAGGCTCATTTGAGCTGTCAGGGTATGTTTTTATCATTGTTTATGACTATATATTTAAAAATATCAAATTTACCGACTTGTTTCTACACAACTATTAAATGTTGGTATATGGTTTGTTCGTATTTTGGTAATGCAGATATTTATAGCATTTTAAAGATATTATTCTTTTTGACTTGAGGGAACAGAATAAATTTACTAGTTTGAATGCTAAAGCTAAAATGCCTCTTATATTGGTTTGATGTGCATATTTATTCCATATTTTTCTGATTAAAAGAGCTTTAAATGAATATTCCCTTCCCATGTTCACTAACAATTTGAATTACTGCTTACGATCTTTTTGAGACGATAAAGGATGGTTGAATGAATTACATCGAAGTATTCGGCCAACATTGCCGATGTCAAGCTTTCATCCTCTTCCAAGGGTTCTAAAAGTTGGTGTTCGTCGAAATTTGATGATCAACCTTTTTTTTTTTCATCTATGAGGATTTTGGGGCATCTTGAAAAACCACGAAACAGGTATTTAGGCCGGGAGAGCGTGAGAACGCCAATCAATCTGAAAAAGCGCACAAAAATGAATTTTTACTTGGATCGGGTGGATAAATTGAGAAAAATGGCATTTCCTGATCGTGTAACTAAGTGATCATATTTAGCCGTTCAACGTGCAATAAATGTCAAAGAAGCGTTCTATTAGTAAAAGATAAAATCATGCTAAATGGTCCCATGTCTTGTATACAAATGTAGCTCTATTTCCTTCTGTTTGTTTTCAATACGTGTTAGTAAATCAAACTTCTAAATTCGTGACTTCTTTGGTATCAAATTTAATATCTAATTCTTATCTTTTTCATTTCTGGACGATATATCGTCTCTTTCTTTTCTATAATGATACACAGATGATTATGAAAAATAATGAAAGCATATCTTGACCAGGAGCACATGTGCTTTTTAGATGGCAGAGCGCCATCTAGTGGAACAGAAATCAACTAAACATGATTTAACCTGTTCCCTGATATTTGGCCAACCCATTTCCTTGATAAATTAAGAAAACCCATCCACGAACGCGTTTCGCGCTGTTGGCGCTCGTCAGCGTGGAGCAGACTGTACCACTGTACCAAAAATATTTTTGGGTCCCATAGGCTTCTTGAGAAATCAAGAAATGGGTATTTATGGCCAAACTTGCGAATTTACACTTTAAATGTGAAAAATATATATATATAAAAGGATTATTATTAAATAGAAATATTCTATTCATTTTTGAAGAAATATCATTAATTTGCACGGAGCTAAGAGTAGAGGGGTATGGATCCATCACAAGATCAGACTCCGAGCCGTATCTCAAGATTCACTTTGAGTTACCCATGGCCTGTACACAAATGGAAGCGAGAATTCCATATTTAATGATTCTTGCAAAATTAACTGACAACGCTCTATTATATTTTCATAAATCTGGACTGCTGTAACAACGCCTACGTAAAAAGAGATCAAAAACATTGGATGGCCTCTGAAATATTTCTTGAAGACTTGGGAAAGAATCAATAAGAATATCTCTTGATTAAAACCTTAACTTCATGAAAATACCGATGTCGTTAGAGTGTGTTCAGTAAATGACATTGTGAGTATAAATTCATATAACATAATAAAATATTAAATGGTATTTCAAATTCGTCATTTTAAAAGTAAATAATCTTTTGATATATATTCTTTAAGAAAATCAGTTTGCTTCTTTGACTTATGAATAAATCAAATTATATATGGTTAAATTTTGAACTAATTCTTCTAAATATTTACAGCATTTCTAGAACTTTTTAATTTATGATAATGGTCAATTAAGGTGATGATCAGTTATATAAAGTTTTTTCATATTATTTTTATAAAAATCGTCAATTTCAATCAATTATAAAGATAATTCATAAGTCGTCTTTTGATAGGAAAAGAAAGCTGTTGTTGATTGGCTATTCAAAGGGCACTGTATGGAGGTGAAAACAGTCAGACTTTACTCTCCACCCCAAACAACAAAAAAGAGTAAACGGTTTAAAATAGGTTCTAGCTTACATTTGTCAATAATCCAGACGCCCAATTGAACATGACTATATTAGTGAGTCTACATGTCTACAGTGCGGTGTTTATAATTAACAGGGCTGTGCGCATGTGTTTAGCACAATTTATAAGAATAAAATATGTGCGGCAAGGGGAAATTAATGGTCAAACACAGTCACACAATGGAATCATCAGATTTGCATAATACCAGCCAACCTTGTCGCATGTCGTTCAATCTTAGAATAGATCTGCTGTAGGTTTTGTTGGTGTATCGCCAACCTGTTCTGTCACACGCCCATAGCAAACATCGACAACAACATTGTAGGTTGATATCAGACATTTTTTTCTTATCACAATGAATTAAGATATATCTCCATATAATTAAAAAGACATATATTGGATTAACACACTTGGTTATCTCGTGTGGCTTCAATAAAGGTCACAGTGTATCAAATATCTTTCAGACTTATTGTCTGAATTCTGAATACACTCATGGACAAAACTTAAGGAAGTTGTACCTTTTAGCATGTATATCGGGATTCAGACAATAACTCTGAAAGATATTTGATACATAGTAACCTTTATTGAAAACACACTAGATAACCAAGTGTGAACAAAATTGCCTCTGTCTCCTTAAAAAAAAAAAAAAGACTATCGGCGATATAAAAGACTTTCCACTTCACTCCTTCCATCTTCTTACTATTTTCCTTTATTCCACTTTCAACGAGTTTATATGATCTGAGAGTGATACCGGGGGGATCTTTTCTCTCATGAATAGATATTTCCTAAACACACCCATGTATATGTGATATATATAAATAAACGCGACTCATATTTACCTTTTATACACTTATGAACGAAACTTAAAAAGTTTCATTAGACGAAAAACATGGTGAAGGAAGACGAGTTTCTTTTATTGACGAATAGGTGAAAGCTTTCGGGTAAAAACCCTTCGACAGGCGAGCGCGACTTATACGAACCTCCTTATACGAAAAGGTTCGTATAAGTCGCGCTCGCCTGTCGAAGGGTTTTTACCCGAAAGCTTGCACCTATTCCTCAATAAAAGAAACTCGTCTTCCTTCACCATGTTTTTCGTCTAATTTCAATCCTGGAAGAATTCTTTATCTATATTAAAAAGTTTCATATTTCTGATTTTTTAAAGAGACTATAAACGACTTAAATTGAAAATAAATGAATTAAAGATCACCTTACAATAGCTTCTCACCGTGCTTATCTCGCAATTTCAATTCTATAAAGGTAAAAGGTAATTCTCACCTTCAACTAGTGTTTAACATTTCCAGAAATTGTTCGGCTGAAGTCAGGGCAGCCAAATATTGGGCCACGTACCTTTAATTGCCAGGAGTGCCGGGCGAGGTGTTAAACCTGTCGGTAGCAGCCGACACCCTCTAATTACCTTTCCCGCCAAATTTGAAGAGATCGTCTGCTGGCTTCTTTTATCGTTTGGCAAATTGGGGGCATGCTGCTGTTACTACACATGTCTAGTATCTTCTTGTCAAGATTCTTACGTTAACTTTTTACATGTAAAAAAAAAAACATATCTATGAATAAATTAAATCTCAAATGACTTTATTATTAATTTAAAATGACTCGCTTTCAACAACAATTTTCATGCATATAGGCATTATTATTAATATATAAAAATATTAATACCCTTATTACAACATTTATATTTTGTCATGATAAAGGCACACTTTGGATTATAGATTATAAACACAAGGTAATAAGACCAAATCCAAATAAATAAATGGTGTGTGACGTTTAGGTAACAGCATTGTTACCATCATCAGACAAAAGTACTGAATGATATCCTAGCCACTAGACCACATTCAATACTTTTGTCTGAAGATGGTAACAACGCTGTTACCGAAACGTCACATACTATTTATTTGGATTTGGTGTTATTACCTTATGTTTATTTTGTCAGTAGTATACAGTTAAGACTGTCTATAGCGCCCGATTTTAAATACGTAGTACAATGAGATATTTACATTAAAAGTGGTCTGTCTATAGCGCCCCCTCTAAATAGCGCCTTCCTATCTATAGCGCCCGATTTTAAATACGTAATACAATGAGATTTACATTAAAAGTGACCTGTCTATTGCACCCCCTCTCTATAGCACCCTATTTTAGTGAGTCCCAAGAGGGGGCGCTATAGACAGGTTTAACTGTATATGTTTTTGCAAATATTTACCCCATCCGATTTATTTTCTAGAAACTATATTCTATTGAGGTGTGTTATTTAGCGCTGAGTTTGTTGTTTACATAAAATACGCTATTTTACCTTGAAAAAGGTAGGCGTTCAGCCAACTGAAATGATATTAAATAACTTAGTTTGGATCTAATATATGCCTTTTTGATTAAAATAAACTTTTTTTATGTGAACAATTGATAACAAGAAATTATTTTCCTTTTTCAAATAAACTTTTTAAGGATTTTTTTCAGTATAATCGCAATTCAAGTTTATAAAGTTGTCAAAAATATTGTCGCGCGCGTCCCCTCCGGTTCTTCGCGACGACGCCGCTTCTTTCGTCGTGGATCACCTAACCCTGGCTCCCGTTGCTCTCCTTCTGCAGCTCACCCAAAGACCTCCGAGAACCACCACTCAAGTGGAACTCCTTTCCTCTGGCAGTTTCTTTCAGCCTTACCACTGGTGGGGGGACACGAGAGACTTACCAGAAGAGAAGCTCCTGTAGTGTTGGCGAGAGAGTCATAACAGCAACCGGCAACAAGACTTCTAACACTCCTCCTCCTTTTTATAGTCATTTCTACTACACATTACATATAACTATAATAACAATCAACAGGTATTTACATTACGTTACCTCCTAGGGCCAATATAAACATCTATTTACAAACATTTGCCCCAGGAAACAGGACGACAGCAGTCGGCGATTCCCACACCAGTTTCAAATTGGAAACAGGCGAAAGTGCCATCTATTGGCTGAGGTTGTAGGTGTTTTCAGGCTCGTATATACGCGACAATAAATCGAATCATAATACAACAAAACTTCTTTCTAAAGGATGCCTAGTTGATTAGTTGATATTAATTCCGACAGATGGCGCAAGCCATCAGTAACTTTTAGTTGCACGATCAGGAGCTGCCTTTTTATTAAATACATATTTTTCTACAGCAATTCATTTATATTACATACAAGGTTTATACATTGATATAATAAAATAATAATAAATAGTTTAATTAATGAAGCGAAAAGTAAACAACTATTTCTAACAACAAGAGTAGTTTCTACAGGAAAACTCCGTATAATTGTTATAATTGTATAACGAATCAAAAGTTTTACGAAGGAGCATCTTTTATTATACTTGTGCTAGCTTTCGAACCTTTCGGTTCTTCAACAGGCGTGGCTAGTATGACTATACTAACAGGGTATAAGTCGGTTCTTCAACAGGCGTGGCTAGTATGACTATACTAACAGGGTATAAGTCGGTTCTTCAACAGGCGTGGCTAGTATGACTATACTAACAGGGTATAAGTCGGTTCTTCAACAGGCGTGGCTAGTATGACTATACTAACAGGGTATAAGTCGGTTCTTCAACAGGCGTGGCTAGTATGACTATACTAACAGGGTATAAGTCGGTTCTTCAACAGGCGTGGCTAGTATGACTATACTAACAGGGTATAAGTCGGTTCTTCAACAGGCGTGGCTAGTATGACTATACTAACAGGGTATAAGTCGGTTCTTCAACAGGCGTGGCTAGTATGACTATACTAACAGGGTATAAGTCGGTTCTTCAACAGGCGTGGCTAGTATGACTATACTAACAGGGTATAAGTCGGTTCTTCAACAGGCGTGGCTAGTATGACTATACTAACAGGGTATAAGTCGGTTCTTCAACAGGCGTGGCTAGTATGACTATACTAACAGGGTATAAGTCGGTTCTTCAACAGGCGTGGCTAGTATGACTATACTAACAGGGTATAAGTCGGTTCTTCAACAGGCGTGGCTAGTATGACTTATACCCTGTTAGTATAGTCATACTAGCCACGCCTGTTGAAGAACCGAAAGGTTCGAAAGCTTGCACAAGTATAATAAAAGATGCTCCTTCGTAAAACTTTTGATTCGTTATACAATTATAACAAGAGTAGTGTTCCTTTTTAACAATGGAACTCATTAAGAGCTTCTGCTATACTCTACGAATATATTTTGCATATATTAGAAATCAAATTATTAAGACCGATTTTTTTTCCAAATAACACAAAACCTTTTACTGTGTTTACTGCGATGAAAAAAATATATTTTGGAATATTTGCTCTTGTTAGATACACATATAGAAATTCTTATACTTTTGTAGATTTAACATCAGTTTTTGATTTATTTTATGAATACCAAATTAATTTTTGTTGTCGTGTCCAATGAAGAGTCTCAGATGTCTCCATACATCTCTATCACAGCAGCAGCAATGTCCACTATCTTGGATGTGTAAAGCTGCTGCTCTGGGTCCATGTCAATTTTCTGTTGTTGTCGTCTCCAATGAAGAGCCTCAGATGTCTCCATACATCTATATCATAGCAGCAGCAATATCCACTATCTTGGATGTGTAAAGCTGCTGCTCTGGATCCATGTCAATTTTCTGCAAGGCTGCGGCCATTGCTAGGCATGAGAATATGTGAGTAGGTGTTAGTTCGACACCAGGACAGTTGTTGCATGTCCTATAGGTTCTTAACCAATTTAGTAAAGATAACTATAAGAAAAATAGTTTGAGTCAAAAAACGATCTGTCAAATAAGTTCATATGAAAAATGCGTACCTGGATCTGTAAAGAATTTTTAAAAAAAAATTCAAAATTATTCGAGAGATTGCTTCCTCTTTATCAATTTATTGCACAGTAAAACTTAATTTACAAATTATTGTAGATCACATGGAAACAACTTTTGAATGAATGAAACATGAAAAATTGTTTTCATATTATTTCCAAGAATTTGCAGATCAAGTTTACTGTGCAATAAATTGATCAAGAGGGATCAATCTCTCTTGAAATATTTGAGAAAAATTGTTTGTTTGTTTTTTTTACAGATACATATGCGCTTTTTTAATATAAACTTATAAGTAAAGTTATGAAAAAGGCATCTCCTTATCGTGCAAATGAAGGTTGCTGATGGCTTGCGCCATCTATCGGAATAAATATAAACTATTCTCTTTTATTTTTAATTATTTCAGAATTGGCCAAATACCCATTCTTGATTAATAAAGAAAAGCTAAACCACGTACGCATTTCGGGCTGATGGCCCTCATCAGCGTGATGCAAGCTGTACCTCAACGACAAAAAAAAAAAAACTGGTCATTCAGGCATCCTGAAAAATCATGAAACGGGTAGTTAAGGCCAGAATTGCGTGAGACCGCGACACAATGTGAAAAAATAGTACAAATATGATATTGTGCTGGGATAAGGTGCATAAATTATGAAAAAGGCATCTCCTTATCGTGCAACTGAAATTTGCTGATGGCTTGCGCCATTTTTCACATTATATGTGTTTTCTAAAAGCTTATGTCAATAGTTTCCTTGAATACCATTTCTAAGATTCCACCCATCAATCTATCCTAGAGCTCTAAGAAACAGTCTGGTAGATTAAATTGGCGAAACCACTAAGAGGGTTCACCACTGAGGATTCAAGCCCTTCCAATATTTTGTGATCGCAGTAAGGACATTAGAAGTTTGTTTTATGTAAAGAAAAACTCGTTCTTTAATGATTTAATTTATTGTATAAGAAAACAGTTCGAAAAAAAACCCATAACATTATATTAAAAATAAATTTGTCGAAATATTTGAAAGAAATATAAAGAAAAAATTATAACTTTGAATTTAACTATGTTATCTTCTGTTATTGTACCTCTATGTATTCTTCACTTAAAGTTAGAAACGAATTCAATGAAGACGAATTATCTTACAATTTAATCGACAGAATATGGATATGGAAGTGAAAAAAGAAAATGATTATTCTTTGAGTGTGAAATCTTGTAAAAAATAGGAACTTACCCTCTACCATTTATTTGTTTATTTTTCTTTGTTGTCTTTTTTTGCATAAGTTTAATTGGGTTAGAACGATGTTGTAAATTTGAAAATTGTGTTGCCTTAAATACAAGGTTATCAACACGTTTCTCTCTCTATATAAAAATGTTAAAAGTTTAATAATATAATTTTATAAATCTGAAAGTTATCTTCAAAAACGAGCCAACAGGAAGGCAAAAGAGGTAATTAGTGCATTATATTTTCCCTCAAATACACTTGAAGAAGGAACAAAAGCCCCCCCCCCCCCCCCCCCTCCATGTGCACTAGGTGTAAAACCGAAGAGGCCACTCCACAACATTTACTAAATTGCATTGGAAAGAACAAAAGATCCCTGTACAGAGAACCAAGAAGAGTTCTTGAGCTTCTTTACGAGCACGACCTCCAAGATCTTGTCTAATTTAGACTAAAAGGATAAGTAAAAAAAAAGTAAGGTATTCATCCTTTTCATAGAACAAATTTATTTACATAGATAAAAAGGAAATAATTTTGTGTAATATATATATAATCATTAAATTCGCTAAGAAAGGTTCTAATTATATAAATATTTACCTCTATATAAATATTATCTTTCAGTTTCTTGGAAAGTTGCATGTCGAAGGACGTCAAAATCCGAAAACTTGCCGAATTTACAGTTTTAATAAAAGAAAGTCGTCGCCGTTAACTTTTGTCCCTTCTTCAAGATGTTGTCTGACGATTCTTTCTCTTGTAATTCAAATACACTTCTCAAAGATTATTCAACAACATCAACAAATCTGAAACTATCACGATGGATAGATTGTCTTAAGGAGTTTAAAGTAAGTTAGGATTTATCCACCTGAAAAAAAGGGGTTTCCGTAAGGGATTGTTGTAAATATAAATGTAATTCTTCTAGAGTCAATTAATTATATTAAAGTCAATAATAATCATCTAGGAAATGGAATAAAAACAAACGATTAATGTTTAGGTAGTTAGAGTTTCTATGGTATTGTAATTACATAATAAATTATTTAGCTGCTTAAGAAATTGTGTTTGACCTTAACTAAATTACAACGGCACGTCATTGTTACACTTGTATGGTGTCAGAGGTGGGATTCGAACCTAAAACTCATGGAGCCTAGTGGTTAAAAAGTTATTATTACATGGTGTCAGAATTGGGATTCAAACCCACAACTCATGGAGCCTAGTGGCAAAAAAGTTATTATTACATGGTGTCAGAATTGGGATTCAAACGCACAACTGATTAAGACTGGTGGCTAAAAAGTTATTATTACATGGTGTCAGAATTGGGATTCAAACCCACAACTCATTGAGACTGGTGGCTAAAAGGTTATTGTTACATGGTATCAGAATTGGGATTCAAAACCACAACTCATTGAGACTGATGGCTAAAAAGTTATTACATGGTGTCAGAAGTGGGACTCGAGCCCACAATTCATAGAAACTTGTGGTTAAAAAGTTATTATTACAGTTGTAATATGCTGTAATGCATCGAACATTATATTCTATAAATCAATCTGTTCTGACATAGCGTCAATAGAAAACAATCTTTGCATGACTACAAATAACATGGAGTTTGAGGACACATGTTCATTTCCACAATGTGAAGTATGGAAGTAAATTAAGTTGATAAGTGATAATATGTGATAACGGAGCTGATACCATATTCTGAAGTTGATGAAGGTTTCTGAGAATAATTATTGACCTGAAAAATTGATGAGCTCTAATTGGAACTGTATTGCCAGCCCTATTACCAGCAGGTGGCGTAAAACTTTCACAAACTAAACTTCACCTAGAGTTTCAATAAATTTCTGTTGTTTCTATAGAAATCTGTGTGAACAACGGGGTTTCAAAGTTGCCAGTACCATTTCCAGTAAGCGTTGAAGTCTACAAAGGGAACGATTGGGTTGAGAAATTTGTGAGATGTAATTTATGCAGTCTAGGAGTCGCGGGGTAATTTCTTATAGAAATTACTTTTTAAAAATAGATCAATCCATAAATATATCTTTAATTGAAAAGGCATATATTTGATCAAAATATTAGTAAATAAATTATATTTTGATCTAATATATGCCTTTTTAATTAAAAGAAAATAAATAATTAATATTTAAACATATGTTTTTAAAATAAATCTCACGATTTGAGGTTTAATTCCAAATATGAATCATTTATTGTAAGACAGTTTTTGAATAATTTAACGGCATATATAGCAAAATATTATGAGTTGCTTACATTGAAAATAGCAAACAGTTTGAACATGAAAAACTAACCAGACAAGAGGAATTGCAAACTTTTTGCTCTGCAGAACAAGCAGTGACAATTGACAATTAAACAACTTTATTGACATCTCGTCAATCTTTACACTCAAAGGGCGTTATAAGGTAATAATAATGGTAGGAATGAAAAGAGGTATATACAATCGACGTAGCCCTCTCCGAGGGCACGTCCGGATCAGGAGCTTAAAGCCGCCTTGAATCTAGACAGATCCCTGCCATTTGGGGAGTTCATGTTCGGAACATGTTTGATTATAATGTCGAAGAATTTGTCGAGAAGAATATTAAACAAGCAGTGGCCTGTAAAGGTTATGGAACCTATGATGTGAACACAAATTCTCTTTTTTAAAATCTTCTTATGAACTGAGGTTGTCTTGAGATAATACATAAAGGTTTAGCGTACATGTTTGCATTGTGTAGCAAAATTATTATACAGTGCTTTGTGTTCTTTAAGATATTTATATCTTTACCTCATTGTAAGAATACTACTTCAGTATCTCACATGTGTATTTTTATATTAAAAAGATCAAATTATTGATAATTTTATATTTCTGATATAAGTACGGGTATCATTGAATTCCTTTTCACTCTGATCTATGCAATTTATTTTACTCTTCTTCATATATCCTAATTCCAGACCATTCTATTAGATTATCGAAATTTCTTTCTCTACTTCTTCCATTATTATTCAAGGTGTATCCACCCAGAATTGGTATATGAACGATGATTATTCTTGATGTGTATTTCCTGAAAACTTCTATTTTATTTAAATATACTCATGGACAAAACTTAAGGAAGTTGTAACTTTTAGCATGTATATCGGGATTCAGACAATAACTCTGAAAGATATACTCATGGACAAAACTCAAAGGAGTTGTACCTTTTAGCATGTATACCGGGATTCAGACAATAACTCTGAAAGATACACTCTTGGACAAAACTCAAAGAAGTCGTACCTTTTAGCATGTATATCGGGATTCAGACAATAACTCTGAAATATACACTCATGGACAAAACTCAAAGAAGTCGTACCTTTTAGCATGTATATGGGATTCAGACAATAACTCTGAAAGATACACTCATGGACAAAACTTAAGGAAGTTGTACCTTTTAGCATGTATACCGGGATTCAGACAATAACTCTGAAAGATACACTCATGGACAAAACTTAAGGAAGATGTGCCTTTTAGCATGTATACCGGGATTCAGACAATAAATTTGAAAGATACACAGTGACCTTTATTGAAGACACACAAGATAACCAAGTGTAAACAAATTACCTCCGTCACCTTCGAAAAAAAATAAATATATATATATATATATAGACTAGCGGCGACAATAAAAATGTTCAATATCCTTGAGTTTAGTCCATGAGTGTACTCCATTTAGATGGCTATACTTGCCATTCAATCAACTTCAAACTTCAATTTATATATAAAAAACGACCTAAGGTTAACAATACAGTGTTTTATTCAAAAAGATTCTAAATAAACAAATTTTAACTTTAAGAAAAATCAAAAGACAATTTTACCTTTGTACTGTTTTTTTCTTCCATATATGGTCAACATTATATACCGTTTTATCTAAAAATTTGTACTTTTTTTCTCACTTCGATATTTCATCTTTTATTAGTTTATTTAGAGAGAAAACTATTTTCTTCATTAAATCCTTTCAATATTTTTTCTAACATAACAGATGCAAAAAGAGTTATTTTTGTCGTAAAACTGATAGCGAATTCAAAACTGAACATATAATAAATTTCTAAAATATCGTAGAAGTGTTAAAATATCGATGGTATTAAGTATAAATGTCAACTGGTATATTTCTTCCTTCCTAAGACATCCCTAATTTGATACTTAGAAAGAGGGGATCCATAAAAAAACAGCCCATTTGTGGCGACGGCGGCATTTCCTATAATCTCTTCATCCCAACTGGAAAACTCGCACGCAGCGCTGCAGGAAGAACAAACGTAGTACAATAAGGTAATTAGTCAATTTTGCCACCTTTTTTCCCCACAGGGCTCCGTGCTGAGGGCACAAAAAGCCTCAAGCGAACGGCGATTATACCGAATTTGACAAAACAAAAGGAAGGCCAATTGAGAAGCAATTTGAAGAGGATCTTTTTAAGTCGGGGCTTTCGAAGGGGGCTCTTGCTAATGCCGCCATCCTCTAGAGGCCCAACAATGGTTGATCTGCATATCTTGGCACCTCAACCACCCCCTAATCATACGGCGGCCATGTGTAAACATGGGGTGATTGTTTCACGATCGTGTCGACAACTGTTCCGAATTCAATCGGCTCGCAGCTGCCAACCTCTTTAATAATGGATTAGAAGACCTTCTTTATTTGTACGTCCTTTGTTCCCTGGTCTCACGATGTATAACTGCTTCATTTGACCGCCGGCATCTTTGTTCCTATCATCTTCCCAGTTAGTTTTACACCGTAGTGATGTGGTTGCAACGTGGATGAAGATTCTTTATTTATTGTGGAATTTTTAAAACTGTGCAGTGAGTCTTCACAAATGGCGACAAAACGAGAACCTATACTTAATACCCGGAAATATATATGTGGGTATACAGAGGTGAGGGCCATAGGCTATATAGGTGGGGGCCATAACTACAGAGGCGGGAGCCATAGGCTACAGAGGTGAAAACCATAGGCTACATATGTGGGGCCATAGGCTACATATGTGGGACCATAGGCTACATATGTGGGGCCATAGGCTACATATGTAGGACGATAGGCTACATATGTGGGACCATAGGCTACAGAGGCGAGTGCCATAGTTTATAGATTTGGGGGACATAGGCTACAGATGTGGAGCCATAGATTACAAGGGTGGGACCATAGGCTACAGATGTGGAGCCATAGATTACAAGGGTGGGACCATAGGCTACAGATGTGGAGCCATAGATTACAAGGGTGGACCATAGGCTACAGATGTGGAGCCATAGATTACAAGGGTGGGACCATAGGCTACAGATGTGGAGCCATAGATTACAAGGGTGGACCATAGGCTATAGATGTGGGGCCATAGTCTACAGATGTGGAGCCATAGATTACAAGGGTGGGACCATAGGCTACAGATGTGGAGCCATAGATTACAAGGGTGGGACCATAGGCTATAGATGTGGGGCCATAGTCTACAGATGTGGGACCATAGGCTTCAAAGGCGAGGGCCATAGTCTATAGATTTGGGGGACATAGGCTACAGATGTAGAGCCATATACTACAAGAGTGCGACCATAGGCGGGGGGTGTATATAAAGACTGTGAATGGTTTTTAAAGATGTTTAAAGGTGATGAAAGTATTAATATAATTAGGAAGGTTGTGGATTCATTAGCTTGACGTAATACCATTGAAACATATCCATACTCCAGCATTCACAGATTAAAATCTCAATTAGAACACTTACATTCCACAATTACACTCATAGACAAAACTTAAGAAAATCTCTAATGTCGCCTATCATATATTTTTTGAAGGAGACAGAGGCAATTTTGTTCACGCTTAGTTATCTCGTGTGTCTTCAATAAAGGTCACTGTAATATCTTTCAGAGTTATTGTCTGAATCCCGATATACATGTTAAAAGGTAAAACCTCCTCAAGTTTTTTTTTCCATCAGTGCATATCTATGTTTATATTTTTATAGTGTCTGGCACATTTGTAAGTGCAAAGTCGAACTGTATTTCAATAAAGGTGACTGTGTATCAAATATCTTTCAGAGTTAATGTCTCAATCCAGATATACATGCTAAACATTAAAACCTCTTTAAGTTTTTTCCATCAGTGTATATCTATGGTTTATATTTTAATAGTCTCTGGCACATTTTTATGTGCAAAGTCGGACTGCTTTTCATGTGTAGACATGTGGTGCACTTACAGTGAAAGCAGTCGCCTACTTCTACCCACCATGATTATCATGGCCTGTACCACGTGTACTAGGGACTTTAAAAAAAAAATTAAGGCTATATATATATTATTTTAATATATAATATTATTATTTTAATATATAATATATATATATATTATATATTAAAAATAAAAAGGCATATCCTGACCAGGAGCACATGTGCTTTTCAGAAGGCAGAGCGCCATCTGGTGGAACAAAAATCAACTATTAATTGATTTAACCTGTTCCCTGATATTGGGCCAACTCAATTTCTAGATAAATCAAGAAAAGCTATCCACGAACGCGTTTCGCGCTGTTGGTGCTCGTCAGCGTGGAGTAGGCTGTACCACTGCGACCAAAAAGATTATTTGGTCCCAGTGGCTTCCAGAAAAACCAAGAAATGGGTATTTAAGGCCATACTTGCGTATAAACGCTTAACACATTAAAAAACAATATAAAAAATGAAAAATAAGTGGGTCAGGTGTTGATATTAAAAATAATAAAGGCATATCCTGACCAGGAGCACATGTGCTTTTCAGAAGGCAGAGCGTCATCAGGTGGAACAGAAATCAACTATTCATTGATTTAACCTGTTCCCTGATATTTGGCCAATCCAATTCCTTGATAAATCAAGAAAAGCCATCCACGAATCATATATATATATATATATGATAATAAATTATTTTGATAATAGAATAATTCTTTTCGCCCTAAATCTATAGTGTAAGTTGTGTCATCTCAGTACAGTGTCAACGTTTGGGACATCTCCTGCCAAACAACATAAGGAAGTTTGACCCAAGATGACCTGACGAGTATAAAAAAGGTTTGCTAGGACTTCCTTAGCGTATGTTAATTGGATTGATGACAGAGAAGATATTAATTAAAACCATTTTGATGTTTCTACACACCGCGATTTGCATAAAAATCTATTATGCAAGTAGCTCATGGCCAAATTGACAGGTATGCATGAAACATGTTTGCATCAGCATTATAGTTGTTTGGATAGATGAACGAATTGTTGACTCGACCATTTCTCTTTTTACTGTAAGCAAATAGAACAAATTTCTACTGCCCTTACTGCAATGATAGAACTATTAGCTTGTCAGTTGAGGGTTCAGAACTGATAAGACAGATTCTTTCAATATCTTTATTATTGAGAAATTTATCTTTTTTGATTTTTATTTTAAAAATAGAAACAGTGTGTCGGGCTTAAATTAGTTCATTTAGTTACAATTAGTTCATTTTTGCTAATTCAATGATTATAGAACGACGATAAACAAAAGATAGAGGCTGCCTGGCCAGCATTCATATTTCTTGAAAATAAAGATACTTCGGCCAGTAAATCTTTTTATTATCTCGACGTTATGACAAAAAAAAACTTTTGTCCTCGTCAGGAGCAAACAAAAAATAAAAAATTTGGTAAGGTTTTAAAAATTATTCTAATTTCTATTTTTGTTCGCTCCTGACGAGGACAAAAGATTTTTGTCGAAACGTCGAGGTAATAAAAATATTTACTGGCCGAAGTATCTTTATTTAACGTTTAACAAGTTTTACCGCAAATGTTTCTTTTTACAGAACGAAAAATCGTAATTTTAATTATTTTAAGGAGAAATAACGATTATTCTTATCCTTAGGGATGAAGTATGGAAGGATGAATTGTGAAGAGTAATGATAAACGGAAAAATAAAAGTGTCCAGGGATGGGAATTGAACCCACATGATTAACTTTATTGAACATCCTATAACACAATATCCCAAACTTAAGGATATTTGCGTCAATACATTTCTCTACATCATAACAAATTGGCTATATACAAGCTTATACAATTCAATTATTTTACATAATTATCCGCCGGAAATTCCGCCTTTGCCGGTCCCAAGCCCGGATGAAAAAGGAGGAGGGGGAGCAGTAACAAGCTCACTAAATACCTGGGCTCAGCTGGCCCGGCTGGTAGTACCCTGTAAGAGCTCCTAATCCAGGGATACAGGATGAGCAGCATTTGTACTCCATGTTAGGAGCAGCTGCACATGGCGTCTGTTCCTCATATCAGAGGCGGCCATTTCTTTTGGAGCTAAGTCAGCCTGCTACTGAGTAGTGCTCCCAGTCTTAATGACAAAGACAGACGCATTCTACTTAACCCAGTCATGATCTCAAGCTTTACAAGCTTGATACTCTAATATGATTGAGTAGAGATAAGAAAGAAGAAGAAGACATAATTATCCAAAGAAAATTAGTCAAGGAGAAAAAAAGACAAACATACAGAAGCAATTTCCTCAAAATTTCCTTCCTTCTCTTTCCCAGTTCAAAAGGCAGATGACGTGATAATTCCTTATGTTTAAATTATTGTTGTTTATATGCAAAGAGAAAGTCTATAAGGCAATAACGCGACATCTATATCCGAGAAATGAAACCACTACACCTGAATATTTCTCTTATACGAATATACATATGTCGTTCTACAATCATAAGCCGCATTATATTGTATTATAAATTACTTTATATAATATTTACGAACAGAGAAATATGTCCAGAGTAGCCTAGTGGACATGGCATCTGCCCGGTAAGCGGAATATTGTGGGTTTGTTTCCCATCCCTGGACACTTTTATTTTTCCGTTTATCATTACTCTTCACGGTTCATCCTTTCATACTTCATCCCTAAGGTTAGAAATAATCGTTATTTCTATTTAAAATAAATTTAGATTTTTCGTTCAAAAGAAACACATGCGTGATGAATTTCAAATGTCGTTCTACAATCATAAGCCGCATTATATTGTATTATAAAATCTACTGTCTTTACAGCGATGGGAAAGTTTCCCCTATTATTAAAAAATGGATTTTCTTTTGCTTTAACGCATGTTAAATGCCTTATGAAATCAATTGTAATTTTTTAAAACTTCAAATAGCGATGTCTATTCATTGACTTCTCATCAAAAACATTCAATCCATACAGCCAAATTTAGTTATTGATTAGTCTTCTTCTTCTTCCTTATCTCCACTCAATCATATTAGGGTATGGGTGAAGTAGAATGCGTCTGCCTTTGTCATTAAAACTGGGAGCACTACTCAGTGGCAGGCCGACTTAGCTCCAAAATAAATGGACGCCTCTGACATGAGGAACAGACGCCATGTGCAGCCGCTCCTAACATGGAGTACAAACGCTGCTCATTCTGTATCCCTGGATTAGGAGCCCTTACAGGGTACTCTCAGCCGGGCCAGCTGAGCCCAGGTTGTTTAGTGAGCTTGTTACTGCTCCCCCTCCTCCTTTTTCATCCGGGCTTGGGACCGGCAAAGGCGGAGTTGTGATATACCGTGATATCGTGTACCATATACGTTTCAGTTAATTGTAGAAGAGCTTGTCCGAAAGCTTTCGTTTAATCAAGTAAATAAAAAGAATTGCGGTGTCTTATGTTTTTGTAATTTGTCGAAATCCTCAATCCTGTGAAAATATATATACGTTTTGTATACAATACATTTTTTTTACTTTGAAAGCTTTCAATGTTTTTTTTTTTTTTTTTGCCTATAAAAAGAAGAGTTTTAAATCTCTCAACAACAACAAAAAAGGATGCAAAGAGACAAACAGCTCCGAGGAGATAAAAAATGTCATTGATGTCCTCAAATATATTAGGCTTAGAGGCGGTCACGTCGCTGGATTAGGACATGTCATAACCGCGGAACATTCCATGTCACGACGTCAAGGCCACGCGGCTTCAATATTTCACAGGTTTATAGAATTACCATTGCCCTATGGAATCCTTAATTTAGATATTAAATTCTTAAAATCAATCAACATTTATAATATCATTTTTTAATGTATTGTAGAATTTGTAAAGAGAGCAAGAGAAAAGAATTAAAATGTAGAATTCCTTCTTCTTCTTTCTTATCTTCATTCAATCATATTAAGGTATCAAGCTTGTAAAGCTTGAGACTTTTGATGGTGTCTGCCGGGGAAGAGTAGAGCTCATCAATGGATGAGGCAATAGAGTCAATAATGTGTTTTGGGGATTGAAGGTGTGTAGAATTCCTTTAGGAAAAGACGAAATATCACCATCGGGACTGACCTCAATATTTCACAGGTTTAGCAAGTTGCCATTGCCCTATGGAATCCTTAATTTAGAAATGAAATTCCTGAAATCAATCAACATTTATAAGATATTTTTGTAATGTTGTGTAGAATCTGTAAATCAAGAGAAAATAACTATAATGTAGAATTCCTTGAAATAAACAGAGGAAATGTAAAGTCACCACTGGAACCGATTTCAATATTTCACAGATTTATAGTTTTGTCATTGCACTATGGAATCCTTAATTTAGAAATTTAATTCCTAAAATCAATCAATATTTATAATATCCTTTTGTAATGTGTTGTAGAATTGTAGGATCTGTAAAGTCAGAAAGGTAATGTTAATTCCTTGAAAGAAACAGAAGAATTGCAAATTCACTAACAGTACCGACCTCAATATTTCACAGGTTTATAGAGTTCCCATTGCCCTTTGGAATCCTCAATTTAGATATTAAATTCTTAAAATCAATCAACATTTATAATATCCTTTTTAATGTTGTGTAGAATCTGTAAAGCAAGAGAAAAGAACTATAATGTAGAAATCTTTGAAAGAAACAGACGAAATGTAAAGTCACTACTGGAACCGATTTCAATATTTCACAGGTTTAGTGAATTACCATTGCCCTATGGAATACTTAATTTAGAAATGAAATTCCTGAAATCAATCAATATTTATAAAATCCTTTTGTAATGTATTGTAGAATCTACCATTTGGATGAGGAAAGCGAAGACTAGAACACGGCTGATTCCACACTAGCCTGTTCAGTGATTCGCTAACCTTGACATATGCACGAAGGAACGTATGGCCATTGGACATGTGTCGGACCAGGAGGCTGTTGTTGGGTGCTGCGCTGCCTGGAGTATAGGAGCTCCATCTATTATTTCTTCCTGTGGTGAATCTGTATAAGAACGGTGGTCTTAATAAAGCTTTGTGTGTGTATTGTAGATTCTGCAAAGCCAGAGAAAAGAACTATAATGTAGAATTCCTTGAAATAAACAGACGAAATGTAAAGTTACCACCGGAATCATTTGAACACTGTTTATTTATCAACCGACTCGCTGCAACTCTTCTTTATTTTTTTACTTGATTAAAGGAAGCTTTGGGACAATCCCTTCTTTAGCTAACTAAAACGTATAGGATATGATGCGATAATACACACTCATGCGGTGTAACTTCAAGTGTTGTTTCACAATCACAAGCCGCAGTGTATTATATTGTATTATAAGTTACTTTATGTATTATTTATTAACGGAAAAATACGTCCAGGGTAGCCTTAGTGGACATGGCATCTGCTCGGTAAGCGGAACACTGTGGGTTCGATTCCCATCACTGGACACTTTTATTTTTCCGTTCATCATTACTCTTCATAATTCACCCTTTCATACCTCATCCAAAAAGGTTAGAAATAGTCACTATTTCACCTTGAAATAAATTTTGATTTTTCATTGAAAAGAAACTCATGCGGTGTAACTTCAAGTGTTGTTTTACTTTCATTTTTATTTAAACTCATATGAAAGGGGAAAAAATAGTACTAATGTGATATTGTAGTGGGATACGGTTCATAAATTATGAAAAAGGCATCTTCTTATCGTGCAACTGAAAGTTGCTGATGGCTTGCGCCATCTATCGGAATAAATATCAACTATTCTCGTTGATTTCTTATTATGAGGACCAACAGCCCGAAACGCGTACGTATTTAGCTTTTCTTGATTAATCAAGAATTGGTAATTGGTCAATTCTGGAATAATTAAAAATCAACGAGAATAGATGATATTTATTCTGATAGATGGCGCAAGCCATCAGCAACTTTCAGTTTCACTATAAGGAGATGACTTTTTCATAATCATAAGAAAGGGTTTTATATTAATTTGACTATTTTAGAATATTTTTCTACTTGCTTGCTCGCGATGTCAATTCAATTATTTAGAACATTAATTATACATAGGACACATATTTGAAAATGAAGACTTTTTTTTGTTATTACTATACGATTTACAATCAACAAAAAATCATAAAAATCATAGTAATAACAAAAAGTATTTTTTTTTTTAAATATGTAGCCTATGTATAATAAATATTCAAAATAATTAAATTGTAAAACGACATTTGAAAATTATTCCGCATGTGTTTCTTTTCAACGAAAAATCAAAATTTATTTTAAGGAGAAATAACAATTATTTCTAACCTTAGGGATGAGGTATGAAAGGATGAATTGTGAAAAGTAATGATAAACGGAAAAGTAAAAGTGTCCAGGGATGGGAATCGAACCCACATTGTTCCACTTACCGGGCAGATGCCATGTCCACTAATTAAATTGTAATTGTGAGTGAGCAAGTTGAAAAATGTTTCTATACATTCTATATATAATACAATATAATACGGCTTGTGATTGTAAAACGACATTTGAAAATTATCCCGCATGTGTTTCTTTTGAACGAAAATTCAAAATTTATTTCAAGGAGAAACAACGATTATTTCTAACCTTTGGGATGAGGTATGAAGGGTGAATTGTGAAGAGTAATGATAATAGATTAGAATTAATTAGAATAAATTAGAAATATTCGTTGTTTCTTCTTGAAATAAATTTTGATTTTTCGTTGAAAAGAAACACATGCGGGATAGTTTTCAAATGCCGTTTTACAATCACAAGCCGCATTATATTATATTGTGTGTATTATAAATTACTTTATGTATTATTTATGAACGGAAAAATATGTCCAGGGTAGCCTAGTGGACTGCACAGTAAGTGGAACAATGTGGGTTCGATTCCCATCCCTTGACACTTTTATTTTTCCGTTTATTATTACTCTTCACAATTCACCCTTTCATATCTCATCCATAAGGTTAGAAATAATCGTTGTTTCTCTTTGAAATAAATTTTGATTTTTTGTTGAAAAGAAACACATGCGGAATGGTTTTCAAATGTCGTTTTACATTCTATATATATTTGTTCATCACCCTAGTAAAAAAACGTTAATAGTGATGAGAAAGAATAAGCAACAATACAAGTTTTGGCTAATTCAGACCAAAAGCCAACAACCTGTGTACAATGTCTTCAGGCTATGGCCTTCATCAGTACAGGGACGACCTTGATTTCATATTGCAATAAAGACCAATACATTACGTTTAAAAGATTCTACAGGATGTATATTTCAAGGCGAAAGTATTGACTGTACATATTTCAAGCTAATATTTCTAATTGCTATATGCAAAATTTGACATCGAACGTTTAATTTTCATGATTCCTAAAGTTCAATTGTGTTCATCAATGTCCATCAATCATCACAAAGCGGCCTCATCATGAACAAGTAAAACTGGAAGAATAATCAGTTAAAGAAAATAATGATGATCAAAAAACTTGCATAAACCAAATGGGCCATTTTAGAGCATCAGCCGAAACCAATCATTCCAAATTTGATCAAACCGATACTGAAAACGCTCAAAAAGACGAAGTTGAAAGTTTAGCTTTCAAACTAAATGCTGCAAGCGTTCCATTAATTCGAAACGTTGAGAATTCAGTACCAAGGGAAGAGCTGAAGCCTTGAATTCCAATCGAAAAAGGTTTCGAATATTGCTTCACCTCTGAAGAAGAAAAGATCATAAAGCGTATATAATTTAAGATATACACGCAATTATCCTAATTGTGGATATGGCGTGTCTCTCCCAACTGTTAAATAAATAAAAAATAAAATAACATTCTACGAGTTGGGTTATGAAATCGGTCGAATTTACCAAACTGTGTTTATGCTGATGATTTGGTAAGGGCCAATTTTCAAGCAAGAATACAACATAAATACGAGGGTTGTCCGTTAAATAAGTTCCACGGGGCACCACTGTCATGAGGATCGCTTTTAGGCTCGAGCCGACTGCACGGGCTCTTAGCTTGTTCTCCCCACTCCAATTTCCCACCAAGGATACGTCGCTGGTAAGCTTAGTTTTGGATGAGCAGCCGTTAGTGATGGAGCTTCCCCTCGTGTCTCCCGCCAACTGTGAATTACGGTCAGTAATTCGCTTTTTGGCTGCAAAGAAGAGTTCACCGAAGGACATTCATACTGAACTCTGTCAAGTGTATGGAGAAGGGTGTATGAGGTCCGGGATGGTGAGCAGATGGATCAGAGAATTCAAAAACGGCCGAACAGACGTCCTCGATGAACCGTGTGCTGGACGGCTATTGGTTTCGGACGAAACCATTGCCAAAGTCGAAGCGGCAATGCTTGAAGATCGACGGGTTACTGTGCGGAAGCCCTGTGATTTGGTTCCTGATGTCAGTAAAACCACCATCGACAAGATTTTGCGTGAATATTTAAGGTATTCAAAGGTCTGCGCAAGATGGGTTCCGAAAATGCTGACTGAAGACCATAAACGGCAGCGGGTTGATGCGGCCCAGAAATTTCTCGATTGCCACAAAACTGACGGAGAGGAATTCTTGGATTCGATCGTTACTGGTGATGTGACCTGGGTACACTGCACCACACCGGAGACAAAGGAGCAATCCAAGCTGTGGAAGCACACTTCTTCGCCGAAACCTCTAAAGTTTAAACAAACACTTTCTGCCGGGAAACTTATCGCTACCGTCTTTTGGGACCGAAAGGGTCTATTGTTGTGCGACTTTATGCGTCGGGGTACAACAATCAATTCCGACCGGTACTGTGAGACCTTGAAACAACTTCGACGAGCGATTCAGAACAAGAGGAGAGGGATGTTAACCAAAGGGGTGCGTTTTCACCACGACAACGCTCGGCCGCACACCGCCCATCAAACCACTGCCTCATCGAAGAATTTGGATGGGAATTGGTGTCACACCCACCTTACAGCCCGGACGTAGCTCCTAGTGACTTCCACTTCTTCCCCGAGTTGAAGAAAAACCTGGGTGGAACCCAATTCCAGGACGATGACGAGTTGGAAGAAGCGGTTTTAGGCTTTCTACGCGGCCAGGCGGCAGAGTTCTTTGAATCTGGTTCCATAAGTGGGTGTCCCGAATGCAAAAATGCGTCGAACGAAACGGGGAATATGTGAAAAAATGAAAAAAAGTCTGATATTTTCGAAAATGTATAGTTCAGGTCAAATAAACCTATTTTTCTGTATGGAAAACCTCTGTGGAACTTATTTAACGGACAACCCTCGTACAAAATGAAAGGATTCAAAAGCACGAATGTTTCTTTTATATACAATACAAACTTCTACTGCCCTTACTGCGATGAAAAGATATATTAGGAGGGCTTGGCTCATCAGTGGTGAACCCCCCCAGCGGTTTCGCCAATTTAATCCACCAGACCGCTTCTCAGAGCTCTAATACTGTAATGGATCATTCTGCTTATATACGTAGCACTGAAAGATGGAATCTCAGAAATGGTTTTCAAGTAAACTATGGACATAAGCTTATAGGACAGTAGAATTACATTCAAATATTTGCATCGAGCAATACTCTTCCGCAAACAATAAAGACAAGGCCAGTTGCGTGAGGATGATATTCATGTACCAATAGAGACACCTCTCCCTTCAATTATACATTAGAACGATGTACTTGTTCATTATCCTATTACCAAGGTATACAGGTTGGCTTTTTGTCTGGTTTTCCTAAACTGGTGTTATGGCTCATTCTCTTTATCATCACTAGCTTTTTTTTACTTATCCTTTTATTAGTCTAAATTAGACAAGATCTTGGAGGTCGTGCTCGTAAAGAAGCTCAAGAACTCTTCTTGGTTCTCTGTACAGGGATCTTTTGTCCTTTCCAATACAATTTAGTAAATGTTGGGGAGTAAATTTTCGGTTTTGCACCTAGTGCACATGGGGAAGCTTTTGGCTCCCTCTTTATAGACTAGAGGGTGCAGGTGACCAGATTTCCATCTGGCCAACTGTGTCGATTCCCTTCTGTTTAGTTGGAGGGTCTGTTTTTTTAGGTTTTCTACCTGGTACCAAGAATGATGGAAACTATCTCTATGGTTCCTTATTAGTTGTAGTTTCAGTTTGTTAATATGGTCCCTTGCTGAAAGGTAGGTCTCGGAGTTCAACCGCATCAGGATGTCCAGCTGCTCCTTCCTTTGCCAATCTGTCGGCCTCCTCATTTCCAGGGACTCCCACATGTGATGGAGTCCATTGTAGACTTATTTTGGTATTTTTATTCAGTTTGTTGATTTCTGCAGCAATGTTTTTGATCATCACTAGTAAAGTATTTTACTGGGTGATGAACAATTGCATCTTACTGATGTATAAGTGAAGAGAGAGATGTCTCTTTTGTACATGAATATCCTCCTCCCACAACTTTATGTTACATATAAGTATCAAAATTCGAAACTATTATAGACGCGTCCATGAATGTATCTTTCAGAGTGTTTGTCTGAATCCCGATATTCATGCTAAAAGGTACAACTTCCTTAAGTTTTGTCCATGAATGTATCTTTCAGAGTTATTGTCTGAATCCCGATATTCATGCTAAAAGGTACAACTTCCTTAAGTTTTGTCTCAATGAGTGTATTTTTCAGAGTGTTTGTCTGAATCCCGATATTTATGCTAAAAGGTACAGATTCCTTAAGTTTTGTCCATGAATGTATCTTTCAGAGTTATTGTCTGAATCCCGATATTCATGCTAAAAGGTACAACTTCCTTAAGTTTTGTCTCAATGAGTGTATTTTTCAGAGTGTTTGTCTGAATCCCGATATTTATGCTAAAAGGTACAGATTCCTTAAGTTTTGTCCATGAATGTATCTTTCAGAGTGTTTGTCTGAATCATGATATTCATGCTAAAAGGTGCAACTTCCTTAAGTTTTGTCTCAATGAGTGTATTTTTCAGAGTGTTTGTCTGAATCCCGATATTTATGCTAAAAGGTACAGATTCCTTAAGTTTTGTCCATGAATGTATCTTTCAGAGTGTTTGTCTGAATCCCGATATACATGCTAAAAGGTACAACTTCCTTAAGTTTTGTCTCAATGAGTGTATCTTTCAGAGTGTTTGTCTGAATCCCGATATAAATGCTAAAAGGTACAAATACCTTAAGTTTTGTCCATGAATGTATCTTTCAGAGTGTTTATCTGAATCCCGATATTCATGCTAAAAGGTACAACTTCCTTAAGTTTTGTCCATCAATGTATCTTTCAGAGTGTTTGTCTGAATCCTGATATTCATGCTAAAAGGTACAACTTCCTTAAGTTGTGTCCATGAGTGTATCTTTCAGAGTTATTGTCTGAATCCTGATATTCATGCTAAAAGGTACAACTTCCTTAAGTTTTGTCCATGAATGTATCTTTCAGAGTGTTTGTCTGAATCCCGATATTCATGCTGAAAGGTACAACTTCCTTTCGTTTTGTCCATTATAGTGTATTTTATTAAATGAAGATAAATAATCAGAAGGTAACTCTGAATGGCACGCGACCTAATAACAAATATCATTAGAAAAATACTACAGTAGTTTGGTTACATAGCCATAGTGAATTCTGTCAGACTCTTATACCAGGTATTACATAACAGATGAGTTTAGAAACAAGGAAGAACTATCTGGAAACAAACCATCAAAACTAATAACAAGCGTTCATACAGAAACATTAACATCAAAACATCCGCTAACCACATACATCTATCAAAATTCGAAACTATTATAGACGCGTATGATTCTTTTTAAAAATAAATAATTTCTACTGAGCCAGCATATGACACAATAGGACGTAACGGTGTGTTAGGCTTATGAATTTTTGGAAGCCCATAAAAGTGAGGTAGATTAGTGTCTTGTGCTTTTAAATTTACGAAGGTTTTCTTCTCTTCTCTATGTTGGTTCTATATATAATTTTGGTATATAAATTCATAGATTTAGATAAGAAGGTTAAGCAATTTATTCTCATTGTGTGAGTTTGTGTGATGGGAAGAGAAAAAAAAACTTTTCTATACATTAATATCAGAAACTATTATAGACGCGTATGATTCTTTTTAAAAATTAAACAATTTCTACTGCCGTTACTACAATGGAAAAATTAATGGGAGGGCCTGACTTATCAGTGGTGAACCCTCTCAGCGGTTTCGCCAGTTTAATCTACCATACCGTCGAACTGCTTTTCACATGTGTAGACATGTGGTGCGCTTACAGTAAAAGCAGTCGCTTACTACCCACCATGATTATCATGGCTTTGCGATAAGAAAGATAAAGAAGATCTACCATACCGCTGTTATATTGCATTTTTGTAACTTCCTTTTATAGTGATACTGATGCTAGACTCTTTGAATGAGTATTTTAGATGAACTATAGACATCAGCTTTGAGGACAGCAGAATTAAATACATTTATAAACATATAAATATATTATAATATATCTCAGAGATATATTTCGTTTACACAAATTTTAAATATAAATTTTAAAACTTTTACTTTTTAATACTTTTATGGCGTCTTTCGTAAGTTATAAAAGTTAATAGAACTTATAAAAAGAAATTTCATATTCTAGTTTCAAATTAATATTTTTAAATGTGTCAGCTAAAATGAAATGTATTTATTACTCTATATATTTATAAACCTAATCCCTGCTATATATTTAAATACAGACGATAAAATCTATGATTGATGCACGCTCTTATGAACGCGGATACAAATTACTTTTAAAAAAGGTTACAGGGAAGCGACCAATAAAATAACACCATTTATCTCTCTTAAACGAATAAGCAAACCAGCAAACGACAAAGGGAATAAAAGAAGGATATGCTAACAATTAAAAAAAGAAAGAATGAAAGAATTATGCCTTTTTCAGCCATTGTTATTCTCAAAGTCCTTGAAGATGGGATGAATAAAAAGAAATGGTTCCTGAAATAACTTCTTCCATCTTTATGAATTGTTAATATTATTGTTTAAAACACAACTCGCCATCGTTTTACATTCGGCAACACGGTAAGCAGAGATTAAACTTGCAGACGAACAATTTAGCATTGTTATTCAAACGCTAGGCCTAAACCCCCCTTTTTCCCCTAGAAGTATTCACGCTACATTAGGCTGTTTGGTATTCATGTAGCACCCAATAAAATAAATGTCTCTTTTATAGAAGGCGAAGAAAAAAAAATAGCAGACGAACTTATTTGCCTTTTGGCGGGAAATATGCAAGCAGACGAGATTTTACGCAACTTTGGTTCTATCCATGTAACCGAGGTGGTTTCTATGATAAATCATATCTTGCCAAATCTCTGTTAGAATCTTTTATGGAATTGGCTATTCGGGTTTTGAATTCCTATTTCATGCAACAACTCTCACTGGGGTGAGAAATTTCCTTTAGTTATATTCAAAAAGTCTTCCTTTTATGACCAAACGATATTATGTGAAAGCAATGTGAACAAAATTTAGCAAAAATAAAATTAAATAATATTAAGAATTATAAGTTTAACCAGAGTCTTTTTGCTAAAGAATAAATGGAAAATGTATTTAAATTATTTTTATATAAAAAAAAGAAAACAATTTACACAATTTCTCTTCTTTTTTCAATGAAATAGTGTTTGTTTTATAGAAAAAGGGGATCAAAATGAAAGAGAGGTAGCGGAAGTTTTTTTTTTTTTTCTAAATGCATATACTTGCAATTTTAATATAAATTTGTTAATTATCAAATACATTTTGATGTTTATATGTTTATATTGGTTGTTTATTTAACAGTAAACATTGATATTTATATGGTGCTCCCCTCTGACTTGGGACAATTTTAATAACATTTTCAAATAAATGTTTATTGTTAACAGCCTATTTAATTCAAATTGAAACTTCATCAACTTTTTTTAAAAAGTTTATTGTATTTTGACATTTCAGCTACCCACTGTCGACCTTTACATAAAAGGTGAAAGCTTATTAGTGAAGTACTCCAATACCTCGCTTTGCGTCGTTTCGTTTTGCGTTTTTTCGAAATTGCGTCGCTGCTTAATTTTTACTGATTTTCACTGTGCGTCGTTAGATTTTCGAAGTTGCGTTCTTTTAGATTCGAGTCTTTAATTTTTTTTTAATTTTTTTTCCTAAAATATGGCAACACCTTTGGTTTTGATTGCGCCATGCCATTCCAAATTTATTTTCACTTTGCGTCGTTTCAATTTGCGTCGTGTTTTTTTTTGGAACGTAACCCCGACGCAAAGCGAGGTATGGATGTATTGTCTTTTGTTGATCTTATTCACTAGTACCTATATACATAAGTAAAAATCTCCAGCCATGAAAAATAACATATAAAAATATATAAACGTTTAAATGAATATACATATTTAAATATGTACAAAGCAATAACGCGCCATATACACTGTATAACAAAAAAATCGACGCACCAAAATAGAGTTGTCAGATTAGGACAAAAATTGGTGTATGTAAAGAGAATGTATAGGGGAAAAACGATTAAAATTTCAGAACAATTAATTATTTTATTTCAGAGTTTGATTGAGAATGTCAATATGTCGTTGGACCCCCACTGGCCTGGATGCAGGCTGCCACCCGGCGTGTCATGGACTGATAAAGATTCCGGATGGTGTGCTGCGGGATTTCTTGCCAAATTGTCTCCAACTGTCGGGCTAAAGCTTTAAGACGCGAATATTTCTTTTCACAAATAAATCAAACTGGCCATAGTTTACCTAAACACCATATATAAGATTCCTTCCTTCAGTGTAGTATATAAAAGTAGAATGATCTAATACAGTATTAGAGCTCTAAAGAAACGGTCTGGTAGATTAAATTGGTGAAACCGCTGGGAGGTTTTACCAGTGATGAGAAAAAGCCTTCCCAAAGATAGCTCTTGTCATCGTTTTTTTGAAATTTTATATTTTAATATTTGGATCACTAGTAATCTGAGTGATTATCGGCAGGAATAGACATCATTATATATTTCAAACCGATATTTCTTAAGAATTCTGATATCAACAACTCTCCCGAAAGAATCATATTTTGTTAGCTTTGTTTCATTTTTTATTTTAAACACCTAACTGGATAGTACACTCATGGACAAAACTTAAAAAGGTGGAAAGTCTTTTGTGTCGTCTGTTTATTTTTTTTTAAGGAGAAGTAAGAAATTTTGTTTACACTTGTTCATCTCGTGTGTCTTCAATAAAGGTCACTGTATATATCAAATATCTCTTTGAGTTATTGTCTGAATTCCGATATACATTCTGAAAGGTAAAGCTTCATTAAATTTTGTCCATGAGTGTATTTTTCAGAGTTATTATCTGAATCCAGATATACATGCTAAATGTTACAATTTCCTTAAGTTTTGTTCTTGAGTGTTTCTTTCAGAGTTATTGTCTGAATCCCGATATACATATTAAAAGGTATAACTTCCTTAAGTTTTGTTCATGAGTGTATTTTTCAGAGTTATCATCTGAATCCAGATATACATGCTAAAAGGTACAACTTCCTTAAGTTTTGTCCATGAGTGTAGTAGCTTTAGAATAATATAAAATAAAAGTAGTTGGTCTTTAGGCGAAGGGAGACTTTTATTGGCGAAGATAACGGAAGTTTACAAGCACAATACTCTTCTATTGGCTAAAGTCTTACTCTATTCAATAGTAAATCATCGTACTTGAGGGCTTGCGCATTGTTCACCAATAAAACTTTGCCTAGGGACCTACTGTCTTCATCGACTCTGTTGGTCCAATTCCCAAAAGAGAGGTCAAACGATGTTGTAACAGAATTGTTTGTTTGAAGATTTCATTTTAATAAATAAAATAATTTTGAGGACTGTCAACAAACATTGATTAAAGTTGTTCTAAAAAATACAAAGGATCATTGCGCAAATAGGTAGCATTGTCCTAAGGGGAAAGTATGTCAAATACGTTCTTTGGCAACAGCATTGCCCAGATGGAAATATAGAGGTTTACATTACGAATGAATAATGTTAATTAGAATAATATTACCATAAATTTTGTTAATTACTTTGTTATACAATATAATATAATGCGGCTTGTGATTGTAAAACGACATTTTAACAAGCCGAATTATATTATATTGTATTATAAATTACTTTATGTATTATTTACGAACGGAAAAATGTCCAGAGTAGCCTAGTGGACATGGCATCTGCCCGGTAAGCGGAACACTGTGGGTTCGATTCCCATCCCTGGACACTTTTATTTTTCCGTTTATCATTACTCTTCACAATTCATCCGTTCATACCTCATCTCTAAGGTTAGAAATAATCGTTATTTATCCTTAAAATAAATTTGGATTTTTCGTTGAAAAGAAACACATGTGGTATAATTTTTAAAATGTCGTTTTACAATTACTTTGTTACTTAGTTATTTTCCTGTAGTTTTTTTTTTGTCTTAACCCTTTATCCCTTGTTTATAATAGGTAAATACATGATTAAATAAACATCAAATTAGCCAATTTTATAAATCGAATTAAAATTTTGTTCTAATTTTCATTTGGGTAGTTACATTCGTAGACAAAAGGAAGTGGAAATTATTTTATGTCGCCAGCCATCTGTTTTTTCTTCATTTATTTATTTTTTGAAGGAGACGAGCAATTTTGTTCACAATTGGTTATCTTGTGTGTCTTCAATAAAAGTTATTGTATATCAAATATCTTTCAGAGTTATTGTCTTAATCTCGATATACATGCTAAAAGGTACAACTTCTTTAAGTTTTGTCCATGAGTGTATCTTTAAGAGTTTTTGTCTGAAACCAGATATACATGCTAAAAGGTACAACTTCCTTAAGTTTTGTTCATGAGTGTATCTTTAAGAGTTTTTGTCTGAATCCCGATATACATGCTAAAAGGTACAACTTCTTTAAGTTTTGTCCATGAGTGTATCTTTAAGAGTTTTTGTCTGAATCCAGATATACATGCTAAAAGGTACAACTTCCTTAAGTTTTGTTCATGAGTGTATCTTTAAGAGTTTTTGTCTGAATCCCGATATACATGCTAAAAGGTACAACTTCTTTAAGTTTTGTCTATGAATGTATTTTAAACACAAACTTTATAGAACTTAGTTCTATACTCGTATACTATTGATTTGTTATGAAAAGAAATAAACTTATGTTGATGCTTCTACATTAAAATACAACAACAACAAAGCCTTTATTTAGGGCCTCTCGCCCTATACAGGATTCGCCAGTTCACAAGGGATGGGGAGAACACTGTGTGGCCTTTTTCCGGGATATAACCCTGTGGAATCCAAATATCGCCCCCGCTATATACCTATTCTTTGATATTTCATTAATTAGTGTCGGAAATGAAGGACAAAGTTGCCCCGTTTTATCATTTAGTTTTCGTCTTTCCTCAGACAGAGCAGCACAATCAAATAAGTAGTGCAACATCTCCATTGTTATTCCTGATCCACAGAAAGTACATTTCAAGTATATTAAATCTATATATATAAAATTGAATGTCTGTCTGTCTGTGTGTGTGTGTGTGTGTGTGTGTGTCCTCTATGGATTCAAAAACCATACATCCAATCGCCGTGAAAATTTGGGATATTATTAGGCATATCCCCGGAAAGGTTTACGAAAAATAATATCTTGAATATCCTTAGAGTTATTTGCAGATTTGTAGCTTTAACTCGCAAGCAGCGCCACCATTGAGACGGAGATAGGCTTAGGTTTGCTGCTCCTGATGACCTTGGGTCTGCCCCACCCCGTGAGAGAATGGATTCGCCCGGCCGCCGGCCGACAGTCCAAGTACCCACCGACCAATCAGGGCAGAGTTGGTGACACAGCTATGCCAAGTAGACAAGAAAAAAGCCTCGCGGGAGCTTGCCCAAGATGACCTCCGGGAACTTCGTCCATCTTCCATAAACGACCATGAATTTATTCAACCTTATCGAGTATTTTTCAAGGGACCGGGAAAAAATGTTCACTAGATAAAACGATGATTTTGTAATGTAGAAAATTAGGAAAGACAAAATTCAGGATGACACGGCACACAGGGACCGGGAAAAAATGATCACTTTATCGAGAGATTCACGACCATGATTTTATTCAACTTATCGAGTATTTTTCAAGGGACCGGGAAAATATGTTCACTAGATAAAACGATGATTTTGTAATGTAGAAAATTAGGAAAGACAAAATTCAGGATGACACGGCACACAGGGACCGGGAAAAAATGTTCACTTTATCGAGAGATTCAAATTTACGAGTTTCAAATTATCAAATATATCTTTTTTTTTAATAAGTTTATAGAGAATTGTTTTAACAAATGTTCGTTAGACAAACCTTTACTCGGGTAAAACCTCGGGCGAAGCCGGGTACATCCGCTAGTTACTTATAATATCGTGCTATGGTTAGTTTTAGGTAATACCATTACATAATCTCTCTACGACTTTCTACGTTTGATGATTGAAGATAAAAAAAAATTCCAATTGCGTCTTTTTTTTTTTTTTGAACGAATAAAGGCTTTTCGATAAAAATAATTCCTTGAATCAATATTAAAACAAGAACATTAAGCTTTCAGAGAAAAGTTTATTTTTAAAATATTTTTTATTTAAAAATCTCTCAAGTTTTCGGGCAAGAAAACCCTTCTACGGGAGAAGATAACCCCCAGGTGAAGATATCGACTTGGAATAGAAAACTCGAAAGCACGTGCAACAGAAGCCCGTGTTGATTCTGCATTGAATCAAATGTAAACAACCAAAGAACTTTATTCAATTTTAAATCTTAATTTATTGGCATTTTAATATTGTAAAATATTTTATCTTGTAGAAGGGCTTTCCTGCCTGGAAGCTTGAGATTAGTTTTTAAATAAAAAATATTTTTAAAAGAAACTTTTCCCTGGAGACTTAATGCTCTTGTTTTAATTAGAATAAAGGCTTTAATAATTTAGAATGGTTTAGATCAAAGAGATTTCTCAAAAATATTTGAAGCATAATATTTCCTTTTTAATTAAGATAATCAATTTAGATATTTTATGTGTGTGTGTCACTAAGCATATTTCTTTATTGTTGTTAATAGGTTGGTTAAATTGTTTTAATCAAAATAAATGGTTTTGGTATTCTCAAATTGGTCTTCCTCCTTGTTATAAAACCTTGAAATCTTGAACTACCGAATTACAGATGCTTGAAACCTTGGATTTAAATATGTCTAACACGATCTTGAAACCTTGAACTAACTGATGCCAAAAGCTTTAAACTTTTGAACTGAAGAACGCTGAGCGTTTGAAATCTTAGATTGAAGAATCCAAAAACTTGAAACCTTGAACTACAGAATGCCAAATGTTTAAACCTTTGATTAAAAATGTCTAGCACAATTTTGAAACCTTGGACTAATCAATGCCCAAAGCTTCAAACTTTTTAACTGAAGAACGCCAAGCGCTTGAAATATGTATAAGACTGAAGAAACCAAAAGCTTGAAATCTTGAACTACAGAATGCCAAATGTTCAAACCTTGGATTTAAAATGTCTAATACAATCTTGAAACCTTGAACTGACTAACGCCAAAAGCTTCAAACTTTTGAACTGAAGAACGCCGAGCGTTTGAAATCTTAGACTGAAGAATCCAAAAGCTTTAAATCTTGAACTACCAAATGCCAAAATTACTTGAAACCTTAAATTAAAATATTTCTAACACAATCTTGAAACTTTGGACTAATCAATGCCCAAAGCTTTAAACTTTTGAACTGAAGAACGCCGAAAGTGAACTTACTGAAGAAACCAAAATCTTGAAACCTTGAACTACAGAATGCCAAATGTTCAAACCTTGGATTTGAAATGTCTAATACGATCTTGAAACCTTGGACTGACTAATGCCCCAAAGCTTCAAACTTTTGAACTGAAGAACGCCGAGCACTTGAAATCTTAGACTGAAGAAACCAAAAACTTGAAATCTTGAGCTACCAAATGCCAAATGCTTTACCTTGAATTTAAAAAAGTCGAACACTTGAAATCTTGGACTGACTAATTCCCAAAGCTTTAAACTTCTGAACTGAAGAACGCCGAGCACTTGAAATCTTAGAATGAAGAAACCAAAAACTTGAAATCTTGAACTACCAAATGCCAACAGCTTGAAAAATTGGATTTAAAATGTCTAACATAATCTTGAAACCTTGGATTAATCAATGCCCAAAGCTTCAAACTCTTGAACCAAAGAACGCCGAAAGCGAACTTACTGAAGAAACCAAAATCTTGAAACCTTGAACTACAGAATTCCAAATGTTCAAAACTTGGATTTAAAATGTCTAATACAATTTTGAAACCTTGGAATAATTAATGCCCAAAGCTTCAAACTTTTGAACTGAAGAACGCCGAGCTCTTGAAATCTTAGACCGAAAAAACCAATAACTTGAAATCTTGAACTAACGAATGCCAAATGTCTGAAACCTTGGATTTAAATATGTTTTACAAAATCTTGAACCAACTAATGTCCAAAGCTTCAAACCTTTGAACTGAAAAACGCCGAGCTCTTGAAATCTTAGACTGAAGAAACCAAAGACTTGAAATCTTGTATCATCGAATGCCAACAGATTGAAACATTGGATTAGCGAGTACAAAATGTTTCAAACCTTTAACTAACGAAAGTCAAAATCTTGAAGCACCTTGAATTATCAAATAACAAAATCACGAAACCTCTGGTAATTACTATTGCCAAATACTTGAAATCTTCAACTGACGAATGCATAAAACTTTGAAAATTGTCCTCTTCAGATGGAATATTCTAAATCACTAAATCTGATTAACTGGCATTTTCATATTTCGCCTCGAATCTGAGAACCTCAATAACAGTAGCAAGGTAAGGCATAGCCTTCTATTATATTTTAACAATAATCTTCGAAAAATTTGCGAGAAAATAAATATTCAATATATAAAATTTAGTTACACAAAATTATAAAAGAGATCAAAAAATGTTTCCAATAAGTTTGTTTATTAGAAAACCGCGAGCTTTCGTATTCTCGATTTTAACAGGCAGAGTTACACTCATGGACAAAACTTAAGGAAGTGGATATTCTTTGATTTTGCCCTTCTGCTTTTTTAAGGATACAGAGGCAAGGATTCTCCGCCAGGTGGCCAAATGGAAAGGTTGCGTGAAACGACAGCTCCTGCTAGGTAATTTATTTTTATGCTTTATCGCCGTACTTTATAAAATAGAGTTATTTTTATTTTTATTGAAGTGATATTGGTAAATTTATATCTTCATAATATGAGGCCAATTGTCATTCTTATCATAATTTATTTAAATCTACAGCGAAACAAGCGTCACTCAACTTTTAACTATGCAAATTTTGATTCGTTTGAAAATTGTGCAAATTTTAGTTTGGCAACGGATCTGGGTTATGCTAAGAATCTGAAATTCAAGATTCAGATTCAGTACAGAAGGCCAAATCTTAGATGTATAATTTTGATGTTATTACTGATATCTGGCATAGAGCAAAACCCGGGACCTAGGCCTACTAGGCAAACTACGCTCGAGTCATGTAGGAAGGATGATATTCGACAATTGATTGGTGCACTCTCGAACAAAATGGATGATTGGGGGGAGAAATTAGAGACAAGGTTACTTTCTATATAGCAAGGAGTTGAGAAATTAAATCGACGCATACAACAACTGGAAAATACTATGGAAAACACGGTAAAATCTGTCTCGAAGAATTCTGAAAAGATCCAAGAAATTGAGAAAAGAATAGAATTCACGGAAATGAAAATGAGAGAAAGTAATTTAATTTTTTACGGAGTCGAAAAGAAAGAAAATGAAACAAGCGATGAATCTCTCGCAAAAATAAAACATATAATTACGGATAATATGCAAAAATCTCCGAGAATATTAACATCCTTAAATGTCATCGATTGTCTAAAAGGCCGAGCGCACCCCTACTGGTTGAAATACCCAAATATGAAGACAATAAAATTATTCAGGAATGCATTCAAGCTTAAGGAATCAAGGATTTACATAAATAAGGATTACACCTTAAAAGTTAGACAACAACGTCGATTATTGATTAATAAAAGAAAATAACTCTTGGCTAAAGGAATATCATCTAAACTTCGAGATAACAAGTTGATTGTTGGAAGTATTGTTTACCAAGTGATATAAATGATAATATCATGAGTTCAGAAGGAACTGAGATATAGCAAACACAGAAATGAACTGGAAGGATCGCATGATATCTCTTTTTACAGGCAATAAAATATCATCATCAACCACATATAGCTAATAGGAATGGAAAACTAAACAACTTGATCGAACAACTATTAAAACTTGGTCACAATTATGCAAAATTTATGTATTGGAATATCAATGGTTTCTTTAGAATAAATTCCGTTCCCCTTTCATTGATTATGTAATTCAGTTTTAAATATTTGCTATAACGGAAACTTGGTGCCAATTTGTTCTAAAACTCGAGATTGAGGATTTTCAGGTTTACCAATCACTTGCTCGAAAAACCTTGGGTCAGGGAAGAAGCTCTGAAGACATCATTGTAGGAATTTATAACAAAAATAAACACACACCGAACAATGTTGAAGAGAAAACTAATTGGATTTCGGTTACTTAAAATGAAACCAAACTTAGATTCATTGCTGACTTGTATAACTTTTACGTATCTACCTCCTAACGAACTCCAACTAGAGAATATATATATTACGATCAAGATACACAATGGACTGGAATATATTTTATACGGTGAACTAAGCATTCGCACCAACCACCTTGGAGACTTTCTTAACCTGCTGGATATCCCAACTTTATTGTCGCGTAATCTTTCCTCTAGAAATATAATAACATCTACCCATGTTAATATTCTAGTTCCCCAGCAACCCCTTTCCTGCTACTACTCCCTTGACACATTGTAAATAGCATTGCTAATTATTGTAACTATTGTTCCTGTATATACCCTGTTCTACGTGGAGAAGTTGTATAAGACCAAAAGGTCATAACAGGGACTTTTGTTGTTGTTACTACTGTTATTCTTGTATGTACCCTACATTGCTGTGCTTGGAGAATCCGTGTAAGACTAAATTGTCTTAATAAAGCTTTTTGTTGTTGTTGTTGTTGTTGGATACAGAGGCAATTTTGTTGACACTTGGTTATCTCGTATGTCTTCAATAAAGATTAATATGTATAAAATATCTTTCAGAGTTATTGTCTGAATCCCGATATACATGCTGAAAGGTACAACTTCCTTAAATTTGTCTATGATTGTATTTATAAGTGAAACGAGAGCGCGTGATCTTTGTATGTTTCTTTATCGTTACACCAGATATAGAATATGACGAAACACTGATATGGAAAGATTTACATTCAAATCCATATCTAAGAACAAGAACAGAATCAACAGAAAAATCGAAATTAGATAGCAATTCTATCATATCCTACATATTGTATAGCCATATACAAGGTTGTCCCAAAAGTTTGTAAACACTTGCAAAAAAATTGAAATACCAATATTATTCGCCGTTATATAAAGTAATTGTATTATGTATTATTATGTATTCGCTGTAATAATATTATTGTTGTTGTCGTGTCCAATGAAGAGCCTCAGATGTATCCATGCATCTCTATCACAGCAGCAGCAATGTCTACTATCTTGGGTGTGTAAAGCTGCTGCTCTGGGTCTATGTCAATTTTCTGCAAGGCTGCGGCCATTGCTGGACATGAGAATATGTGCGTAGGTGTTAGTTCCACACCAGGACAGTTGTTGCATGCTCTATAGGTTCTTGTGCCATCTGGATGTATTGTCATTCCTTTATAGTGTTTTGTTCTAAGTCTTGTTATAGTTTTTGTCAGTTGTCAGCTCCAATGAAGAGCAAAATAATATTATTCGCCAAGTAATAAGAAAACCAACGTTTTAAAAAAAAACACGAACTTCTCGGGACAATTTTATAGAAACAAGCATATTTCTTCCTCCCATGTTCACACTTGGTTTAATCTGAAAAGGGTAGAGTGAAAACAAATATTCAATATAGAAAATTTAGTTGCAAAATTATAAAAGATATCAAAAATGTTTCCAATAAGTTTGTTTATTAGGAAAACCGCGAGCTTTCGTATTCTCGTTTTTAATAGGTAGAAATACACTAATGGGCAAAACTTTGAAACTTGTCCTCGTCAAGTTTCAGGCCACTTTGCCAGCTAAACACCTCTTTGGCAGATTGTCAAGATTCCATTAGATCCCGTGTGGATCTCATGGAATAAAGTCCGCTCTAGACTGACGAGGGCCATTAGCCCGAAACCATGGTCTCTAGGTGGACGCTTTTCAGTTTGCCAAAGTTGGTGTTGTGGCTTTGTCACCGACCCGATGTCGCTAGTTTGCGGTGACGGTCAATAGATGGCGTCTAGTTTTGACGTCTATTTTGACGGGAGAGGCGACCTTTGTCTCTTTAAATTGTCCTCGTCAGTTGGGCTTTTTAAATTCACCAGAGCTGAGATTAAGTGGCATTTTCATATTCCGGGTCGAATCTGAACTATGGTACTAGGGTGATGAACAAGTACCCATCGTTCTGATGCATATTTAAAGGGAGAGGTACCTCTTTTGGTACATGAATATCATTTTCACGCAACTTTATATATTCTTGCTTCAAAATCGTTCATTGCCACTTCATCAGCTTACACACTTATTTGTTAAATTCGACTGATTTCATAACTTTCTCGTAGGATGTTATGAAATGAAGAGAATAGATTAAAGATTGCTGTTTTGTTAATTAACAAATCCATTGCAAAAGGTTTTACCTCTTTTATAAAAGTGAGCATACAACCATAGATGAAAACATCACTACACTAAGATCATAGTTGTTGATAATATGTTTAGTATCCACCTCATTGGTAAGTGAGCAACACTAAGTTGATTTCTACTCATTTGTCTAATTTGAATGTTTGCAATGATGGCTTCATTAGGTTGTGCTAACCTAAAGTTAAATTAACAAAGCAATAAAGCAAAACTAAGGATTAAATTGTACAACTGCCAACAATCAGCAATGCTTTCACCAATGCAATCAACAAAGCTTTAGCCTTAGTGAAGACATTTTCAAATCATTTTAAATTTGATTTTAGAAAAGTGGGAGACACTTGTATGTTCCGTTTAAAAACTTGCATAATCGCATTCAACAATTCTCCATTACTAAATTCACTTCAATATGAAATATTGTAGGTAAGATCATAGTTGCAGAATCAAGTCGCTGAGGATGAAGCCAGTTGTAACATGATGCAGCTAAAGAAGCTGAAGACTCTGGACAATGGCAGTCCAATAATTAATGGTCGTATGGCAATTACAGGTCAGGTAGATCTCATCTTAACAAGGACGTGACTAGCCAATCAGCACTGTCTAAATAATACTGTCTACAGATAGACGCTGTCGATAAAAGCGCTACACTAAGGTATTGTTAGTTGACAATAAACACGTTTTCTTTATATACATATTTTATTTTGTATTTATTTAGTGTAACATCTCTTTTATATATTTTGTTATTTTTATTTTATTTCATTTCATTTTATACGAAAAATATTTTTACACATAGTACAAATAATTATAAATATAAAATAGGCGTTATTGTTATTTTCAAAATATTAACACCCATAATTTACAAAATTTATTTTGTCCATAATATAAATATATTTTTCATTTTTTCCCATTGAATATAACAAAATATTTTTAAAACTTAATTCTGTTGACGTTATGCGGCGCTGAGTTTGTTGTTGACGCACATTAAATATGTTTTAACACCTTGATAAAGGTTGGCGTTCAGCCAACTGAAATATTGGTAAAATAAATGATTTTTAATCCAATATATGCCTTTTTAATTAAAGATTTTATTTTGTATTTTCTATTGTTTTTTTTTTTTCGTGTGTTAAGCGTATTTACGCAAAGTTTGGCTTTAAATACCCATTTCTTGGTTTTTCAAGAAGCCTCTGGGACCAAAAATATTTTTGGTCGCAGTGGTACAGCCTGCTCCACGCTAACGAGCGCCAACAGCGCGAAACGCGTTCGTGGATGGCTTTTCTTGATTTATCAAGTAATTGGGTTGGCCAAATATCAGGGAACAGGTTAAATCAATGTTAAGTTGATTTCTGTTCCACTAGATGGCGCTCTGCTTTCTAAAAAGCACATGTGCTCCTGGTCAGGATAGGCTTTCATTATTTTAAATATATTTTATTATATGTGATGCATTATGGCGTCATCTGTGTTTTGAAATACGAACTATTTGTAGGATGAACGTTTATTGAGCCAGGCCCTCCAAATATCTCTTCAATGTAATAAAGGTAGCAGAAAATGTTGTTTTTGAATTGTTTTGTACCTTTATGATAATAATTATGATTTATATTTTAAACATTTACACTCATGGATAAAACTTAAGGAAGTTGTACCTTTCAGCATGTATATCGAGTACAGACAATAACTCTGAAAGATACACTCATGGACAAAACTTAAGGAAGTTATACCTTTTATCATGTATATCTGGATTCAGACAATAACTCTGAAAGATACACTCATGAACAAAACTTAAGGAAGTTGTTTAATTTACCATGTATATCGGGATTCAGACAATAACTCTGAAAGATACACTCATGGAGACAAAACTTAAGGAAGTTGTATCTTTTACCATGTATATCGGGATTCAGACAATAACTCTGAAAGATATTACAGTGACCTTTATTGAAGACACACAAGATAACAAAGTAGGAACAAAATTGCCCCTGTCTCCTTAAAAAAAATAGACGACCGTCAATTTGAAAGACTATCTACTTCCTTAAGGTGTTAGTATATGAGTGCATTTATTTACAGAAATTCAATTATATTATTTATATTTGATATATCTGGTGATATATGAAAAGTCCTGTGATTTCTTGTAGGTTATATTAGTTTTCTTTCGCTGTATATGTGCAGCTTTTGCATTAGAGACAAAGATACGTCTTCCACTCTTATACAAATTCATATGGATTTCACACATTCCTTACAAAAATTCTATTATCTTTTAGATTGCATATGGATTCTCTCTTCACACAACACAAAACAGATTTCTAAAATAGAATTGTCATCCAGTATTTCCGGATGTGTTAATACACGCTAAGTCTCTCACAGGATGGTGCGACATAAATCAAATTTTATAGCACGCCATTCCCGGGAGAACGTGACCAGCCTCCCAATACATGTCTTAGACAATCAATGGCCTGGCTAAATACAAAGTTACAAAGATCAATCTTCCAAGATTTGCCTACATGTTCAATAATTGAATCGATATGATCAAGTAGGCCAAGATGGACCAGCATTAAGCTGATTGTCAAGATTCTAGTTTCCCAGAAGGTCGATGATATCATCATTGATTCCCCACCTCGTTACGTTCCTTACTTTGGATAACAAGGTTCTCTGCTCGAACTGCCCAGGCTTAGACCTTGAGTCTTTCACACAAGCTCTGTCATTCGATCATGTGTCCACGTTTTCAGATAGTTTAGGAAATATTTGGATGAATACAATGATGTTTGATCAAGGTCTTCTTTTTAGTTTATATAAATTCTACAAGTCCGCAGTCACCGTTCGGAGGAGACTAATTGAATCGCCGAATGTCGTGATCCATTTGGATGAGGAAAGCGAAGACTAGAACGCGGCTGATTCCACACTAGCCTGTTCAGTGATACGCTAACCATGACGTATGCACGAAGGAATGTGTGGCCACTGGATATGCGTCGGACCTGGAAGCTGTTGTTTGGTGCTGCGCTGTCTGGAGTACAAGAGCTCCATCTATACTTCCTTTCTTCCTGTGGTCACTCTGTATAAGACCGGTGGTCTTAATAAAGCTGTATGTGTTTAGAAAATATCTATTCGTTAGAGAAAAGATTTCCATATCTCTCTCAAATCATATAAACTCGTGGAAAGTGGAATAAAGGAAAGGAATGAGAAGGTGGAAAAAGTGGAAAGTTTTTTATATTGCCGAAGTCTGTTTTTTTTTAAGGAGACAGAGGCAATTTTGTTCACATTTGTTTATCGCGTGTGTCTTTAATAAAGGTCACTGTGTATCAAATATATTTCAGAGTTATTGTCTGAATCCCGGTATGCATGTTAAAAGGTACAACTTCCTTAAGTTTTGTCCATGAGTGTCTTTCAGAGTTATTGTCTGAATCCCGATATACATGTTTAGAGTTACAACTTCCTTAAGTTTTGTCCATGAGTGTATTTCAGAGTTATTGTCTGAATCCCGATATACATTGTGAAAGTTGCAACTTCCCTAAGTTTTGTCCATGAGTGTCTTTCAGAGTTATTGTCTGAATCCCGATATACATGTTGAAAGTTACAACTTCCTTAAGCTTTGTCCATGAGAGAAATAGCGTGAATATGCCCATCTGAAAAGACGAAAATGATTTTTATGATAATGATAATAAGAAAAACATATTTCAAGGTCAAGCACAATGATCGCTTAAGAAAAAGGCACATCCTAATCGTGACACTGAAATTTGCTGCTTGCGCCATCTCTCGGAATAAATATCAACTAAACGTTGATTTTTTAATCATTCCAGAATTTTCCAAAAGTACTCATTCTCAGTTAATTAAGAAAAGCTAACCACGTAGGTGTTTCGAGCTGTTGGCTCTCCTCAACGTGGTGCAAGCTGTACCTCTACGATCAAAATATTGGTCATAATTAAAAGTGCTTCTGTCTCCTTAAAAAAAAAATATTAACGGCGACGTCACTTTCTACTTCCTTAAGTTTTGTCCATGAGTGCATATACTTGAGGTAACATCTGCATACGCTTTCAAATTCTCACATTCGAAACATCTCAATGAATGCAAAATAATACCAAAGTGAAATTGTAGTGAGAAATATCACTCTTTTGTGGCTTTTTATATAGTTTTGCATTCAAATGCACTTTTAGCTTTAAATACTCATTCTTTGTTTTTCATGAAGCCTATAGGACCACACCATTCTTTTTTTTTTTTTTGCCTTTGCGGTCTAGCTTGCATCAGTGACGAGGGCCAATAGCTTGAAGCCCATTCGTAGTTGGCATTTCTTTATTTAGGAAAGGAAATTTGTGGCCTATATTTTGGAATAATTAAAAATCAACGATTGAAGTCGATGCTCATTTCGAAAGATGACGCAAGCCATTACCAACTTTCTAGTTAATCCTGAAGATAATGTGGGAGCCAAGAGACTTCCTTCCAGCCTGCTGGGATGACAGACCACGGCAAACATACAAGCGGGGGCCATGAAATAGGAGATGACCACCGCTGCGGCAGATCGACGGAAGTTAATAAGAACCCAATAGACATTCTAGGGTGTTGTCCTTTTTGTCTTCCTCTAAAAATGTAGCTAATAAGTAGTACCAATAAAACACTAACTTTGAAATACTTTCTGAGCCATCGCTGGAACTAATAAATCGATACACCACAATAATTGTTTGTTTTTAATGCCTTTGAATGTTTATGCAAATACTGCTCAAACTATATAGGTCTGTTTTCAAACAATGTTCACAACCATATTTGCATATTAAAAATGAGCAGAGCTGTTTGGAAACTTAGGTTAGCAAAATCTAAGAAGAAGGTTGTCCCAAAAGTTCCTAAATACTTGCAAAAATTTGAAATACCAATATTATTCGCCATAATATTGTCACGAAACTTTTTAGAGTGAAATCAAAGTAATTGTTTAATTATTAAATATTGTAAATATTTTAATAGTTTGATGTTATGTAAATTTTATAACTAGATATTTCCTTCTTTTTCTTTAGATAAAAGGTGAGAAAGATATCACTCAATTTTCAAGCCTCAATTTAATAATAAAACCTGCTGAAATAGCTCTGTGTACCTCTATTCATTTAATTGCGACAATATTATTCACCGTTGTGTATAATGGTTTTTGTATTATGTATATAGTAATTGTATTATTATGTATTCGCTGTAATAATATTATTCGCCAAGTAATAAGAAAAACGTTTTAAGAAAAATATTAACTTTGGGATGACCTTATATTATATACTTTTCCTAATCCTATTTTATAGAATTATTTTCATTTTTCAAATAATAGAATGTCTGTTTCGTATGCAGGATCTTTTTGCCACAATCATTACCACTCTTAGAAGATTGTAGAAATGTTGAGAAGAGCTCAAAGATTTCACCCTTAATGATAAAATACTGTTTTTCTTCAGATGGATATATGAAGGTAGAGCTTTGTGTTTTTAATCAACACCTCAGGATGCAATAGCCACAAAGGAGATCCAACATAAATAATTCGAAAGTGAAAAACAGCCATTGTCTCACCAGCCGACAATGAGCCAGCTAGCTCCCATCCGTTCCACCCCAACGCCGAGCTTTTATCTCCAGATTTATGGCTCGGTCCTGGATTAATCTCTTGGAATTTGGGGGCACATCCCCAGCCAGCCAGCTACCCGCTCTTCTTCTCTGTTTGACTCACTTTCCGCAGAACTATCACTTTCAACCACCACCACAACCTGTAGGTTATAACCGGAATACAAACTATTTTTACCTATATTAGGTAACATTAATGGTATCTAGGGCCTCCAATCCCGGGATCCTGGGATCCCGGAGCCAAATAATGATCCCGAAATCCCGGGATTCTGCTCGAAAAATCCCGGGATTACTGGTTTGTGCATGAAAACCAGCGAAAAAATATATTTTTCTTATCTAGCATTTTGGTAATCAAACAGATGATGAGATAGCACACTTTTGACGTTTTGTTTATACAGCTGCATTTCGGGTCTTTTTTTTTTTCTGAGAGATTTGAAATTATTTTCATGCACTCTAATAACGAAGGGTTATTCTGCAAGATATTTCCAAAATGGCAGCCTCTAGAATGAGAGTATGCAGCAGTATACATGGAGGGGGCCCCAGTTTTTGTTGACATGCAAATAGTGGCTTCTTAGATAGTAGCGGCATCCCTTTATTTTTGTGGCGGACCTGCGTGTAACATGGACCCGCCACTAACCTCTTATCTAGGCTCCAAATTGTTTTATATATTTTTAAATCTATGTTTTTACTCTCCATCCTGTACTCTGTATGCATGGGTCATCATGAACGCACTGCTCTGCTGCTCATTTTGTGAAACCCTCGCTAGCTTTTTTGTCATTTAATTTAAATTAAATTTATTTAATGTCATTTCATTAAATGATTCGTCACTATCAAGCATCAGCCTAAAGTAGTTTTCAACTTATACGAACATAAAACAAAGTATCTAAAACAATATAATCGGACCTTGTTATTTATCAATAGAAAACGCGTCGGACATTTTTGGTAAGCTTATCACTTCTTGATTGTGATGGCGAAGTTTATTCCTTTTAAATCAGAAGGAATCTGGTGCTATTACCTACGAGACGGATCTGGCCAAAATGCACAGTGTATAGCGTGCAAAAGGATTTTGAAATGCGTCGGTGGGTCAACAAAAGGGCTGCATGTACACCAGAAGGCGGTCCACGGAATCGAAACTTCGAAGAGAAAAGTTAAAGACGAAGTTGATGCACAGACCCCTGCAAAAAAGACCCCCAACATATCAATTCTCGATCATTTTTCTTCTGTTTCCATCGATCGATCGACTGATGCTGTGCTAGCTAGAATGATAGCTCTCGACGAATTGCCATTCTCCGTTTTTGTCACATCTAAGGATCTACGCAAGTGCCTCAATGCTCTTGGACATGAAATTCCTCTCTCCGCAGAGACCATTTAGATTAAAGTGTGTCGTTATGCGGACACATTTCGTGAGAAGGTCGTTCGAGAGCTTCAGATGGAGAAAGAAAAGGGGCAACTTTTCAGCCTTACGCTGGATGAATGGACGTCAATCAGAAGCAAGCGTTACCTGAACATTAATATTCATAGCCGTACCAAGGTGTGGAATCTTGGCTTGACTCGAATATCTGGAGTATTTTCCTCTGAACAATGCAAATATGTCATTGGTGCTAAGCTCTTGGAGTTTGGAATCGACTTCGAAACTGATATTGTGTGTGTTACAACTGATGGGTGCGCAATGATGGTAAAATTGGGTTACATTATTTGTCCACAAAATATATGGCTTTTAGGTTGTTTTCATCGAAGTAAGTGCCACATCATTGGCACTATATAAAAAAAAAATTAAAATTATAACGAACGAAACGATATACCTCTTGGCTTAGAAAGACGAAAATGTTTTTCAATCCCGGGATATCCCGGGATCGAGAAAAAAGCAATCCCGAATCCCGGGATTGAAAATATGTACCGGGATTGGAGGCCCTAATGGTATCATAGAGAAAAAATAAACTTATAATAAATAAATTAACAAGAGACTAAAGATATAAGGTATAAAGAAATTTGTGAAATATGATTTTTTTTATATCTACAGCATTTTTATAAAATTATGTAAAATAGTATCCGATTATATTTCAACTTGTGTTCTATTGTCGAATTATTATACTAGGGTTTCTCCGGTAGAAGGACGTTCGTTCCCGAAAGCTAGAGAAAAAAAAAAGGTTTGAAAAATACTTTTCCCTGGAGGCCTGATATTTTTATTCGAAGAAATTCGTCAATTTTATCGTTGGTCTCTTTTTAGCAATGATATTGAGTGATCCTTTCTATTGTAATTTGGCATCTTTTTTATTATTTTGTGAAAAGCGAAAATTTTTCGAACATGTACTTTGATCTACTCTCTTATCAAGGTAATGAAAGGAAATTTCCTCTTATAGATTTGATAGGACAGTAGAAGAGTGCCTTTTCAAGAATAATCGCTTTTTTCACAATAAAAAATATACTTATTGTCAATATTTTTCTTATAATAAATATCTTTGAATAGAATGCGTTATAAATTGTTATCGGAAGAGCATGTATATTTCACTGGACATGGTGAATTTAACACATATTTGTTTAGAATTGGCAAAATTGGTTCACCTGCATGCACTTGTGGAAACGAAAAACAAACCCCTGAACACCTTCTGATAAACTGTCCATTAACTTCTGATCTAAGGGAAGAAAACCAACCTTACCTGACTAATACAAAACAAGTTGTTTACAATAAAGACCAATACATCAAGTTTAATAGATTCTGCAGGATGTATATTTTAAGGCGAAAGTGTTGAATGTACATATTTCAAGCTACTATTTCTAATTACTTTATGCAAAACGTTCAATTGTGTTAATTGTATATAATTTCATATATACACGCAATTATCCTTATTGTGGATATGGCGTGTCTCTCCCAACTGTTAAATAATAATAATAATGTATATATATATTTATGCATCATAATTGTTGCGGAAAGATGATAATCATGTATCAAAAGAGACATCTTTCTCTGTAAATATGTCTCAGAACGATTAAGTTATCGTATAGAAAAACCTTTGGTAAATTCGACCGATATCATAATCTCTCTCGTAGAATATTGTCAAGAAGCTCCATCCAGATGGGACACCTGTAAATCATCCCTGGACCCCGGGGGGGACCACAGGTGTGAGGGGTTCTCGGAAGCTGATCTGTAAATAAGGAAAACGGGACGGTGGCTGACATTAGGATTATCTTTAACTTGGGGTAAGTTGTACACTCTCTCTCCCCCTATAAATACCCCTTATAATAAATTAATTATTCCCAAACTTGCCCTTGCTTTATTTATCTCCGCGACAATATTATGGAATCCAAGTCGCTCGTGTACTGATGTAAGCTAAAGCACGAAATAATGGAATACAGGTTGTTGACTTTTTGTCTGAATTTGTTAACACTGGTGTTTATCATCAATAGGAAAGTCTTTTACTGGGGTAATAACATAATGCTTCGTTCTGGTGAATGTTTAAAAGAGATTCTCTCTTCTCTCGATACATATATATAAATCTAAAGAGACAAAGGTCGCCTCTCCCGTCAAAATAGACGTCAAAACGACGCCATCTATTGACCGTCACCGCAAACTAGCGGCCTCGGGTCGGTGACAAAGCCACAACACCAGCTTTGGCAAACTGAAAAGCGTCCACTTAGAGACCATGGTTTCGGGCTAATGGCCCTCGTCAGTCTAAGGCGGACTTTATTCCATGAGATCCACACGGGATCTAATGGAATCTTGACAATCTGCCAAAGAGGTGTTTAGCTGGCCCGTGTGGAGGATCAATATCCTCCAGGTAAAATTTCCATCTATATATGACAATGAAGAACAAATATCAGCACCAATTCTTAAGCCTTCACAAATAACTTAATGTCACTCCATACATCTATTAGCGTTTCATTACTCAACCATGTAAAAATAACATTTTCCACTGCTTTTTATATTTTGAAGTGTAACTACCATAATGTCGTAATTAATCAAATTTTAAATACCTTTCTTGCTTCATATCCATAGTTCCTATACATCGCCCATTAATACTTCTTGAATATACTTTTATTATAATTTCATAATTATCTAAATTATTTGTAAACAAACTTTCTTTTGTTTATTTTGAAAAATCTGGATATTTATTTTTATTGTTTCATTTTTAATTATTTCTATAGATTTATTGATTTCGTTTAATTAATTATTTTTAATTACCAATTTTATTTTAAAATTTTAATTTTTTAAAATCTTTTTCACAGGGGGGAAATATTATATAATCTAAAAATATTATATAATCTAAAAACTCAAATATTTCTATATTTAAAAAAATATATATTTTATTTTATTCATTGATAATTTTACTTTTGTTATCATCGTTTTTTAGAAAGACTTTCAGTTTTGTTGTAAATATGCGTAGTTAACATATCTATCCTTTTAAATCACTAATATAGGATTAACTTTATAAATTCTATATAATGTGAAAATAACTAATATGTAATCTTTCCTCAAGTAATTCAAATAAAAGCTACTTGACGGTAAATAATTATCTTTTTCTTATCACGACTGCACCTCAACCCTTTATCTTATCGATCCTTTGTCTTATCAAGCCTTATCTAACAACAACAACAACATATTCATAACATATATATATATATATATATATATATAACTCTGTACTCAATCTCTCTGGCATGCTTATTGTCATTTTATGTAAATAATTATCTTTTTCTTATCACGACTGCACCTCAACCCTTTATCTTATCGATCCTTTGTCTTATCAAGCCTTATCTAACAACAACAACAAAATATTCATAACATATATATATATATATATAACTCTGTACTCAATCTCTCTGGCATGCTTATTGTCATTTTATGTAAATAATTATCTTTTTCTTATCACGACTGCACCTCAACCCTTTATCTTATCGATCCTTTGTCTTATCAAGCCTTATCTAACAACAACAACAACATATTCATAACATATATATATATATATATAACTCTGTACTCAATCTCTCTGGCATGCTTATTGTCATTTTATGTAAATAATTATCTTTTTCTTATCACGACTGCACCTCAACCCTTTATCTTATCGATCCTTTGTCTTATCAAGCCTTATCTAACAACAACAACAAAATATTCATAACATATATATATATATAACTCTGTACTCAATCTCTCTGGCATGCTTATTGTCATTTTATGTAAATAATTATATTTTTCTTATCACGACTGCACTTCAACCCTTTATCTTATCGATCCTTTGTCTTATCAAGCCTTATCTAACAACAACAACAAAATATTCATAACATATATATATAACTCTGTACTCAATCTCTCTGGCATGCTTATTGTCATTTTATGTAAATAATTATCTTTTTCTTATCACGACTGCACCTCAACCCTTTATCTTATCGATCCTTTGTCTTATCAAGCCTTATCTAACAACAACAACAAAATATTCATAACATATATATATATATATATATATATAACTCTGTACTCAATCTCTCTGGCATGCTTATTGTCATTTTATGTAAATAATTATCTTTTTCTTATCACGACTGCACCTCAACCCTTTATCTTATCGATCCTTTGTCTTATCAAGCCTTATCTAACAACAACAACAAAATATTCATAACATATATATATATATATATAACTCTGTACTCAATCTCTCTGGCATGCTTATTGTCATTTTATGTAAATAATTATCTTTTTCTTATCACGACTGCACCTCAACCCTTTATCTTATCGATCCTTTGTCTTATCAACCCTTTCTCTAACAACAACAACAACATAACATATATATGTACCAAAGAAGTTACCTCTCTCTTTAAAAATGCATTAAAACAATTTTATCACCCTGCTAAAACACACCCTGCTGGTTGTGATAAGGAATAAGCCCCAACAAAGGTATACAGATTATTGGCTTTTTGTCTGAAGTTTCCTACACGACAGAAATTGGTTTTATTTAAAAAAATAAACATTTTCGCCTTATAATTTCTATTTATAACAATATTACTTTGACTTAAGATTCAATTAATGATCGGCAAAACATCGGACTTTCTTTTAATATTACAACTCTGTACTAGATTTCGGATTTTTAATATAATTATTTATTTTTGCTGAAAATCAAATATGAATTTGCCTTTTTGAACAAAGAATACACTAACTGATGACATGCTTGCTTCATAAATTTGTACACGACGGAAATTTGGCCATATTGTGTGTGGCGATGAAATAATTTATTATTTAATTTAATTATTCAATCAAATTATTTGAAACAGATTTAAAATTTTACATTTTCTATAAATCATCATTTAGTTACCTAGCTTGGTTGCTCGATATTCTCTAGCTGTAGATTGTTGTGTTGGTTTGTTAATAATTGTCGACTGGTCGTGGTGACGTCATCAATAAATACTTTCAGATCTTCAGATATACAAAGACTTGATTTCTACGCTACAATATGATATGAATATGTAGAAAACTAAAAGAAAATAGCACTGTCATCGTGAGTGATCGCGTAGAAATACAGATATACAAATATATATATGAAAAAACAATAGAAAAAATAAAAGATAAGTGGGTCAGGTGTTGATATTAAAAATAAAGAAGGCATCTCCTGATGAAGAAGGCGTTCTGCCATCTAAAAAGCACATGTGCTCGTGGTCAGGAGATGCCTTCTTTATTTTTAAATATAGATATATCATAAGAATTGGATCCATAACTTGGGTTATATAATTTTCTGGTGCAAATTCATAAAAGTGCGAAATCATAAGGTGAAAAGTTGAAAGAAACCCTTTGCCTTATGATTTCGCGCTTTTATGAATACATAAAGAGTTGGGAGAGGGTACTATTCATATATTAAAAGAGTTAACTCACTCTATTTATGCAATAAAACACATACATTATGTTCATCACTCCAGTAAAAAATACCTCATGGGCTGAATTGATCTACATCGCTGCATACCTGAGGAACAGAGTTATAAACAAGCACAATAAGGAGAAGACTCATTCTGAATTGTGGGTTGGATGGAGAAGCTCAGTTTACAACATCTGCGAGCATGTGAATTATGATAAGGAATAAGCAAAGAAACCAGTAAAAATAGAAACTCATCACCAGAAACCTGTTATATATATTATTTCAATCTATGTGAGTAAGAATTACCCAGAAATTATTCGAAAAAGAAAGAATAAACAATATTAAGGTAAAGGGTTTCTTTTGATTTTGATTTTCGCAAGTTTTCGAGCAAAATTTCTGCTCTTCAACGGACATATACTTCTATGTACAATATCAAGATGAACTTTGTACAGTAATAATTGAAAATGTGTTAACCTGCACCACTGGATACACATTCAATCTCAAACAAGCAATAGCCCATTATCACGACATAAAAAGCAAGCAACAACGATTATTCCTGGAAGCACTGGTATCATTAAAAATAAATAGCATTAATTGAAAAATAGACCTCCCAACCCAATATGACAATATCCCTGGCAAATTATCTATAAATTAATATATATTTCATCCCATTATAATAGCGAATATTTTAGATGTTTGATGCACGCCCACACATACCAATAACACAATTATTACTGTACAAAGTCCATCTTGATATTGTTTATAGAAGTATATGCCCGTTGAAGAGCAGAAAGTTTGCTGAAAAGCTTGCGAAAATCAAAATCAAAAGAAACCCTTTACATTAATATTTTAAATTATTTCTTTTTCGAATTATTTCAATCTATATTTAGAATACTTAAATCAAGTAAAACAATA
>CP092865.1:151633821-151745748 GCA_030710605.1 Cordylochernes scorpioides | reverse complement strand
TTATAAACTTGGAAAATCATCTTGAAAATCCAGTGTAGTATTGTCATTAATTGAATGGACAACACACAATCTCTGTAAAGAAAAGGCTGGTAATCGTTTCATAAAACACTGATGCGAAATTCGGTAGAAGAATTCGCACTGGTGTTTCTTTTGTGGGCTGTTGCAAGGATTTGAATCAGATCACTAAATAGCAGAAAGGAGAGGGTTAAATTCTCCTTCAAACTAACTTTATTAAAACATGTAAGACGACAGAGGAAAACACCCAACTGGTCAGCAGCAGACCAGGCCGTGCTCTCTTCCTTTGTTGGCGGATGGCGCCGCCGGGGCTTGTTTGTTTACAGTCACCCCCCCCCCCCCCCCGAGCCGTCTGGGCGACGTCCTGAAGTGGATCTTTATTATTCCACAATCTCTTTATTCAACAAAACTATTGGAAAAACAGTTTCTCCTCCAGATGCGATATGATGCTACAAAAAAAAATTATCTTAATAGCTGAACTAAAAAACCTCATATTTGGGGAATAAGAATACACTGGTAGTTCAATTTTTTTCTGTACTTTTTCTCAATGCCATATTGTCACATACAAATAACAATTTTTTATTATTTACACATGAATTGAGTAATTCTCAAAAGGTTAAAATTATAGTGTATGCGACCCTCGATATAATTAAATAAATTTACTCATTTCATGCTTGAACTTTTATATTCTTTACACACAAAAGAGATCTGGAATCTGAAGGAGCAAAATTGAATTTCTTTTAATATTATAGTTATCAGAGTTATTTATAGTGAAGCGGTGCAGCAAAGAATATGAAGAGTAGATGTCGGCAAGGTAAAGGTATGCAGGGGCCCCCCTCCACAAGGAAGTGTTGATTGACAGATTCTAGAGGAGGGGACTGCAGACAGGCAGTCAGCGGGCGCCAAGGATTCTTCTGACTCGGAGGTTGAAGGCAAGTCCCATTATTGTATTCCTTCTGTTAAGTGCGATACAATGAAGCGCTAATTTTAGCTGCAATCCCTTCGAACTCACATGTGTATCTTTGTGGCATCCTGAGTAGACAAAGTACGCGAGAATAGCGTCTGGATACTATGTAACATTTGGTGTCAGAAGCGGGGATTGCAGCTTAGATAATTTCAATTGAAGATTTTTTTTCGCTATTTGAAAAAGAAAAATGGAAGAACTAACCAACCTCGAAATTGAAAAATTCAAAAAATTTCTCAGTCTGATGAACCAGAAAGTAGATGAGTTCGGAGAAGACTTTAGATCGATTAAAGAAGGGATTAATCCATTGGAATCTCGATTGAGCCAACTCGAGCAGCATAATCAGAATGTCAAACTTTCTGCCACACCCATGTCTTGCGAAGTTAATTTCAATGAACACCAGCCAGAAAATCCTAATGGCTTTTCAAAAACAATCACAGCAACCAATAGCCCACGTACTCAATGTCTGAGGGGAGAAAAGACAGTCCAGGTGATGAAGGCAACTTTCCAGAGACGCTGTAAGTGGATTACCAGAATCTATGCTAGAAGATATCCCGTGATTCAGAAGTCCGAAGAGTGTCTACAGCAGGAATTGATCCAGACTGGTTGTGTAGCGGAGGAGAACGAGCTGATCGCCTCGACAACGGCAACGGCTGTGGCATGAGCGTTTTGAACCAAATCAAGTGGACGGAAGGAGAGTGCCCTCCAGGTGATATACAGTGCGGAAATTCACCTTTTGGGATTCATTCTGAAATACTCCATCAAAACAACAACAATCTAGGCAAGCTGCAATGTGACGTCGTGGTAGACTTTTGCGACAATGACAGACTGTCAGGGATTACAGCGGCGATCCAACTGGACGGAACGCTCCATAGAAGTGCAGTGCGACAAGGCTAGGTGGTCGAAGCACCTCACCTCGAAGTTGGAGCCAAGCGACCCGACTGAAGGGGATAGAGCATCCGACACTCTGTGGAAGTCCAACGACAAGGTCTGTGACTAGGAAGTCGCGCTCAATGTGTCAGCGCCGTCGTCTGCAATAAAAGCTGAAATTATGTGCCACGAATGAATGTTTACGCATCATCTTAGTTCCTTCGCTTCGCTCGACAAGGTGCAGACAACCACCATCGCCTAGAACAAGTTTTGCGGAAATTGAAACTACTGTGCGGTCTGATACCTCCTGCAATTTCAAGGATTCCATGCTCCAGGGCAAGGACGGCATCGAGATGTCCAGGTCTAGAATTTGTATAAGAAGAAATCTCCAGTTGCAAATAAATGCGAAACCGACATAAGAAAGGGCTTTCCCGACCACCTCTGGAAATCTAAAATGGTCGATTACGTGCTGGAAGGCCAGGATATAGACAGTGTGGATCAGGTGGACGCATCCACTGTAGATATCGACGCCCAGCGTGGAAGGAAACGTCGAAAGCGCAATACAAAGGATCCCAACTCTATGGAAATCGACATGACGGCTACAGAGTGTTTTGAAGAAGAAAACAAAACCTCTCATGAAAGAATCATAGGCAGTGAAATATGGCCACCATCGTGTGGAGAACCATCGCTCTGTGGTAGACAGCGAGACCAATCAATGGCGTCGGCACTGATTGAGAGTGGAAAGAAAGCCCGAGTTAGGATGTGGTTCTGCAAACAAGGGTTGGCACTAATCCTACAGCTACGCTTCAGGGAGGCTTACGAGTCTCATGTGGCCAGAGACGTCAGGGAGATCAAAGGGCCGTCGATCAACGCCGCTGGTGAAATCAGTCCTTTTCGGGACGAAAAGGGTTGAGAAGGGGGCTGTGAAGCGGTGCAGCAAAGAAGATGAAGACAAGATTTGGGCAAAGCCAGTAAAGGTATGCAGGGGCTCCTCTCCACAAGGAAGTAATGATTGACAGATTCCAGAGGAGGGGGCAGCAGACAGGCAGTCCAGCGTGTGCCATCGTGAAGAAGGAGCCGAGAGAGCGGTCGGCCTGAAGGGGGTTGGTGCGCCCTGAGGACATCACAGTATGGGGAGAAGTCGTCAGGTGACATTGAGATCTGCGGCAAGGAGAAGATGGCGGAGAGTCTGAGAAAATAATACAATAAACGTCTACCCAGATGTAACAATATTTATAACTTCTCCTATTACCTCTGTTTCTTCAACAAATATCTATTTTTCATTGATATAGAGTGGCGAGAAAATCCTCGAGAGGTCATCAGGTGCCGCACAATAGATGTCTCAGTTATTGAGCTTGTTGATAGGTTACTCAGAGATGACACCAAGAGATCAGGCACTATGAGCAGCGCCTTGATATCTAGGCTGGTAAGCTTGCTCCTGAGTATCAGCAATAGCAGTTTGATCATTTGATAGCCTTGATTTAGTATAGTGTGGAAAAATATATTTTGAATATACATTAATATATGATGTAGGAATGAAGAGAAAAATTTTCCCAAGGATTTCGCATATTTTCGGTGCATGCTGAAGAAATAAATAGTGATGTATTGTTAAAATCTTTTTGTTGTGTGTCGGTGTTACAAAAAGAACAGGCAAATAAGTGATTTTATAAATATATGATTATTATTAAATATAAGGATGCATATGTTGACAAAAGAATAACAACCGCACACAGCAGTAGAACAAAGCCAGTCTTTTGGTTATATACAAGGAAGAAGACTGACGGTTGAGGTAGGCCGTTCCCATTGGTCAGTTATCTTCATGCAGCGCCTCCAAGCAGCGCCGTTTCCACGCTTCTCTAATCACTTTTTAATAGTTTTTTTTTTTTCTTAAAAAAAAAGATCGTTTCTAGACTGTTTTCATGTTAGAAACTACTATCACAGGCATTTACTCCAAAATATACTTCTGAATCTTTATATATTTAAAATATAAGCTGTACCTCAACGAGAGAGAAAGAGATTTTGTTTTAAGGCTACTAACTAAAGTGTATATTTTCGAGCCCCAAAAAAAGTGGCCATAGCAAACAAACAGACTGACTGAAATGCACTGTTGCAATACACCAAGGTACTGCACGCAAAAAAGGTTGGATTACCCAGGACAGGGAAGATAAGAGAGAGACAGGTATAGTTTAGATAAAGAAAGTGAATAAAAGCGGGAATAATTCGAAAGGTGCTTGAAAAAGATAAATTTTCTTTTGTAAAATTAAAATAAATAAATTTTAGGAAAATAAATAAATGTAGCTAATAAAAAAATGTTGGTGTTTTAAAAAATATATATTTTTTTAAATTGAGGAATTTAAAGTAGGATTAGAAGTGAGGGTACCAGTTCCAAGTCAACCACAAACGTACACCAGAGATTGCATAGCGCGTTCAAATGGGTCGCCCTATAAGTCGATTTCCCGATCGGCCCGCGCCGTCGAATCGCCAAACTATTTTCCCTTTGTCGTGGGGTTACAGTGACAGCGACGATCACATACGCAGGGAAGGTCGCGAAACCTATCTTAAACAGTGGCACATACCAGAGTTGCATCTACGAGCGGCCGCTAATGACCAGGTGTTAACCATGGTGAGGAGTCAAGTCACTCAAGTAATCAGAATCCTCTGCGCGGACGCGTGGCTTAAGTCTATCCCAGGCCTTTAAGAAATCCAGGCAGGCTCGCCAAGTGCTCCTGTTGAATATATAGTCTCTGAGTGTGGACCCCAATACTACTGCACAAAGGGAGAGGAGGCGTAATCTAAGGGCATCAAGGCTGTAGCACTCTAGCACGATGTGCAACAAAGTTTCTTCCTTGTCAGCCTCGCAATAAGGGTAGGAAGGAGCGTCAATAATGCATATCCTGTGGGCGAAACTGTCCGTCCCCGAAAGCGAAAGATCACGATGTGCTCGCATGATGTGATCATACCTTTGGTCTAAAAGACTCCTTGGAGTAAGGCAAAAGCGGGCGTGGATAGAAGGAGTTAGAGTGATGAATCTGCTCTCCCATGTTTCATGCGCCCGCCCGTAGATTGCCGATTTTGAAAATGACAAATGAGCACGTTTGTAGCAGCTTGGATTAGCAGACTCCGCACCCCGCTTTGCGAGTGTGCCTTCAATGTTATTACCCACGTTCCCATTGTGATCCTTGATCCATTGTATGGTGCACTTGTTCCCGTTGCGATTCAATCGCGAAATCAGTAGCAGAGCTCTTAATAAGGTGATTACCAAAAATATAACAGAAAGAATAAAATATAATAAGGATGCATATAACCCAGATATCAATCAAAACACAAGACATAGTCCCACTCTATTTAATATAATTGTAAATTTCTTACGAAATTCTTTAAAATTTAATTACTGATAAATAATCAATTCAAAGTTAACAATAGTGTGAAGAAGAAGAAAAAGGTCACAGTAGAGAAAGTTTTTCACTTTTACTCTATACCCTTTGATGTATATTTGAAGGGATGTCCTGCGCGCCACTCACTGACATCAAAAGTGTGTTGAAACATCTCGTATATAGTTAGGGCAACAACAAGTGTTGGATTTATCGCTCCTGTTGTACATACTACAAATATTCTTGATTGTCTCATGTCCATGTGACACCATGGGTTTGTATCATATCAGCGCTAAACACATTTCATTTTTGCTTCTTTCAGTACACAAGAGATTATCCATGAGAATCATAGTGGGTAAGGTCTACACATGTCATAAACAATTGAATTTTTATATCATATGGTGTCATTTCCATATTTTGTTTCTTGAACTTACTGAAGACAATGAACTTGTTTAGGAATTTGAAAAGTTGTTGTACCATTTTAATAATTAGTATAAGGGAAGGGCCAATTAATATATTTTTTTTTCTAGAAAAGGTAAAGCATTTTCAAGAACAATATCTCATCAAGATATAACTCTGATATACGCATGGTAATGTAACTCATGTAACTGTCAGCAATTCTGATGTAATATATGCCTTGATAGTGTTGGAGGATGCGGAAGACAAAATTTAACACAATTATTTATAAATAGCTGGTGGCCTAAATAACTTCAAATAGGAATGAAAGGATGCTTGCTGGAGGGTAAAACTTAACAAAAAAAGTATTCACCTGTGTGTGAGAGTGTTGTGGCACGAGTGCCTAGTTAACTGAGGCCCAATTCTGACAGCCAAATGATTGATGTAGGATGTAACCTGTAACTGCAACTACTGGAAAAATCAGGGAAACCTCATCAGGGTCAAGAACCCCATGGACATCTTCAAGGAGATGGCATGCTACAGGAGCTCCCCGCTGACTAAGACGTGTGTGAGGGGGCACACCATCCCTGGTGTGAGAGATGGAGAGTGTGTCATTCTTTTATCCAATTACCTTGGATCAGGTCAGTTTTTTCAGATTTTTCAAAGTTACAGAACCCGCACATGCTTCTTTCTTTGAGTATATATTTCTATAGAATATTTTAAACTATATAATAAAGATACTTTTAGTATACTTCACATGTCTTCCAATTAGTTAGAGCCAATACTTTATAAGATCATACCCTCCTATTAAAATGTACACTGCTCCTATTCGCTACCACTCCCAAATTTTGTATATATGCTATATCTTTATATAAACTCAAAATTATGAAGTCAAAATAAAACAGCAAGAGTGGTCAGCTACCGTGACAAAGCTAAAGGACATGACACACCTCTGAAGGGCTCCCTTCCAGGACTTTTTATAGGCGACCCCTGGGGGGGGTCAACAGAACAGTTTTAGCTTAGAGGGTCAGTGCAGTGTGTCCATCTGCGGACCGCTTCTCTCCACCTCTCTCTCTCTCTCTCTCAAACACTGCGCGTCGCATGTTGGAGCGTCCCCGCCTAGCCGCCGTTCCCATCTCGCGGTATCTCCGGCGCTGGGAGCCTGTCGTCGACGTGCCCTCCACCAGCCTGGCGTTTTCATCTCTCCGTCGCTGTTCATTCGGGGGCCATGCAGCGGACATCACTCTGCGGCTGGCCCTGCACGCACTGCCTCATCTGGGGCACCCGGCGTCAAGCCAGCCTGTCTGCATCGCCTGCGGCTCCAGCGACCTGTCGCTGGCCCACCGCTACTGGTCCTGTAGCGCCGTCCGCCCTCTCATCCGAGAGGCGTTCTCCATCATCGGTCGGCCACCCCCCCCCCCCCCCCCGGACCTTCAGTCCTGGATCTTCGCGGTGGGTCTCGAGGACCATGCCATCACCATCTCCTCAGCGGCGAAGCACGCGATCTACGTTTTTTCCTTAGATCGCGAAATGCGTGGTATCGCTGGAGACCCGTTGGCGATCAAACTCTGCAGCAGTGGCAGAGGCGCCATGTACATATTCATTGTACATAGCATATATTTATTGTATTTTTTACTTTCTTTCTTTTTATTATTATAATCATCATCATTTTAAAATTTTCATATCTACTTGAATAGTGTGGACTGTGCACTTTTGTCTATATTTTGCCTGGATGTCAATAAAACTATGTTATTTGTCATTTGTCTCTCTCTCTTTCCATGTCTCGGTGTTAGGCATCCAGGTTTGTGCCCTATCCTTGATTGGGAACAGACACCCAAAAAAGTCCGCCCTTCCTGACGCCTAAAAGCATTGCAGTCAAGAGTCAGGTGCAGTTAGATCCACATGCTTCCCGTTTGACCAGTGATCCCAGAACCGCCTTCCCCATAGTCCATTTTCATCTTCCAGGGTGCTGCCCCTAAACCGAGGTAACCATGCTTCTATCCATATGGATATCTCTTAAACCAACCTTTTTGGTAGGAATTTATGAAAACAAACTCCCCTGTATTGATGAGGGCTATAGCCTGAAACCAATGGTATACAGGCTGTCTTTTGTCTGAATTTTCCAAAACTGGTGTTGTGGCTCATTATTCATCACCATTAGTAAAGTTTTTACTAGGGTGACGAGAGCATGATGCATCGTTATGATGCATAATTAAAGGGAGAGATGCCTCTCTAGATATATATTCAAATATGTGAAAAAGTAAAAAAAAAAATTCAAATTTACTAGGATTAGGGAGTGAATGAATTAAAAAGCATCTTTTTAAAGCTTGTTTTGAGAAACTTTTAATTGTACGATCAGATGATGCATTTTTATGAATTTACTCTATATTCAAATAGGCTAGATGAAATTTCTTTTAAAAAATTATATAGACTAATATATAATTTATATATAAAATAAATTATTTATGATTTTTTCTTTTCAATAGTTGGCGACTTCTGTACACTCCAAGAGTCTGTTCACAGTTATTTTATTTATAATATAAGTATGTTTAATTAAAAAAAAAAAAAGGCATATATTGGATCAAAATATATCTATTTACCAATGTATTATTAATATTAAATGCATGTATGTCTGCTTAATTTATGTATTAAAATTATATTGTAATTAAATATAATTTTGAATCATAATAATGTTTATACATTTTTACAATCAACACACATTCTGAATAAAATTAATAAAATTCAATGAAAATTATTGAACAGAGTTTTGAAACTAGTGGTATTTTCAGAAACTATTTGCTTTCGTGTGGTTTTCTTCGTCGTTCTCTCCGTCTCTTCAATTTTGAATTCTGCTTTATCAATTTTTTCCCTAAAAATAATTTTAGGTAAGATTTTAATTTTAGTGCACAAGTTACAAAGTTAAATATGATTTTAATTAGTTTAAATTTTATTTATTTTTAATAAATATTCAAAAACACGTGCTTGAATATTTTTCATAATTTTTTACTTTGAGAAATTAAATTTGCACTAAAATAAGAGAAATTAGCAAACTTAATGTGCTGAAAGGAAAATTAATTATATAATTTAAATTACTTATTATAAGGACTTGAACCCATATTAATTTTTACACGTGGTACTATCGAAAATGGTTTTTAGCAACTAATTTTCCACACTCTTATTAATATTATTTTATCAATTATATTTATTCAATAGATAAATATAACCTATTATCAATATCGATTTAATTATATATTTATAATTTATATAAATTGACCAAAAATATTTCCCAAACACTTTTTACAATTAATATTAATCAATTGCCGATTAAGAAAATTAAATTTTTATTCTTTTACATTAACCATATACTTTAAGCTAGAAAATTTTGTTATCAGTAAAATAGTTTGTATTAAATTAGCTTGTGAAAGTAGAACTACTTTCTAATAGTGTAGACTTGTGGTGTAACTTGAGAATATACCCACCATGATTATCATGGCTCTACTTGGCATATAATTATTTTGTAAATTTAATATCTCTAGGCTTTCCAGAATGTTTGCAAGGTTTTCCCACTATGTACTAAGTGCAATTCTCAACCTGCAACCCCAAAACACATTATTGACTGTATTGACTCATCCATTGATCAGATCTATTTATCCCCAGTAGACACCATCAAAAGTCTTTTACAAGCTTGTTACCCTTCTTTCTTATCTCCACTCAATCATATTAGGGTATCATGCTTGGAAACCTTGAGACTTGGTGTCTGCTGGGGATGAGTAGATCTTATCAATGGATAAGTCAATACAGTCAATGATCTAGTTAGCGGTTGCAGGTTTACGCTTAGTACATATTGGGAAAACATGCAACCATTCTGGAAAGTCATTGTCTGTAGATGACCGCTTGATACCTTTTTTTTCTTATCTCCACTCAATCATATTAGGGTATCATGCTTGTGAATTTTGATGGTGTCTGCCGGGAATAAGTATAGCTCATCAATGGATGAGGCAATATCTATTCAGATTGATACCCTTTTTTTTTTTTTTTTGCTTATCCCTAGTACACGTGGTACAGGCCATGATAATCATGGTGGGTAGAAGTAGGCGGCTGTTTTTACTGTAAGTGCACCACATGTCTACACATTGTGAATTCAGCCACAAATTTCCTTATTATGACTGAACCTACTAACCACATGATGATACTGTGATACGGATACAAATGATGGTCAATCACTCGTCACTACCTCTGAACTCTATAATCCACCAAAATGTCTTCATCCTCTCTACAGCCCACTCATGCTAACAATCCTCCTGTTCTTGTTTCAGTTTCTCTGCTACCAAGATGATCTGCAATGGAAGGTAAGAATCTTTTCTTCTAGATATAAATAATATTCACAAAAATTACTAAAACATCATGCAACCATTAAAAACGCTGTATGTTATTTAAATATTGCACACAATTGGCATTCTATCTTTTAAACTTATATTGGCTGTTCTTGTTTATGTTATAGCTGGTCTCTTTTGTTCAAGCCAGTATCTGTAAGAAATGTATCTTTTGAGCTTTTTTCGAACTCCATCCCAGTTTGAAATAGGTATCAGCTGTCTAGATCCCCACTAGGATGGAACCATTGGAGCAGGTTTTCCTTGTACACTTGGTTTTGACATTCCGTTTGGCAATTAGGCATAATGGAAATCGAAGAGTGATTAGACACAATTTGAACTAGAGATTATAAACACAAGGTAATAAGACCAAATCTAAATAGTGTGTGACATTTCTGTAACAGTGCTGTTACCAGACAAAAGTATTGAATGAGAAAATATATTACAGCATGTTTTAAATAGTTTGTGTTTTTTTTTTGCTTATCTCTAGTACACGTGGTACAGGCCATGATAATCATGGTGGGTAGAGGTTAACGACTGCTTTTACTGTAAGTGCACCACATGTCTACACATGTGAAAAGCAGTTCGACTTTGCAATTACAAATATGCCAGAGCACTTAAATAGTTTGTGTAAACAAAATAGCAGATAATAAGATAGTTTTCTAAGAGCCCTAAAATATTATTCTTAGAATAGTAAAAAAAAACCCACTTTATGTTGGTGATAAAAATAGCTATTTAAAACATGACTGGTATAGAGCAGGAGGGACAAGTTCTGTCCTCCCAAGAGAACAACAGTCTTTGATTTCCAGACTTAAGTCTGGTCATCTACGGACAATGACTTTCCAGAATGGCTGCAGGGTAGGGTTTTCCCACTATGTACTAAGTGTCAACCTGCAACCCCAAACCACATTATTGACTATTGACTCATCCATTGATGAGCTCTACTCTTCCCCGGCAGACACCATCAAAAATCTCAAGTCTTTATAAGCTTGATACCTTAGTGTGATTGAGTGGAGATAAGAAAGAAGACTATTTAAAACATGCTGTGATATATTTTCTCATTCAGTACTTTGGTCTGAAGATGGTAACAATGTTACTGAAACGTCACAAACTATTTATTTGGATTTAGTCTTATTACCTTGTGTTTTTAGATCTATAAATCCTGCATTGGACACTTTTTTCTGTTTAAAAAAAAATGTTCCAATGGCCCCCGATTCTTGCAAAAGTCCAACCCCACCAGCGAGTGCAAGTAACCAAACGGGGGGCTCTGGCACATTTGTAAGTGCAAAGTTGAACTGCTTTTCACATGTGTAGACATGTGGTGCACTTACAGTAAAAGCAGTCGCGAACTACCTCTCATGATTATCATGGCCTGTACCACGTGTACTAGGGATAAGCAAAAAAAAAATCTATAATCTAAATTGTGCCTTGCCTTATCCACCATTTTTTTTAACCTTCAACCAAGTGACCCTCCTTTTGCTGCTGCTGTGATATTAAGTCTTGACTCCGTATTTATTAAATAAGGTTTAGGAAGTCTGTTTATCGATCATACCTACAGTAAGAGCAATATCTTATATCCCATTATTATATCAATAATTATAGATCTATATATACATATATTTCCCATATAACTTGTAAATCTTTCCTCCATGCATCACCTTTTCTCAGGAAGATCTGTGGATAAGAGACTTGAAGGTCTTCTTCTTATCTCCACTCAATCACACTAAGGTATCAAGCTTGTAAAGCTTGAGATTTTTGATGGTGTCTGCCGGGGAAGAGTAGAGTTCATCAATGGATAAGTCAATACAGTCAATAATATGTCTTGAGGTTGCAGGTTGACACTTAGTACATAGTGGGAAAACCTTGCAACCATTCTGGAAAGTCATTGTCCGTAGATGACCAGACTTAAGTCTGGAAATCAAAGACTTGTTCTAGACTTGAAGGTAACTTAATAAATTGATTAGATCATTGGATTTATAGTTTTAAATCCTTTCAGCCTCTTCCCTCTCCTTTTTTTTCCTTTCAACATAAATATAAAGTTATTTCCCACACTACTCATTTTTATGATCTGATGACCTTGCATTTTGTTCACAAAAGCATTTACAGGGTCAGAGAAATTCCTTTATAGTTCAACACCATAACAGTTGAGAAAACTACTTATACTGCAAGTGCACCCACCGCCTGTCTATGGGTTGTTCAAACTTGGGTAAAACCTGGTTAAATTCTGGTTGTTGTTTAGTAGACATGATGAGAGCATTGGGCACCAAATTGACCCTGTGGACCACCCTTTTAATCTGATACCATTGCTATTGAAGTAGCATTCTCAGAATTGCTGCAGTTGAGCTAACTAGTGTGGGTTGTGTTTAGGACAATGGGTCATGATGGTTGTCAAACAGACACCATCAAGGGTCACAACTTGATATCCTAATATGATTGAGTGGAGATAAGAAAGAAGAAGACAACGGGGATCCTCTGTAGCAATCACTCTCTTCTCAATCAATTGGTGAGTAGAGTCACTTGTGCTGGTATTCTATATACATGATGAGAGCATTGGGCACCAAATTGACCCTGTGGAACTTTCTATCCTTCTGATACCATTGCTATTGAAGTAGCATTATCACAGAATTGCTGAAGTTGAGCTAACCTACTTGCGTTGTGTTTAGGACAATGGGTCATGATGGTTGTCAAACACCATCAAGGGTCACAACTTGATATCCTAATATGATTGAGTGGAGATAAGAAAGAAGAAAATGGGGGATCCTCTGTAGCAATCAGTTTTTTCCCCATAACTTGGTAAGTAGAGTCACTTGTGCTGGTATTCTATATACATGATGAGAGCATTGGGCACCAAATTGACCCTGTGGACCATCCTATTTAGCTGATACTGTTGATGTAGGGAACTTGTATTCGTTGTTCTGGTTGATGGTTGACAGAGCAACGCTGTGTTTAGGTTGGGAGAGATGGTGAGACCTAGCTCAACTCCCGGATGATAGGTGAGTTTGGACTATCCTACCTAGACTATCTTGATCTATCCTGATGAGAGCATTGGGCACCAAATTAACCCTGTGGACCATCTCTATCTAACTGACATTGTTGATGTAGGAATGCTGTAATTGTTGTTCTGGTTCCATCTAACTGTAGCCTGTGTTGGGTTTAGATCTAAAGAATGTCATCATTGTGGAAAAATCTCTTCTTTCAAGAATGATGGTGAGTTTTTGACATTTGACCATGATTAGTGTGAACATATGATGAGAGCATTGGGCACCAAATTATCATGTGGACCATTTTATTTGACAACTGATTCATTCTCTGTTAACATTTTCATCTTGTTTTAATGTATGAAGACTTATAGGTTTTTTTTTTTGGTGTTTAAGGTTGAAAGCGTTGTGGGCCGACCTGACAATGAAAGCTTCCATTTCAGGAATGGTGAGTTTTTATCCTTCAAGTAGTGTAAAACCTGCAGTTTTGTTTCCAGTACATGTGTGATGCCTTTGGACACCAGTTTACACCCCCTCTTTCTAAACTCCTCTGCTCCGTGTAGCATCCTAAAATAGCATGGTCTTCAATGCCATTGACTAAACAGTCATATGTTTTGTTTGTTAATGCACCCTTTCTAAAATATCAGGGCAAAGACCAGCTTTCTTCGGTCGATGAGGTACAGCTTGTATCACGCTGATGAGGGCTAACAGCCTGGAATGCATACATGGTTTGCTTTTTTTTTTTTATTAATCAAGAAAGGGTATTTGGCCAATTCTGGAATAAATAAAAATCAATTATGATTTATTCCGACAGTGATTTCACCAGTTTAATCTATCATATTAACCAGGGATTGGTAGAAAGATGGTCTAAACTGTTGGTTTTTAACAACTACGACCTGGGTTCCTGAGCACCTTTTTCTGATTTAAAAAAAAAAAGCTCAAATGGCCCCCGATTCTTGCAAAAGTCCAATCCCACCAGTGAGTGTAAGTAAACAAGGCTCTGGTACATTTGTAAGTGCAAAGTCAAACTGCTTTTCACATATGTAGACATGTAGTGTACTTACAAGTAAAGTAGTCACCTACTTCTACCCACCATGATTATCATGGCCTGTACCACGTGTACTAGGGATAAGCAAAAAAAAAATTAAGAGATTACAATTACAATTATTTTATTTCCAAAGCGCTATATCCCGCAAGGGATACTTGCGCCAAACAAGGAGAAAAGTTTATTTAGATAAGTTATTTACATTATTCAATGCATGAAAACATTAGAGATCCAGATTTTGTAGAAAGTTTAGAATGTATTTATAAAAAAAGAAATGGTGCACTGGCATTTTATTTAATTATCCAATTATTAATCAATTTTTTTTCCTTTATATTTCTGTGATAAATTTTTTAATTGCATGTAATCAGAATTCTGTCCTATAGCTGTAAAATTGCAAGCCAATTGTAATTGATAGTGGCCTATATACTGTAGAGGAAGGAGAGCACTGTGGGTGTAACAATGTCCCTTATCACCATATCTTTGGAAATATTCCCAAGTACTTGTATGATGAATGACCATTTGGTCCGTGTTCATGAAACCTGATTATACAAATTTTCTGAAGCATTTAATAAAATCTACCTCTAACTTCTTTTGAATGTAGTTTTGAAGTTTCTAAAATGAAATGTTGTGGTTTCTACAGAAGTTATTGGCTGTTCTGGATGGGACCAGTTGCCTTTAATATAATATGGGTAAGTTTATAAATATTTGAAAATGTGAACCAGAACCTTTAAATACAACTTTTTATTAGTAAATTAAATTTAATTGCCATCTATCGTTAAAATTTTAAATAAATAAATTTACTGGCAATGCGTTTCTTTTAAATATCATCAAATATTATCTCTACAGACCTTACTGCAATGATATGAGTTATTGAATAAGAGGGTTCACTACTGATGAGCCAAGCTATCTCATTCAATAACTCATATCATTGCAGTAAGGTGTGTAGAGATAATATTTGATGATATTTAAAAGAAACGCATTGCCAGTAAATTTCTTTATCTAAAATTTTAACGACTTTTTATATTATATGATATCTGAAACATAATTATAAAAGGTGTTATTTAAAAAAAAAGAAGAATCTTAAATAGTTCATTCTATATACAGTTACGAGCGTCATTCCTCATCAGTCGTCGTCTCTGTCACCGTTTGCTTTTTTTTTTTGGAATGGCGCCCTCCTATTGGTTGGCTACGATCACGCCACCTTTGCCCCCCTCCCCCCCATCATGCCTCCCCCACTCGCTCTTTCGTTTTTGTAACTATTGTTTTGGAGTGGGTCGCTCTTTAAATAAATGCATATATTAGTTAATAACTAAATGGAATCCTCTCTTTCCTTTTCCCAGTAAGAGACGCCTACGGAAGCCAACAGTACATAGACAGATAAAGCACATAGGCTATAGTTATTAACTAACATATGCATTTATTTAATGCGCCAATTTATAATTGTAACAAATAGTATTTGAATAAAAACATTCAATCGGGTAAAACACGGGCGTTGCCCGGGTCATTCGGCTAGTATTTCCTATAAATGATATTGTGTATCAAGATAATTGTAAGACAAACTCTGTACTACAATAATCATCCTGTAATACCATTGGGAAAAATTGAAGGAAGACCTGAAATGAGCTGGTTAGAAGAGATCAAGAAATTTACTGGAAGTTCACTAGATGAGAGTGATGGTCCCTAACAAGACCAAATTGGAGAATTTTTGTCCATTTATTGTCAACAAAGACTTGATCAATGCTAAATTAGCATTGATGAATAAATAAAATTTTTGCTAGCATTTTTATTTATTGTTACAAAAGCACGAAGTCCAAAGGACTATTGTGCTGTGCTAGTATTATTTACATATATATGATTAATTATTTACACGATGGATTAGTAGTGTTTTGTAAATTATTGTACAAATAGTTCTAAACTTAACAAAGTTCTCATGTGTATATACACAAAGAGAATTTGGTAATGTTTCAAAGTATCTACATACAATTTGATTAGTCAGAGGACAAGTTAAAAGAAGATGCTCTGGTGATTCAACATCTAAGCAGCATTCACATGTTGGATCATTGATAGCATTCAGTTTGAATAGGAAACTTGAATTTGAAGGGTCCTTTGCCTGTTAAGAATAAATGCTATTGTTCTCTACTTGTCACCTGTCACTTTGATGTTGCTCTAGTTTCTTCACCTATCTCTCACCCTGTAGATTCCTGTTGTGATTGGGGCCTTGGTATATATTAGGTTCTAGAATTGTAGTGTTGCCTCATGTTTGCTGAATTGCCACTGTCAGATTCAATTGGCCAAGTCAATTGGAGATCCATTATATCAGGGGTATACCAAGATTTCTATGGAAAAAGGGGGCAATTTCAAGTATTTTGAGAGATCCCAGCTTATTTCAACTGAAATGAAAATACTTTCAAATATAGTGATTTATAAAACTTTTATAAGCTTGAAAACTACTGCTATTGCTTTAAAATTCAGCCACAAAGAATCCCTTTAATATTCAAAAAAATGTTGCTATTAAGATCCAAGTACACTGGTTATTTATATGCAACATCTTTTTAGCCTTGTGTGTTGTATATGATGATAATTATTTGGTCCGTGTTCATGATCCATGATTCTAGCATCCATCTGAATTTTCTCCCTGTTATATCACTTATACATGGTCTCTTTTTGTGTTATGTTAATTATGTGTTTTTGTTGTTTCTTTAGGTCAACACTCAAGGATTGAGGAGTCACTTTGTTTCTTATCCCCTTGTGTAAAGATTACACCATGAGTTCATGCTCCTTGAGCTCTCATGGAATGGGCTGTAGGAGTGTAGCTAGGAGTTACTTTAAAACAAAGGTGGGTTTCTTTTGATTCTTAGCTGTTTTTGTTGTTGTTACTGTGATGAATGACCATTTGGTCCGTGTTCATGAATCCTGATTATAACGTCTAGCTGAATCCCATATAACTTTTAGTTTGTTGATCACAAGTTATAGATTGTTGCTAAATGTTTGGTTGTGTTGTAGCTTGTTGAAGCTGCTATATGGATGGAATTAAAGAAGTCTCAATCTGCCAGGTGAGTTATCATCAACCTCTACTCTTGCTGCTCAAACATACAAACTGTGATGGCTACATCCTTTAAAGTGTGTTGTTTCTTATCCCTTTGTTCAAAGATTGCACACATTCCATGATTCCATGCTCCATACTCATTTGCCCGCAATGTAGCTTGGCACCTGCAGCTCCAATTGCTTACATTAGATGCACTAAACAAGACCTTTAAGAGAGGCTGCTGCTTATCAAACAGCTTGAGCATGAACTCATGGAATTTGTGTTCAAAGTGTATAGTTAAGGTGACTGAATCTATATTTCAAGTCAAATTGATCACTTAAGAGTTCGATGGCTTTGTACTACAATGGAAGGGTCTGCTTCACATCAGTGATAAGCCTTTCACTGCTGTTTGCCAAGGGGGTTGGTGGAAGGATGGTCTAAACCATTGCTTTTTGACCGCTACGACCCGGTTCTATCCATGTATTAGGCACTTTTTTCTGATAAAAAAAAAAATGCTCCAATGGCCCCCGATTCTTGCAAAAGTCCAACCTCACCAGCGAGTATAAGTAACCAAACGGGGCTCTGGCATACTTGTAAGTGCAAAGTCGAACTGCTTTTCACGTGTGTAGACATGTGGTGAACTTATAGTAAAAGCAGTCGCCTACTTCTACCCACCATGATTATCATGGCCTGTACTAGGGATAAGCAAAAAAAATTGCATTGATGGTAGGGAAGTGTAGATAGAAACTAGGGTCTGGTAGCATCTTAACAGCTAGCGATGTGGAAGATTGATTGAAAAAAATAAATTGTGTCAAACCTACTTACCTTTAAAAGTGGGGTCAACCAATTTGATATGATGATAAACATTTGGTCCGTGTTACTGAACACTGATTATAATACCTTGTTTAGCTGATTTCTATAACAATTTGTGAAACCTTTATATCACTTTCTATACACCTGACAACAATGAAATTTTTGATTTCCTAGGTTCTCTCTTGAAGTATCCTGGAGTTTTCCACCATGGCACAGTCACTGATCCATGTGATGAGGTAAGAACCTTTTGCTAGTTTGTTTATAAACTCGTGGTGAGAATTTTTGGATGGCTTTAGCAATTGTTGGTTCACATACATTTGACAACAATGGAGAAAAGGTTTCCCAATAATCCCAATTTTAATCCTACATTAAGCACTTTTTTTCTTCAAGGGTCCTTGATTCTAGCACGAGTGTAACCCTTATTATCATGGCCTGTAGATAAGTGGCTAAAGAATGTTATTTTGCTTTTGCAATTTTTATTTTGTACATTTTCAAAAGGTTCGTGGATGGCTTTTCTTGATTTATCAAGAAATTGGGTTGGCCAAATATCAGGGAACAGGCTAAATCAATGTTTAGTTGATTTCTGTTCCACCAGATGGCGCTCTACCTTCTGTAAAGCACATGTGCTCCTGGTCAGGATATGCCATTTTTATTTTCAAAAGGTTGTAAAAGATTGTTTTTTAAAAGATCCTGCATTTGAAAAAAAAAGGTAAACAGTTTTTGTAATAGCATTGTTACAATTATCAGACAAAAATGCTGATTCCATTTCAATCCATTTGGTCTTTCAAATCAATAATTATGCCATCCCCAAGGTTTTGTCATGATGATACTGTGATACGGATACTAATGATGGTTAATCACTCGTCACTACCTCTGAACTCTTATTACCTGCTATAGTACCAGCCATATTGTAAGATTGGTTGTAACATGGCTTGGTGTGGGTTTGTAGATCCCTCGGAGCTCTCTGTGCCATGTTTGCCAAGGTAAGGCAACTTTTAAAACACCCATATTTTAAGCATGCACGTTTTGATAAGTACCAAAAAAGAGTACAACTTTTTATTTAAATCAAAATGAACCTTTTTTGGGTAAGCCCCTCATCATTAACTTGAGGCTCAAAACCTTTATATGTAATTTTACTCCCAATGTACTTCAAGCTATGAAAGGGGTTACCCAAAAGCTTCTTGTATTGTAACACACATAATCTGGAACTCTTCAAAGTGTTTTAATGCATAGTGTTTGGATGCATATGCATCATATTATAATTGTTCTAATAAAAGACTGCATGATGTTGGTGGAAGAGAGCAATGCTCAAAGCATATTTATTTCTACTGTCCTCAAAGTCCAGAGTTAGATTTAAAATACCATTTCCAAGAGGTCAGTATTGGTATGAAAGGAAAACAGCAAAATACAATATAACAGCGGTATGGTAAAATTGAACTGACGAAACTGCTGGGAGGGTTAACTACTGATGATCCAGGTTCTCCCATTATTTTATCATTGAAGTAAGGGCAATAGGAAATTGTTTAATTTTAAAAAGAATCATACGCCATCTAAAATAGTTTCAATGAACAAAACTATGAGGTTTTGTGTGAAAGCATGCATCTTACTGTTGGCGGAGGGGTGTAAAACTGACTGCCACATGACCTGGAATCTCACATGTAAACACAAGAAAAAAATTGCTTCACTGTTGGGGAAGGTCTCTGATCCTTGCAAAAGTTCAACCCTCATACTGAGTTCAAATAGCCAAAACTAGTGCTCTGGCACACTCGTAACTGTAAAACTGCTTTCCACGTATGTATTACTTAGATAAAGGCAGTTGATAACTACCCACTATGGTTATCATGCGCTGTATCACAAGTTACTTGGGATAAGTAAAAAGATCAAATAAGCAAAATGTCCATCCTCCCAAAAAAGTGGAGTAGGCAAATTGTGGAGACCTTCACCTGTTTGACTGGACATGGCAATTGTAGTACAATCTAACAGGGCCAAGTGTTTCGGGAGTAGTTGTGTAAGGTTTGACAACATGTCATCATCATTGACCTTTGTTTTTTAATCACTCTCATTTCAAAAACAACTGGGGCATAGGGTTGTAGAATTAGTTTTTAATTGTTTACATATGGAATATGATGAAATTTGTGCTCATTGTATTATCTTCACTCAATCAGGGCATCAATTGAACCTGTAGAGGTCTGTGCTGGGCAGAACTCCTCAATAGATGAACCAATACAGATGTGGTTGACGCTTAGAACATAGTGGGAAAACCTTACAGCCATTCTGTCATTGTAGATGACCGCTTGATACCCTTCTTCTTTCTTATCTCCACTCACCAATCATATTAAGGTATCAAGCTTGTAAAGCTTGTTGATGGTGTCTGCCGGGGAAGAGTAGAGCTCATCAATGGATGAGTCAATATACATTCAGTAATGTGTTTTGGGGTTGCAGGTTGACACTTAGTACATAGTGGGAAAACCTTACAACCTTTCTGGAAAGTCACTGTCCGTAGATGACCAGACTTAAGTCTGGAAATCAAGGACTGCTGTTTATTGTAGAGTAAATTTAAGGAAACTAGAGAGAGAGAAAATAAACATGGTTGGTTGGCATTTCAGAGATAGAAACATGGTACCCATGATACCCATAGCCATTATTAGGATTTTGAATGCTGAAGAAATTCTATTCTTAAGGCAACTGTTTTATACAAAATGATAGCAAATTTGGTGACAAAGGATTCTGGGGAGGAAAGCGCACTCCCAAATTCCAGATATTTGGTTGAGAATTCTGGTAAAATGCCGTCGCTGTGTCTTTTCAGAATATTCCATGCATTTGGTGTATAGATCCATATTGTTTTGTGACCCAAACAAACCCAAATGATTAGGTTCCACTAATGATGAGAAACTATTTGGTCCGTGTTTATGAAACATGATTATTTTAGCGTCCGTCTGATTCAATTTTGAAATTTTTAAAAATATATTATGAGTTGATGAAAAGGTATTCATTTGTTATTGGTGTTGTCCACAGACTTGGTGTACCATGGAATATACCAGGATCAAAAACTTGGAATGATGAAAGGTAAGAACCAATTTAATATTATGCCAGTATAGTGTGTGTGGGACCTGTCTAGAGCAGAATCAGCTGTTACATAACATGGTTAACTAGAACTCTGGTCATTCAGTGATAGAGCTTTCACTTAGATTCTCTTCCTATGCCTAGTGTTATTGTTTGGCTTTATTTACACGCCTATCCTACTTCTATAGGATCTAAATTACAATTCTATATATTGTATAAGGTACAATTTGGATTATTAATATATACAGTTATCAGCGTCATAATCAATTGTCACGGTTTGCTTTGTGAATGGAATAAATACCCAAATATGGCCATTTCTCATAACCATCGGTGGTTCAGTGGTAGAATGCTCGCCTGCCATGCGGGTGGCCCGAGTTCGATTCCCGGCCGATGCATTTTTTTTTTTTTTTACAATTTTTAAAACTCATTTATATATTATACAAGAATGACATCCACGGCGCCAATTTATAATTGTAACGAATAGTATTTGAATAAAAGCATTTAATCGGGTAAAACCCGGGCTTTGCCCGGGTCATTCGGCTAGTAGATTATAAGCTCAAGGTAATAAGACCAAATCTAAATAAAATGTGTGTGATGTTTTGGTAACAACATAGCTTTGAGCTTATATATATTGTATATTAAATAAAGATTTTATAAAAAAGCTTTATTAAACAATAACAGTGGGTTATGTTGCCATCTTGATATTTTGTCCATATAGTTATTGCTCACAGATATCTGTGTATAGAGAATATGGTGAAATTTGTTGTTTGCTTAACCCTAGTACATGTGGTACAGGCCATGATATCCATGGTGGGTAGAAGTTAGCGACTGCTTTTACTGTAAGTGTACCACATGTCTATACATGTGAAAAGCAGTTCGACTTTGCATTTACAAATGTTGCAGAGCCCCATTTGGTTACTTGCATTCACTAGTGGGGTTGGACTTTTGTAAGAATCGGGGACCATTGGAGCAATTTTTCTTTTTTAACCAGAAAAAAGTGCCCAGTGCGAGATTTGAACCCGGGTCGTAGTGGTCGAAAACCAACTGTTTAAACCATCCTTCCACCGACCCCCGATATGGTGAAATTGTCTTCTGTAGAGAATACCTTAGTTGTAGATTGGATTAATTCAAGTATAAAAGAAAGATTAATTCAAGAGGGTCGCTACGAACACTTTGATCTCTATGACCCAGGATCAAATCCTGCATTAGGCACTTTTTTCTGATTAAAAAGAAATGCTACAATGGCCCCCCGATTCTTGCAAAAGTCCAACCCCACCAGTGAGTGCAAGTAAACAAACGGGGCTCTGGCACAGCTCCAAAGTCTTAACTGCTTTTCACATGTGTAGACATGTGGTGTACTTACACTTCCCACCATGATTATCATGGCCTGTACCATATTTACTAGGGATAATAATATATAACCTAAGTTTTAGCCTTTTAATAAACATCTTTAAAAAAAAAAAAGGTGGAAAGCTATTAGTGGAGTATTGTCTTGAAAAGTGGGTCACCAAAATGTCAAAGGACAAATGTTTATAAAAAGATGAAGTCTTGAATTATCTTAATATCTTTTTATATATATACAGTTAAACCTGTCTATAGCGCCCCCTTTTGGGACTCACCAAAATAGGGTGCTATAGACAGGTCACTTTTTATGTAAAATGTTTACCATTTTAATGTTTAAAATCAGGCGCTATAGAGATTGAATCAACTTTTATTACATCGTTCATAAAATATTATGGTGACAGATGAAAACTAAAGAAAATAATAACAAGGATGAATATACATAATGAAATCTATACAGGCTTCATTGGTTTAGATCAAGGGTTACAAGACATCCTGAATTCGGCCCTTGGTTATAAATGGGTCTTTGTCTCCAACATGTTCAATTGCCATGTTGAGGAAATCTCGCAGAATTATCTTGTTTTCTGTCGAGAGTGTCTCGGAGAGTACCTCCCTCACATAGGCGCTATAGAGAGGAAGGTGCTATTTAGAGGGGGTGCTATAGACAGGTTTAACTGTATATAAACAGGGTTAGAGAAAAGCATGCTGACACCTGGGACAAGTCTCCTCCAACGGTAGTAGCAACAGCTAACATTCTGGTAGTTTTTTTTTTTTTTGCTTATCCCTAGTACACGTGGTACAGGCCATGATAATCATGGTGGGTAGTTAGCGACTGCTTTTACTGTAAGTGCACCACATGTCTACACATGTGAAAAGCAGTTCGACTTTGCCCTTACTAATGCCAGAGCCCCGTTTGGTTACTTGCACTCGCTGGTGGGGTTGGACTTTTGCAAGAATCGGGGGCCATTGGAGCATTTTTTTTTCTTTAAACAGAAAAGTGTCCAATGCGGGTTCGAACCCGGGTCCTAGTGGTCGAAAACCAAACGGTTTAACCAGCCTTCCACCGACCCCCATTCTGGTAGTAAGCTGGCTGTGTTCAGCCATTTTGTGACTGCTCTAGACAGGTTTCACTGTGTATGATGATAAACATTGGTCCGTGTTTATGATTGAAAGATTATACCCAACCTCTGTCTGATGCTATCTACACATGTTATATGTGACTTGAAGGTACGGAGAGAACAGCACTGAACAGTTTGTTGCTGTGTGTCTAGGTCACTTAACTGCTGGATCCACCAACTCTGCTGATACCTGCCAACCACTATTTGCAATAAATTATACTAGTTTTTAATACTGGGACTGAATTTTTAAAATTTTGTATAAATGATAAGGCACAATTTAGATTATAAACACAAGGTAATAAGACCAAATCCAATATATATACACACTTGATAACAGTAACTTTTTAAAACATGCTGTGGTAAAATTTCTTCAGTACTTTTGTCTGAAGATGGTAACAACGCTGTTACCGAAATGTCACATTATTTTTTTTTTGGATTTGGTCTTATTACTTTGAATTTTATATAAAGTAAAACTGTTTTATGATAAGACACAATTTGGATTATAGATTATAAATACAAGGTAATAAGACCAAATAAATTGTGTGTAATGTTAAGTGACAGCGTTGATACCATCTTCAGACAAAAGTGAAATTTCAGTACTTTTGTTTGAAGATGCTAACAATGCTGTTACTGAAATGTTACACAATTTATTTGGATTTGGTCGTATTACCTCGTATTTATAACTTTTAATGATTGTAAAGATAGAGGCTGCCTGGCAGGAATTCATATTTCTTAAAATTAAAGATACTTCGGCCAGTATATCTTTTTTATTGTCTCGACATTTCAACAAAATCTTTTGTCCTTGTCTGTTTAATTTTTGTTTGCTCCTGACAAAGACAACTATTTTTGTTGAAATGTTGAGGTAATAAAAAGATTTACTGGCCGAAGTATCTTTAATTTTAAGGATTGTGTTAATGATGTGCAACTTTTTTTTTTCCTCTACATATTTTTATTGAATTTTTCCTACTTACTCAATCATGATGACAATGCGGGGGTCGGTGGAAGGATGGTCTAAACTGTTGGTTTTCGACCGCTATGACCCAGGTTTAATTCTTGCATTGGGCACTTTTTCTGTTTAAACAAAAAAAGCTCAAATGGCCCCCCCGATTCTTGCAAAAGTCCAACCCCACCAGCGAGTGCAAGTAACCAAACGGTGCTCTGGCACATTTGTATGTGCAAAGTTGAACTGCTTTTCACATGTGTAGACATGTGGTGCACTTACAGTAAAGACAGTCACCTACTTCTACCCACCATGATTATCATGGCTTGTAACACGTGTACTAGGGATAAGCAAAAAAAAACACATTCTGCTTGATTTATGTCACAGTATTTAATAGGTAATGGTTATTTTAACATATTTGAGATTGTAAAAGCTTTCTAATGAGATGTTTTTTTTTTATCTTGAGACTTTCTAATTAATAGTCCTAGTAGAGCTGTTTTTATGTTCATTGACCAGGCTAAGCATTGTATAGTACATGTAGTTGTACATATGTTTTTAATCCTCTTGTGCAGAGATTACACAAATTTCATGAGTCCATGTTTCTCAAGCTGTTTGATGATAAGCAGCGGACTCTCACAATGGTCCTGTTGACTCATGACTTGGCCTGAAATGGCAGTTTGATAGACCACATCTAGGACAGTCTATGGGAGACAAATTTTGCCTCTGCAGCTCCAGAACACATTTTTGGCTTTCATTAAATGTACTAAACAGGACCTTTGGGAGAAATTGTTGCTTATTATAAAACAGCTCAAGAAGCATGAACTCCTGGAATTGGTATAATCTTTACACAAGGGGATAAGAAACAACAACAGGATCAGACTTTTTGGTTGTTTAGTTAAAAGCCAAGCTGATGTTCTGGAATAATTCAATTCATATTTATATAGATAGAGAGCTGTGCCTTGCTATCTAAAAGTTTCCTGCTTTAAATGTAAAATATCTTATTTACGACCACATTTTGGAAAAATAAACTTTCTTTTAAAGAAATATAAATAAACAAGAACCGGAGGATCCTACCTAAGCACAGTTGGTACAGTGGAGTGGACCCAGGAGGAGCTCTGAACATCAGACAGCATCAAACACTAACAAGATTTATCTGCCCCAAATGTAGCTTGGCACCTGCAGCTCCAGAATACGGCTTGCATTAGATGTACTAATCAGGATCTGTGGGAGAGGCTGCTGCTTATAAAAGAGCTCAAGGAGAATGGACTCGTGGAATTTGTGTAATATTTGCACAAGGGGATAAGAACCAACATGATCACATTTCATTAAGTATTGTATTTTGAACCTCCCCTGTTCTTCCATTAAAAAATGTTTGCATTAGACAAAAGTTCTTAATAACAGGCTTATGTAAATATCTGTTGTTCTTTTTGAATATTTTCTTCTGACTAATACAATTCTGTATTTGAGAAATGTATTCTGGAGCTGCAGGTGCCAAGTTACATTTTGGACAAGTGGGGTAGATTTTGTAATTTTCAATGGCTTGAGATAGTCTGTTCTAAATCTTGTTAGTGTTGTTTGATGCTGTCTGATGTTCAGAGCTCCTCCTGGGTTCACTCCACTGTACCAACTGTGCTTAGGTGGGATCCTCCAGTTCTTATTTCTTTGAAATTAAGCTTATTTTTTCTGTGGCAAGGGTCAAGACCAAGTCATGTTTTTATGCTACTTGTTGGTCTCATGTATTGGAAATACACCTATCCCCCGATTTACACGGTAGATACGTTCCTGAGAAAAACGTGTAAATCGGGGGATAGGTGTACACAGAAATAAAAAATAAAATGCATTGACAGGTTAAAATATGTAGTCAGCACATAAGCTCGGGATTCCTCGTGAGATGTGTACACAGCGCATGTGTTCAATCACAGTAGCATTTAGTATAGTGCGATAAAAACAAAAAAAAAAAAACTTATTTGGAAAACCGTGTAAAAGCGAAAACGTGTAAAACAAGTACCGTGTAAATCGGGGGATAGGTGTATATATTTGCCTGTTGTATCAGTTTGAATCATTCAAGTAACACCATCATTACGGGAGTTCTCTCATTTGGGAGAGATAGCAGATTTATTTAGAACATTATGACTGGTCTCTCATGGAAGTGGTTGCTCATTGGAGGTGTCACAGTGTCTCTATGGCAGTGTAGGGACAGTAGTGGGAGGTCTGTGACATCCTTGTTACTGGTGGGCAGATACTGACAGCTATTTCTTCTTTCCTATCTCCAATCATATCAGGGTATCAAGCTTGTAGAGCTCCATAATGACTGGGTGAAGTAGAATGTATCTGTAATTAAAACTGGAAGCACTACTCAGTAGCAGGCCACTGACTTAGCTCCAAAAGAAATGGCCGCCTCTGACATGAACAGACACCATGTACAGCCGCTCCTAACATGGGAGTACATCCTGTATCCTTGGATCAGGAGTCCTTACAGGGTACTATCAGCTGGGCCAGCTGAGCCCAGGTTTTTAGCGAGCTTGTTACTGCTCCTCCTTTTTTATCCGGGCTTGGGACCGGCAAAGGCGGAGTTCTGACAGTTATTTGAATGGCTTGATTGGAGCTGTCAGTAGTTGGGAGTTTCTTAGTCACCTTTTGGAGACATATTTTAGAGATTTAAACTGTTTGTTCGCTTTTTACAGTTACTGTATTTCAGTTAGATCAACCTTTGGGAGAAGCTGCTGTTTATCATCAAACAGCTCAAGGAACATGGGCTCATCATGGAATTCGTGTAATCTTTACACAAGGGGATAAGAATCAACAACGGCTAGAGGAGCATGAACTCATGGAATTGTTGTAATCTTTGCATAAGGGGATAAGGAAAAAGAACAACAGCTAGAGGAGGGGAATGAATAGTATAAGCCGTGTTGATTTCTGATAGCCACGACCTCATTTTGAATCCTGCACATTGTGGTATTTTTCTGTAAAAAAAAAAAAAAATAATAATAATAATTACACCAATGGCTCCCTGATTCTTGTAAAAGTCCAACCCCGTCACTGAGTGCAAGTAACCAAACAGGGCTCTGGCACATTTGTAAGTGTAAAGTCGAACTGCTTTTCATATGTGTAGACATGTGGTGCACTTACAGTAAAGACAGTCGCCTACTTCTACCCACTATGATTATCATGGCCTGTACCACGTGTACTAGGGATAAGTAGAAATATGTATTAGTGCGACATCTGTTATCATAAATTTGAACTACAGTGGACCCTCGGTTTACGAGCACCTTGGAGTACGAGCTTTTCGCAGTACGAGCAAAATTTTTTGAAAAATTTTACCTCGGATTACGAGTGAAAATTCGCATTACGAGCAACTCGTGATGGTTGCCCGTAATCGTGATGGATGAAAATTCACTGGGATCCCTCCCTTCAGATCAGATTCGGGAAATATGTAAAATGTGGGAAACTGTGCAATTGTTCATAGCAAGAAGAATTGCCCGAGTTTCAATTATTAAAAATAAGAAATTAGTTTCGCACTACGAGCGTTTTGGAGTACGAGCATGGCTCTGGAACGGATTATGCTCGCAAACCGAGGGTCCACTGTATTATAACAAAAGAGAATTGTTTTATTTAAAACTAATGATGATAAAGAATGATCCACACACAACACCGGTTATGGCAAATTCAGACAGAAAGCCAACCAGTATACCATGGTTACAGGCTATGTCCCATATCAGTTATAGGGGCGGCTTTTATTACATAACATCCTATCGGAGGGGTTATGAAATTGGTCAAATTTACCTAAATTTTTGTATGTTATGAAATCAAAGCCACTCCTGTACTGATGAGGTACATAGCCCGAAACCATGGTACAGTTAAACCTGTCTATAGCGTCCCCTCTTAGGTGCTGTAGTCAGGTCACGTTTAATGTAAATCGCATCGTACTACGTATTTTAAATCGGGCGCTATAGAGAGGGAGGCGCTATTTAGAGGGGGCGCTATAGACAAGTCACTTTCAATGTAAATCGTATCGTGCTACGTATTTAAAATCGGGCGCTATAGAGAGGGGGTGCTATAGACAGGTCACTTTTAATGTAAATCGCATCGTACTACGTATTTAAAATCGGGCGCTATAGAGAGGGAGGCGCTATTTAGAGGGGGCGCTATAGACAAGTCACTTTCAATGTAAATCGTATCGTACTACGTATTTAAAATCGGGCGCTATAGAGAGGGAGGCGCAATTTAGAGGGGGCGCTATAGACAGGTCACTTTTAATGTAAATCGCATCGTACTATGTATTTAAAATCGAGCGCTATAGAAAGGGAGGTGCTATAGAGAGGGGGTGCTATAGACAGGTCACTTTTAATGTAAATCGCATCGTACTATGTATTTAAAATCGAGCGCTATAGAAAGGGAGGTGCTATAGAGAGGGGGTGCTATAGAGAGGGGGAGCTATAGACAGGTCACTTTTAATGTAAATCGCATCGTACTATGTATTTAAAATCGAGCGCTATAGAAAGGGAGGTGCTATAGAGAGGGGGTGCTATAGAGAGGGGGAGCTATAGACAGGTCACTTTTAATGTAAATCGCATCGTACTATGTATTTAAAATCGAGCGCTATAGAAAGGGAGGTGCTATAGAGAGGAGGTGCTATAGAGAGGGGGTGCTATAGATAGGTCACTTTTAATGTAAATCGCATCGTACTAGGGTGGACCAGTATGTAACGCCCTCGATTCCCGACAGTCATGAACGAGGATTGAATCCCGCGTTAAAATTTTGTTTAATATGTGAATAACCTTCACATATTATTCATTGTTTCAATTATCATGACCTAGGTTGCTCTTGTTGAGCGATACCTATTAATGTGATTTTTTGAACCAGGCATCGTACTATGTATTTAAAATCGGGGCGCTATAGAAAGGGAGGCGCTATTTACAGGGTGCGTTATAGACAGGTTTAACTGTATATAGGTTGTCGGCTTTTGTCTTAATTTCCTGAAACTGGTGTGTTGTGGCTCATTCTATATCAACACTAGTGAAGTTTTTTACTGGGGAGATAAACATAATATATCGTTCTTGCTGACGGCCGTGGCGGTTGGCTTCGGTAACACTGGAGCTGACGTCACTTCCTGTTGATGTAACCTGCGGCGTCGCCACGCCATTTCTTTCTCCATGTTTACTATTTAATCTATATATAATCCCTTTACCTTGAAGTTAATTAAACAATAATTAACGTTGAGCGCTGTGTGTAATCAATTGGAATACAACAGTTCTGATGTGTAATAAAGGGAGAGGTACCCCTCTAGGTACATGGATGTCAACTTTGTTATATACAGTTAAACCTGTCTATAGCGCCCCCTCTAAATAGCGCCTTCCTCTCTCTATAGCGCCCGATTTTAGACATTAAAATGTAAACATTTTACTTTAAAAGTGACCTGTCTACAGCGCCCCCTCTAAATAGCGCCTTCCCCTCTCTATAGCGCCCGATTTTAGACATTAAAATGTAAACATTTTACTTTAAAAGTGACCTGTCTATAGCATCCCCTCTCTATAGCTCTATAGGCCAGTCGTAGGCCCAGGTGGTTGGCGATTTGTGCTCCAGGAGCCCGGGTTGCCTCTATTTTCTCTCTAGCACCCTATTTTGGTGAGTTCCAAGAGGGAGCGCTATAGACAGGTTTAACTGTATATATATCAAAATAGTGGCACACCTTTCTCTTTAATTCGTTGATTTTTTTTTCCTAAGAATTTTGATCAAATACCTTTTTTTCCTATCAAAAAAGGTAACCAGGTTAACGCTTCAAAAAGTCGGTGGACGAGTTGTTAAAACCTTCGATTCCCGAAAGCCATGAACTAGGATTGAATCCCGTATTGTACATTTTGTTTTAATATGTGAATAGCCTTCACATATTAAGTCATTGTTGTAAATTAAAATTTTACACAAATAAATTTACTGGCAATGCGTTTCTTTTAAATATCATCAAATATTATCTCTACAGACCTTACTGCAATTATATGAGTTATTGAATGAGAGGGCTTGGCTCATCAGTAGTGAACCCTATCAGCGGTTTCGCCAAATTAATCTCTAGACCGCTCTACTATTGAATTGGTTTGGAGTATACCCTGTATTTTCTATGGAAGGCAGCTTAGGGGTGTTTAGTGAACTATGGACATAAGCTTATAGGTCTGTAGAGGTACATACATATAATTTCAAGGTATTGCATCGAGCAAAGCTCTTCCACAAAATATGTTTTCATAACCAATATATATGGCAATTAAATTTGATTTACTAATATATATTGTTGTGAATATCATAAACTTGGTTTCTCTTTTTGAGCGGTACCTAGTAAAGTGATTTTGAAACCAGAACCAAGTTAACGTAGACATAAGACATGTAGACATCATGGAGAAGGAAAGAGGGTTGCTGTTGGTCTGAAGACCTGGAGTGAACCCAGGAGGAGCTCTGAATATCAGAAATAGCATCAAACAACACTAACAAGATTTAGAACAGGCCATCTCAAGCCATTGAAGATAGAAAATAACAACAAAATCTACCCCACTTGCCCAAAATGTAGCTTGGCACCTGCAGCTCCAGAACATATTTTTGGCTTGCATTAGATGCACTAAACAGGACCTTTGGGAGAGGCCGCTGCTTATCATAAAACAGCTCGAGGAGCATGAACTCATGGAATTTGTGTAATCTTTATACAAGGGGATAAGTAACAACAACAGATTGAGGAGCATGGACTCATGGAATTCGTGTAATCTTTACACAAGGGGATAAGAAACAACAACAGACCTGGAAGTACCACTCAGTGTGACTTTGCTTCTTTTGGTCTCCTGACATGGAGTGTAGCCATTCCTATGGAGAACAGACGCTACCAATTGAAACCTTCCTACATTAGCCTGGTATGTAGCACAGGGTGGCCCTACCAGAACTTAAACTCCCGATTTCCTGTGCTACCCGTTTACACCATCCCGCCACTTTGAGGATGTAGGATAGGATTTTGGGAGGTTAACGTTTCAGGCTGATATTTATTCCGATAGTTGGCGCAACCCATCAGTAACTTTCATTTGCAAGATCAGGTTTTTTTTTTTTGGAAATATCTTAATTGTGATTTTAATATTTATGAATTGACACACAATTAATAATAATATAATAATATGATGCACTAGCGTGCCATCTGTTATCAAAATTCGAAACTATTTTAAAGGCGTAAGATTCTTTTTGAAATTAAACAATTTCTACTGCCCTTACTGCAATGGAAATATTAAATATGAAATTGTTTAATTTCAAAAAAGAATCTTTCGCCTTTAAAATAGTTTCGAATTTTGATAATAACATGTATATAAAAATTGTATTTATTATTATTAATTTGTTAACGTGATAATTCTGTTGAAGGACTGACAAGTCCGAAAACTTGAAAATAAAAAGATACACAAGAAACTTAACCCTGGAAGCTTCATTTATTTTACAATAATTAATTCTACTACAATTAGACGAGAGAGAGAGAGAGAGAGACGATGCTAATTGAAGTATACATCTATCCCCCGATTTACACGGTAGATACGTTCCTGAGAAAAACGTGTAAATCGAAAATTAAAAATTTTCGCGAAATTCTTATACGAAGAAATACAGACACAGTGTGCGTGTGCATAGAGTCAGCACATAAGCTCGGGATTCCTCGTGAGATGTGTACACAGCGCATGTGTTCAATCACAGTAGCATTTAGTATAGTGCGATAAAAACAAAAAAAAAAAACTTATTTGGAAAACCGTGTAAAAGCAAAAACGTGTAAAACAAGTACCGTGTAAATCGGGGGATAGGTGTATTGCTGAAAAAATCAATGTTTTAAAACAATCAACAATTATCTCAACAGAATTGAAAAACAATTTCCATCAAGCTAGCGTTTATTTTCGCTACATTTTGGCACACAACCTAAACAAATCTCTTTACCTAGAGATGTAAAAAAGAAAAAAAAGGAGAGTGAAAGTCGAGTTGCTTCGTGGAAGAAAATAACACGAACACAGAACACAGAATGCTGCACAGTGAGGTAAAAAAGGAAGGAGCTGAAGACAAAGAGTCAAACGGGGACAAGCCATTGTTACCGACCTAATTTCTCGCATCTTTCGACTTTTCTAGGATGTCTGTTCGAGGAGCTAAGTTAGGAGGGCGATGTTCGCCGCTGGCTGGACTTCTGCCAGATGGTTGCGTAATCCAGTCTGGCTGACGTCACTCTGGGAGATACAGTGTCATTGGACCACAATTGTCACAACAGTTCCTCTCGACAAACCTCCCCTACATCAACCTATCAAACCTAAATATACAATTGGTAATTAACCACCTGTAGTTTCGATTACGTCCAAATTCTTTTATTTATTTAAAAACGATAAAAAGTGAACTTTCGGAAAAGCTCTTTGTTGGATAACATTACATAATTTAAAAAAAATTATCCCTAGTATAGGTCATGATAAACATGGTGGGTAGTTAGCGACTGCTTTTACTGTAAGTGCACCACATGTCTACACATGTGAAAAGCAGTTCGACTTTGCACTTAAATGTGTCAGAGCCCATTTGCCATGACCAGAGCCATAATAATCATGGTGGGTAGTTAGCGACTGCTTTTACTGTAAGTGCACCACATGTCTACACATGTGAAAAGCAGTTCGACTTTGCACTTAAATGTGTCAGAGCCCATTTGCCATGACCAGAGCCATAATAATCATGGTGGGTAGTTAGTGACTGCTTTTACTGTAAGTGCACCACATGTCTACACATGCGAAAAGCAGTTCGACTTTGCACTTAAATGTGTCAGAGCCCATTTGCAATGACCAGAGCCATAATAATCATGGTGGGTAGTTAGCGACTGCTTTTACTGTAAGTGCACCACATGTCTACACATGCGAAAAGCAGTTCGACTTTGCACTTAAATGTGTCAGAGCCCATTTGCCATGACCAGAGCCATAATAATCATGGTGGGTAGTTAGCGACTGCTTTTACTGTAAGTGCACCACATGTCTACACATGTGAAAAGCAGTTCGACTTTGCACTTAAATGTGTCAGAGCCCATTTGCCATGACCAGAGCCATGATAAACATGGTGGGTAGTTAGCGACTGCTTTTACTGTAAGTGCACCACATGTCTACACATGTGAAAAGCAGTTCGACTTTGCACTTAAATGTGTCAGAGCCCATTTGCCATGACCAGAGCCATAATAATCATGGTGGGTAGTTAGCGACTGCTTTTACTGTAAGTGCACCACATGTCTACACATGCGAAAAGCAGTTCGACTTTGCACTTAAATGTGTCAGAGCCCATTTGCCATGACCAGAGCCATAATAATCATGGTGGGTAGTTATATAGTGACTGCTTTTACTGTAAGTGCACCACATGTCTACACATGTGAAAAGCAGTTCAACTTTGCACTTAAATGTGTCAGAGCCCATTTGCCATGACCAGAGCCATAATAAACATGGTGGGTAGTTAGCGACTGCTTTTACTGTAAGTGCACCACATGTCTACACATGCGAAAAGCAGTTCAACTTTGCACTTAAATGTGTCAGAGCCCATTTGCCATGACCAGAGCCATAATAAACATGGTGGGTAGTTAGCGACTGCTTTTACTGTAAGTGCAGCACATGTCTACACATGCGAAAAGCAGTTCGACTTTGCACTTAAATGTGTCAGAGCCCATTTGCCATGACCAGAGCCATAATAATCATGGTGGGTAGTTATAGTGACTGCTTTTACTGTAAGTGCACCACATGTCTACACATGCGAAAAGCAGTTCGACTTTGCATTTACAAATATGCCAGAGCCCCGTTTGGGGACTTGCACTCGCTGGTGGGGTTATACTTTTTGTTGTATAACATCATATGATTTTTTAATATTATTATCCCTAGTATAGGGGGCATTACTGTAAGTGCACCACATGTCTACACATTTGAAAAGCAGTTCGACTTTGCACTTACAAATATACCAGAGCCCCGTTTGGTTACTTGCATTCGCTGGTGGGGTTGGACTTTCTCAAGAATCGGGGACCATTAGAGCATTTTTTTAAATCAGAAAAAAGTGCCCAATGCGGGAATCGATCCCGGGTCGTAGCGGTCAAGACCAATGGCTTAGACCACCCCTTCCACCGCATGAGTTTCTTTTCAATGAAAAATCAAATTTTATTTTAAGGAGAAATAACGTCGTGGTCCATTTGGATGAAAACTAGAACAGGCTGATTCCCCCCACATCTCGGAATCAGCTGTAATGGGAAGGTCAATTTTTTATACGATTTGTATTCAGACAATGAAAAGACTCTGACCTTTCCGTTTTTAACGCAACGTGGTGGTGGTGCTTATCTCCATGGTTAAACCAATTCCTGAAGTCCACTTCTCTCCAATTTTGCGATGGTAGTTATAGGCCTGGAAAATAGGTCTTCTATTGTTAATTATTAACGCAAAGTTCCATGTAGTAATAATACATTCTACTTCCTACAAAAAAAGGAATAGCTAAATTTATAATTCCCTCAATCGCACATACAAGGTACGACATTTTCTATTAATAAAAACACATACAAAGAAATACTTGGAAATTTTGCCGGGAGGATATTGATTTTTTATATATAAAAATCAATGTTTGTATGTTTGTTTGTTTGTATGTCCGGTATACAAATTCGCAGTAGTTCACTAATTCAAACCAAAATTTCCATACATAGGTAAAAAAAATACGGGGAAGACGATAGGCTATTTTAAAAAATATATAAATCAATTATTAAAACTATATATTCAAATTATTCTACTTAGCTCACGAACAGCGCCCTCTATCAAAGATTAGATTAAATTATGCTGATGCAAACAAATAGATAATGCTAATAACAAACAATTATAAAAAAAATCTTATCTAAATATATATCACTCGGGTAGATATGCACACGGGTCAATCCCGGGGCGAAGCCCAGGTCACCCGTCTAGTTGTCTATAAAGATAAAGGTCGCCTCTCCCGTCAAAATAGACGTCAAAGCTAGACGTCATCTATTGACCGTCTCCGCAAATCTTCTAAACTTTTACAGTATCGGTCAGTATTGACTAGTATATACACCAATACCTCGCTTTGCGTCGTTTCGTTTTGCGTTTTTTTTCGAAGTTGCGTCGCTGCTTAATTTTTACTTATTTTCACTGTGCGTCGTTAGATTTTCGAAGTTGCGTTGTTTTGGATTCGAGTCTTTAATTTAAAATAATTTTTTCCCCCTAAAATATGGCAACACCTTTGTATTTGATTGCTCCTTCACATATTTTCACTTTGCGTCGTTTCAAAATGCGTCGTGTTTTTTTGGAACGTAACCCCGACGCAAAGCGAGGTATGGGTGTGTGTGTGTGTAGTCTAAAAAGAAAAAAAAAGATTTTCTAATTCAATATAACAATGATACGAGAAAAGCATAAAGAAAACAAAATTGTTTCCCAGAAGGTCTTTGCACTCGGTGGCAGATGGTCGTTTGTCTGATGTAACCGCCATCTTGGAAAGGATTTAGAAATCCTAGCGGTGGCCGCAAGGTGCTTTCGCCATTTGTCCAGCTCTTTGTTTGGAATTCCATTCCTGAAATGCCTTTGTTGGGACAACAAAGAACAATTTAGATATATGACATCAAAATTTGTTGATAAGGTTGAATTATCATTGCTAAGAACTTCTCATAAGCAAAAGGTAATAAGACCAAATCCAACTAAATAAATAGTGTGTGACGTTTCGGTAACACAGCGTTGTTACCATCTTCAGACAAAAGTACTGAATATAGATGGTAACAACGCTGTTACCAAAACGTCACACACTATTTATTTGAATTTGGTCTTATTACCTTGTGCTTATAATCTATAATCCAAATTGTCCTTTATCAACTACTTATAAGAATCCAATTTAGATATCAAATTGTATAAAGGCCACCTCTCCCGTCAAAATAGACGTTATCAAAATTCGAAACTATTATAGACGCGTATGATTATTTTTAAAAATCAACAATTTCTACTGTCTGGATAGTAGAAATTGTTCATTTTTAAAAAAAGAATCATACACGTCTATAAAAGTTTCGAATTTTGATAACAGATGGCGCGCTAATGCATCATAAAATAGACGTTAATACTAGATGCTATCTATTGACCGTCGCCGCAAACTTTGTCACCGACCCGAGGCCGCTAGTTTGTGGAGACGGTCAATAGATGGCATCTAGCTTTGACGTCTATTTTGACGGGAGAGAGTTGACCTTTGTTTTTATCGATCATTATCCTTCCGGTAAAATTTCCATCAAATTACAAATTGAATATTGCAGTAAGGGCAGTAGAAATTGTTTAATTTCAAAAAGAATCTTACGCCTTTAAAATAGTTTCGAATTTTGTTAACCTAACTTAATCATGTTGCTTATCGTTCAAAATTCATCTCTCATTGGAATCAAAATTTTCATTACTATCATCATTGGAATCAAATTTATCATGACTATAATCAAAATTATCATGAATATATCATCATCTGAATCAAATTTATCATGATTATCATCATTGGAATTAAAGTTATCAGGGATATATCATCATTGTAATCAAAATTATCATGACTATATCATCATCTGAATCAAATTTATTATTACCATCATCATTGCGGAGAGAATCAAAATGATCATTACTACCATCATTGAACCTAAAATCATCATCATATTAGCATTGAAATCATCATTACCATGGAGTGATGCGAATAGTATTTACAACAAATTGACCAATGGAAACCAATTTTGCCGGACAGAGTTATCTAGAAGAAGTCATCACCCCAAAGAAGATCTCTATAGAGAAAATTTGGTCGAAACCAATATAATAGGATGTACAAGGGTTTCATTTTTATTCTTGGTGGGATGTTGTAGAGGTGATTGTTCTCTAAATGTGTATTTTATTATCTTATGGAGTCTTCTTGGTTACGCTAGTCTGGTTTAGTACGCCTTGTCACCCCATTTTATGGCTTCCTTATTTGCATATTGTCGCGAGAGTTGCATACCTCTCTCGTATATATTTATGGTGTTGAATCTTCTTCTTTCTTATCTCCACACTGGGTGAAATAGAATGCCTTTGTCATTAAGACTGGGAGCACTACTCAGTGGCAGGCCGACTTAGCTCCAAAAGAAATGGCCGCCTCTGACATGAGGAACAGACGCCATGTGCAGCTGCTCCTAACATGGAGTACAAACGCTGCTCATCCTGTATCCCTGGAGCCCTTACAGGGTACTATCAGAATGGCCAGCTGAGCCCAGGTTTTTTAGTGAGTTTGTTACTGCTCTCCCTCCTCCTTTTTCATCCGGGCTTGGAACCGGCAAGGGCGGAGTTAAATGGTTTCCACATTTCACACTAGAAGGATATCACTCCAGTGGGTGTTTGTATCTCTAACTAACCCACAACATTGAATACAATGTGTTTCTGTTTATTTACACTAAATTTACCTTGCATTATATACCCTAGTATGTATGTTCATTACTAAATACCGGATAAAATAGTTTTAATTTTTATTTACACATAATACAGTACATACATACAGTACAAACAGCACAGTATACAGTACCATAAAAAGTATATTTATACAGTATTCAAGTAAACAGTACACACAAACATAAACACTGGCGAAACCGCGGGGAGGGTTCAGGACTGATGAGCCAGGTCCTTCCCATTAATTTTTCCATTGCAGTAAGGGCAGTAGAGATAATTGTTTAACGTTTAAAATAATCATACACGTCTACATGCCAATTTCAACAAATCTAAAGTTTCTGAAGCCGATTTCCCAATTTTGTAGCAAAATTTAATACAAATTCGTTGTTCGAATTTTCTATCCATTACAAATTAGAAGTTGTTATATGCAAGGCGTTCTTTTTACAAGCTTACAATTTATCGACTGCGCGCGCAATCACGTGATGTGATATACCGCAGTGTAGCTGAAGCTTTCTAATTTTTTTTAATAGACTTAAAAAAAAATTATCATTTCATTTTTTCTTTGTTTTTGACCGGTCTCATTATTTATTGGACACACTTATATAATAGTTTCGAATTTTCATAACAGATGGCGCGCTAATGTATCATGTATACAACAACAAAAAAAAAAATGGTGCACACAAACGGTACACATATACAGTACTAAGAAACATTGTACATACATACAGTACACACAAACGGTACACATAAAGACACCTACAATAGTTTCTAATTTTCATAACAGATGACGCGCTAATGTATCATGTATACAATACAAAAAAAAAAGAATAATAAATGGTGCACACAAACGGTACACATATACAGTACTAAGAAACATTGTACATACATACAGTACACACAAACGGTACACATAAAGACACCTACAATAGTTTCTAATTTTCATAACAGATGACGCGCTAATGTATCATGTATACAATACAAAAAAAAAAGAATAATAAATGGTGCACACAAACGGTACACATATACAGTACTAAGAAACATTGTACATACACATATACGGTACACATAAAGACACCTACAATAGTTTCTAATTTTCATAACAGATGGCGCGCTAGTGCATCGTAATATAATTGTTATAATAAAAGACTCAATTTGATATTTGCGGAAGAAACGATTGCTCGAAGCAATTATATATTCATAATTATATGTAATTCTACTGTCTCAAAGCTTATGTCCATAGTTCATCTAAAATACCCATTCCAAGAGTCTAGCATCAGTATCACTATAAAATGAAGTTCCAAAAATGCAATATAACAGCGGTATGGTAGATTAAACTGGCGAAACCGCTGGGAGGGTTCACCACTGATGAGTCAGGCCCTCCCATTAAAATTTTCCATTGCAGTAAGGGCAGTAGAAATTGTTTAATTTCAAAATAAAAAATCTTACGCGTCTAAAATAGTTTATAATTTTTATAACATATGGCGCGCTAGTGCATCGTAATATTCATACAGTATTCTAGTAAACAGTACAGACAAACGTATACACATATATACAGTATAAACAAACAGTATATCATAATAAAGGCAGTGGAGGATTCAAGTTGCTTTTGTGGTATTGAGGAACAAACCTCAAGACATCTACTGATCGATTGCCCTGCATTTCAAGATTATAGAATGAAGAATGAACTAGTTGTTTGTGAACTTAACGATTTGATTTCCGATAAAAAATCATATTTAAAGATCAATTCATTTTGTAAATACATTCTAAACTTTCTACAAAATCTGGATCTCTAATGTTTTCATGTGTTGAATAATGTAAATAACTTATGTAAATAAACTTTTCTCCTTGTTTGGCGCAAGTATCCCTTGTGGGATATAGCGCTTTGGAAATAAAATAATTGTAAAACAGTATATCCATACAGTGAAAGCAAACAGTATACACCACATTCAGTATTAACAAACATTGTACATACATACAGTGCATACATACGGTATACACAGTTCCCCCCAACTATCAGAAAACCCAGGGAACGAGTGGACAGCTGTGAGAGGCCTCAGGCGCCGCAGTTAGCACCGATTGTCGACCCCAATGTCGCAGTGGTGCCTTGGGCACTGCATTCCAAGTCTTTAAAGTATCTACCACACCCGTCACATGTCAATTCGTATCTACCGTAGACCATGTCGACATTCCTGGAGTATGTCTACACTACCGTCACAGGCCACATTCCTGTTTAAACTGTCCTCGTATCTACCGTAGACTCTGTCGACATTCCTGGAGTATGTCTACACTACAGTCACATGCCACATTCCTGTTTAAACTGTCCTCGTATCTACCGTAGACTCTGTCGACATTCCTAGAGTATGTCTACACTACCGTCACATGCCACGTTCCTGTTTAAACTGTCCTCGTATCTACCGTAGACTCTGTCGACATTCCTGGAGTATGCCTACACTACCGTCACAGGCCACGTACCTGTTTAAGCTGTCCTCGTATATACCGTAGACTCTGTCGACATTCCTGGAGTATGTCTACACTACCGTTACAGGCCACATTCCTGTTTAAACTGTTGGAGACATTCCTGTTTGGAGACATCTGAGGCTCTTCATTGGACACGGCAACAACAACAATACAGTATACACACCCAAGATAGAGGATATTGTGACTGCTGTGATAGAGATGTATGGAGACATCTGAGGCTTTTCATTGGACACGACAACAACAATACAGTATACACACCCAAGATAGAGGATATTGTGACTGCTGTGATAGAGATGTATGGAGACATCTGAGGCTTTTCATTGGACACGACAACAACAATACAGTATACACACCCAAGATAGAGGATATTGCGACTGCTGTGATAGAGATGTATGGACACGACAACAACAACAGAAAATTGACATGGACCCAGAGCAGCAGCTTTACACACCCAAGATAGAGAACATTGCTGTGATAGAGATGTACGGAGACATCTGTTCATTGGACACGACAACAACAACAGAAAATTGACATGGACCCAGAACAGCAGCTTTACACACCCAAGATAGAGAACATTGCTGTGATAGAGATGTACGGAGACATCTGTTCATTGGACACGACAACAACAACAGAAAATTGACATGGACCCAGAACAGCAGCTTTACACACCCAAGATAGAGAACATTGCTGTTATAGAGATGTACGGAGACATCTGTTCATTGGACACAACAATAACAACAACAGAAAATTGACATGGACCCAGAACAGCAGCTTTACACACCGAAGATAGAGAACATTGCTGTGATAGAGATGTACGGAGACATCTGTTCATTGGACACGACAACAACAACAGAAAATTGACATGGACCCAGAACAGCAGCTTTACACACCCAAGATAGAGAATATTGCTGTGATAGAGATGTACGGAGACATCTGTTCATTGGACACGACAACAACAACAGATAATTGACATGGACCCGAGCAGCAGCTTTACACACCCAAGATAGAGGACATTGCTGTGATAGAGATGTATGGAGACATCTGTTCATTGGACACAGCAACAACAACAGATAATTGACATGGACCCAGAACAGCACTTTACACACCGAAGTTAGAGAACATTGCTGTGATAGAGATGTATGGAGACATCTGTTCATTGGACACGACAACAACAACAGATAATTGACATGGACCCAGAGCAGCAGCTTTACACACCCAAGATAGAGGACATTGCTGTGATAGAGATGTATGGAGACACCTGTTCATTGGACACGACAACAACAACAGAAAATTGACATGGACCCAGAACAACAGCTTTACACACCCAAGATAGAGGACATTGCTGTGATAGAGATGTATGGAGACATCTGTTCATTGGACACGACAACAACAACAACAGAAAATTGACATGGACCCAGAACAACAGCTTTACACACCCAAGATAGAGGACATTGCTGTTATAGAGATGTACGGAGACATCTGTTCATTGGACACGACAACAACAATAGAAAATTGACATGGACCCAGAACAGCAGCTTTACACACCCAAGATAGAGGACATTGCTGTGGTAGAGATGTATGGAGACATCTGTTCATTGGACACGACAACAACAACAGAAAATTGACATGGACCCAGAACAGCAGCTTTACACACCGAAGTTAGAGAACATTGCTGTGATAGAGATGTATGGAGACATCTGTTCATTGGACACGACAACAACAACAGAAATTTGACATGGACCCAGAACAGCAGCTTTACACACCCAAGATAGAGGACACTGCTGTGATAGAGATGTACGGAGATATCTGTTCATTGGACACAACAATAATAACAACGCAATCCTGTGATAATGAAGTAACATACTGTTTATAGTCCACCTGCCTGTGTCCTGAAACAGTCGCCAAAGGATCGCTCAGACATGTTTTAAGGACATCTACCATTATCTACACACCATGTTGTATCTACCACGGGACTCCAACAATCTGGACTCTGGCCATTCAGAGATAAGTTACCACCTTAAGGTCAAGTTTACGTTTTGTATCTGTGGGCACTATATGACGTCTGTCACTATAGCTACGACGGAATAAACAGTTTTTCTGCGTATCAAACACGTCCTGGGTTGATATTTGATTTTTGGTAGTACACCTATCCCCCGATTTACACGGTAGATACGTTCCTGAGAAAAACGTGTAAATCGAGGGATAGGTGTATATTAAACTGTCAAATCTGAATAGGTGTTTTTGCCCCCTCATGAATCAGAGCCTCCCAATATTCTTTTCAACATAGGTAGTATAGAGTAGAATATCGCATTTTAGTATAGTGCGATAAAAAAAAAAACTTATTTGGAAAACCGTGTAAAAGCGAAAACGTGTAAAACAAGTACCGTGTAAATCGGGGGATAGGTGTACTTAGTAAGTTAAACCACCCACATGTAGCATACAAGAAGCGTATTCTCTACATATCATGATTATCATGTATCAGGGTCAAAACTGACAATGTTCCAAAATCACTTTATTAGATACCGATAAGGCAATTTGGATTATCTACTTATATATTTGCCTTATTCTGTCTGTTTGTCTGTTTGTCTGTTTGAAGCTCACGGATGGGATTTTTCATAACCATCGGTGGTTCAGTGGTAGAAGGCTCGCCTGCCACGCGGGCGGCCCGGGTTCGATTCCCGGCCCATGCATTTTTTTTTTTTTTACAATTTTTAAAACTCATTTATATATTATACAAGAATGACATCCACGGCGCCAATTTATAATTGTAACGAATAGTATTTGAATAAAATCATTTAATCGGGTAAAACCCGGGCGTTGCCCGGGTCATTCGTATATAATAATTGTATAAACGAATGCAAGACAAAATCACCGCGAATGTTTCTTTTTTTTAAGGCAATTTCTTTTTAAGGCAATTGTCGTTATTTATCGTTAATTTTTGTTTCGATTTTATTAAAAAAAAAACGATATGGTGCCTTTAAAAAATGATCTTTATTACTATGCAGTTTTCTATTTAGTCAATATACCTAAGTTCATGTTGCAAATGTAATTATCTCTATCGATTTAGTAGGTGAAATGCAAAAAGAAAATCGACATGATGAAATATTTATGAAAATTCACATTTTTATTTTTATATTTTCAAGACACACACAGTTTGGGGCGGGACGTTTCACAAGAGAGACATCCACGGCGCCAATTTATAATTGTAACGAATAGTATTTTATTAAAACATTTTAAAAACACACAGTTTGGAACGGGACGTTTCACAAGAGTGACATCAATGGCGCCAATTTATAATTGTAACGAATAGTATTTGAATTAAAACGTTTTTAAAATATATGCGCACTCGGGTAAAACCCGGGCGTTGCCCGGGCCATTCGTCTAGTCTATATATATAAAATTGAATGTCTATCTGTGTGTGTGTGTGTCCTCTATGGATTCAAAAACCATACATCCAATCGCCGTGAAATTTTGGGATATTATTAGGTGTATCCCCGGAAAGGTTTACGAAAAATAATTTATTGAATATCTTAAATATCCTTAGAGTTATTTGCAGATTTGTAGCTTTAACTCGCAAGCAGCGCCACCTTGCGACGGAGATAGGCTTAGGTCTGCCCCCCCCCCTCCCCCCACCGAGAAAATGTAGTCCGGCCGCCGGCCAAAGTTCCCACCGACCAATCAGAGGGATCAAGAGGTCCTGGCGCGCGGGGACAGAGTTGGTGACACAGCTGTGAAAAGTAGACAAGAAAAAAGCCTCGCGGGTGACCTCCGGGAACTACGTCCATCTTCCATAAACGACCATGATTTTATTCGACTTATCGGGTATTTTTCAAGAGACCGGGAAAATATGTTCACTAGATAAAACGATGATTTTGTAATGTAGAAAATTAGGAAAGACAAAATTCAGGATGACACGGCACACAGGGACCGGGAAAAACTGATCACTTTATCGAGAGATTCACGACCATGATTTTATTCAACTTATCGAGTATTTTTCAAGGGACCGGGAAAATATGTTCACTAGATAAAACGATGATTTTGTAATGTAGAAAATTATGAAAGACAAAATTCAGGATGACACGGCACACAGGGACCGGGAAAAATTGTTCACTTTATCGAGAGATTCAAATTTACGAGTTTCAAATTATCAAAATATATCTTTTTTTTAAATAAGTTTATAGAGAATTGTTTTAACAAATGTTCGTTAGACAAACCTTTACTCGGGTAAAACCTCGGGCGAAGCCGGGTACATCCGCTAGTAGATTATAAACACAAGGTAATAAGACCAAATCCAAATAAATAAATAGTGTGTGACGTTTCGGTAACAGCGTTGTTACCATCTTCAGATAAACACAAGGTAAACACAAGGTAATAATACCATTATTCAGTACTTTTGTCTGAAGATGGTAACAACGCTGTTACCGAAACGTCACACACTATTTATTTGGATTTGGTCTTATTACCTTGTGTTTATTAGATACCGCTTAAAAAGAACAACCTAGTTTATGATATTTACAACAATGAATAAAATGTGAAAGTTATTCACATATTAAGCAAAATGTTAACGTGGGATTTAATCCCGTTTCATGACTGTCGGGAATCGAGGGTGTTACCCACTCGTCCACCGACTTAAAAAAAAAAACTGACAATGAATCTATTCAGATCTAACTCTACATGGTGTCAAAATTTCATCCTGATAGGTCAAATATTGTGGAAATGTAGGTTAAACAAGCAAACACAGCACATACAAACAATCAAAATAAATTTGACCACATTATTTCCATATATTTTATGTAAATTTACGACAGTACATCCAAAGTACATCCAAGGTTGGAAATTAATATAATACTTACATAATTGCATATTAGACTATGCGAAAGAAAAAGAGTATAAGATAACACAATAGTGTATACACCATTGGATAGTGGATTACCTAGACCGAAGTCTGTACGTCTCACAATAGTATACAAACATAAAATTGTACTGGGTTCAGGTAGATAAATTAAGAAAAAGACATCTCCTGATTGTGCAACTATAATTCGTTGAACGCTTACGCCATCTACCGGAATACATATCAACTAATCGTTTAATTATTTTTGGTTGTTGAGGTACAACTTTCACCACGCTGATGAGGGCCAACAGCCCGGAACGCGTATCAAGAAAGATTATTTGGCAAAATCTGGAAAAAATAAAAAGCAACGATTATAAAATGAAAGGATTTAAAAGCACGAATGTTTTTTTTATACATAATACAAACTTCTACTGTCCTTACTGCGATGAAAAAATATATTGGGAGGGCTTGGCTCATCAGTGGTAAACCCTCCCAGCGGTTTCGCCAGTTTAATCCACCAGACCGCTTCTCAGAGCTCTAATACTGTATTGGACGATTCCTGAGAAACCAAGAAATAGGTATTTAAGACCAAATTTGTGTAAATACGCTGTTCAGATGAAAAAAAAAATGCTTATGTAAGCGTTCAGGATATGTCATTTTTGTTTTTAATATCAACACCTAACCTTTTTTTTGACGTGACAACGTCTTAAATTAGGTTGCGGCTGGGAGTCACTTATGAAAAAGTGTAACGCCCGGTAACGTTACGATGAGTCATCGAACGAGAGTGCTGCGCGCGCAGCTGCGCGCGCAGCGCTAGAGAATTAGGCGCATTGAATCGGCGCATGCTTGTCTCTGTCTTTGTCTTTCTCGAACGTTCTTGGCGTTGGAAAAACAAGAAAGCGTCATAATACAAGTTCACACGTGTGGTTAAAGTATCGTCAGCTGTGTCTGTAGTGAAAATGTGGAGTGCTTAAATTCGTCATTTACAACAACTACAACAATAAAGGTAAATAATTGTACACTGATATTTCATTATCGTAAACTATGATTGATCGATTAATTGTTAGATTGACACAAAAGTTGAGAAACTGAGTTTATAGGTTATGTCATACTATTGATAAATGTTGATAGTGTTAAGTAAATTATTAGTTTAAAATTAATTAATTAATTAATTATTATTTTACAAATTTTAATTAGTTTCAAATTTATTTAGCAAAAATTTGAACCTTCGATCTGAATAAATGTTTTGATTTTCGAATTGATTCTTTAAAATTACAAATATTAAGAAAAAGTGGCAGATATAAGAAAACTTTATTTAAACTGTGTTGAGCAAGAATTTTAACATCTAATTTAAGTAAATGTTTTAATTTTCAACTTCATCATTTACAATTACAAATTTTATTTAATTTCAAATTTATTTAGCAAAAATTTGAACCTTCGATCTGAATAAGTGTTTTGATTTTCAAATACCAACGCGGCTGGTGGAGTGGCGATCTATCGTAAATTATCATCGACATCTACGGCGGAAGTGTTCCAAGTTGCGATTACAGACGTAACTCGTGTCATTAAAACCAAGGGTGACATGTGCATGACTGAAGTTACTTGCTTCGCCGCTAATACTAGCTTCAAGTTTATACTCGGTGCTGTATATATTCATCCAGGAGCTAGTATGCAGGATATTGGAATGTTACTATGGCAAGGACTCGGTCCGTACATTCACAACAGCCAGTACGTGCCACCGTTCGTGCAAGTTGATTCTAGTATACCGATTCTTCTGTGTGGTGATTTTAACAAAAACGTAAAGCCTGACAACTCGTTTCTTAAATTCATGAAAAATACGTATAATCTTGATTGCGTATCAAACGTTTCTAAGTCAACTACGTTAAAAGGAACAACTATCGACTTGACTTTCGCAAGACACATTACAGCAGAAACACTTCCTTTCGTTTCATATTTCTCCTATCATCGTCCTATCCTCAATAAATCACTCAAATAGGAATTAGTTAAGTTTTAGTTTACATGTACAATGTTTTAGTAAACAAAATATATTTCTATAGTTAAAATTTGTGCAATTCTTATTTTCATTCAATTCCTTGTTCCTATTGTGCAATTTAATTATATTCATATCAATAAATATTCTACCGTTGTCACGTAAAATCTTCGCCCGTAAAACCGACTTTACAGGCAACCATTTTTTTCTTCTATTTTTCTTATTTTTTCAAATGAACACAGCCTATTTACGCAGATAAGATAAACTAAAATGTATCTTGATTTTTACAGTGTTTTTCTTGCAATGTCAAGGAGGTTTAAGATTGAAATCTGTGAGGTAGAAATCTAAGATTTCTTCTTGCTTTAAGATCATGAAAAATCGCTGTAAAATCATATCTCAACTTCCAGTAGTTTCCGAGTTGAAATCATGTATAACCGACAGAGAAACGGACATAGAGGCATTGCATATGCATAGATGCTCAGGTAAAACATTTACATAAATTGCTCCAATATGCAAATAATGCTTGTATGTTATGTAATTAACTAGTTGAATTTTTCTTGATCCAATATGCAAATAATGCTTGTATGTTATGTAATTAACTATTTGCATTTTTTCTTAACTCGGCGAGATAGGTCGTTCATTGATAAATCCCAGGCAGTTTCCATATCCCATTAACCTAGAAAATACGTCATTGACTAATTAACCCACTTAATTACAGCTAAAATTACTAACACTGATAATCAACGACAGAGCGCTAATCACATTGCTAACATATGGAGAAATCTCGTAGCCATGTTGGCAAACCAAAACTTCCCCTTTGTGCACGTGTCTATATAAAGAAATCCCGCCAAAACGTAGCCCAAGTAATTTAAAAAGTTGCCGAGAGATGGCGCTGGTAGTTCAGTGAACAGCGCTTTCTTTGTTCCGTTCTTTATTTGGCGCTGAATTTTGATCCTTTGTTCTTCACGTGACTTTCTTGGTCGTCTGGCACTCTTCCTCAGCTTTCCACGCACGTTAATTGTGGCGTCTGCTGTCCTTGCACTCCGCTTCTATGTATTTAAATACTTAGTTACATATTGGCATCGTTTGATCATTTTTACTTGGTTGTTTCCATATAAAGATTTCGCATAGCGTTAAACTAGCTGTTTTGTACGTCGTTTGTTGTACATTTATTTATCTGTTGTTCTTGCAATGTTTCTCGCATCATCATCTGGCTATGCATTTAAATACCCATTTACATATTGGTATCGTTTGCTCTATTATAGTCGGTTGTTTACAATTATTTTATTCCTTAACTTTTAAAGATTTCTCCCATAAACGTTAACTAGATGTTTTGCACGTCTTTTGCGGTACATTTATTTATCTGTTGTTCTTACAATGTTTCTCGCATCATCACCTGGCTATGTATTTAAATACCTAGTTACATATTGGCATCGTTTGCTCTATTTTAATTGGTTGTTTCCAATTATTTTATTCCTTTACTTCTAAACATTTCCCATAACGTTAATTGCTGTTTTTTACGTCTTTTTTAGTAAATTTATTTATCTATTGTTCTTACAATGTTTATCGCATCATCACCTGGCTATGCATTTAAATACCTAGTTACATATTGGTATCTTTTGCTCTATTTTACTCGGTTGTTTCCAATTATTTTATTCCTTTACTTTTAAAGAAGATTTCCCATAACGTTGATGGCTGTTTTGTATGTCATTTGCGGTACATTTATTTATCTATTGTTCTTGCAATGTTTCTCGCCTTATCACCTGGCTATGCATTTAAATAGCCATTTAGATATTGGCATCGTTTGCTCTATTTTAGTCGGTTGTTTCCAGTTATTCCTTTACTTTTAAAGATTTCCCATAACGTTAACTGCTATTTTATACGTCGTTTTTAGTAAATTTATCTATTGTTCTTACAATGTTTCTCGTATCATCACCTGGCTATGCATTTAAATACCCATTTAGATATTGGCATCGTTTGCTCTATTTTAGTCGGTTGTTTCCAGTTATTCCTTTACTTTTAAAGATTTCCCATAACGTTAATTACTTTTTTGTACGTCGCTTTTAGTAAATTTATTTATCTATTGTTCTTGCAATGTTTCTCGTATCATCACCTGGCTATGTATTTAAATACCTAGTTACATATTGGCATCGTTTGCTCCATTTTGGTTGGTTATTACAAACTATTTGTATTTCTTACATTTAAAATATATTTTTAATATCGCTAACTGACTAATTTGTATTTGATTGTGATGCATTCGGCTGTTCATGCAATTGCTTTTAGAATCATCCTCCGGCTATGCATTTAAATAACTTTTTGCATATTGGTATCGTCTGCTTTAATTTTGTTTTTGTTGTTACCAACTCTTTGTATTATATTACTTTTAAAGAATGTTTAACTATTAATTTTACTTTAAAATTGCGACCTACTCGGCTTGTGTTCTTCAGCTATGCATTTAAATGCATATTTACATATTGGTTTCGTCTGCTATATTTGGCTGGTTGTTTCCATAAATATTTAAAATCTGGTTTACAAAAAATAAGTTTTATATAACATTGTCACTTGTATACGCTAATTGCGGTACACTAGGTTCTTGTTTTTGCCTTTGGCTGTTCTTATATCCTTCGGCTATGTATTTAAATGCTTATTTACATAATTGTATCGTCTGGTTTATTTTGGTCAGTTGTTACCATTCAAATTTTCATTGCCTACTTTTAAATGCTTTTCATAACGTTTTAATAATATCAGCAGGTTAATTCACTTGGCTGTTGTATATTGAATTTCGCCTACAGCTCTATGCATTTAAGTCTGTTTACATATTGGTATCGTCTGATTTATTTTGGTCGGCGGTTGTGTGTTTTATAAATTATTCTAGTTTTATATAAAGAGACTTCCCATAAAGAGTTAATTGTTACTTTTCTGTTAATTTTACATAGGAAAAAACTCGCTTTCTTGTCAAATTATTTAACAAACATAGCAGTTTTAATCTTCTCAGTTATGAGGGAAGAATGTTGTTTATTTGTTAAGTGAACTCCCACGTCATTGGACGAATGTGGCCATGTTTGTACATAAAAGAGGGTTGAAACGGGATGCGAGGAGTCGTGGAGTGGTGTTCGAATGGAGACGCTTAAAGCGTTCTCTGTGTGCTTGTCTGGTGATCTCCTCGCATACCTGTGTAACCCGCTCCTTATCAACGCTGCAAATAAAAGATAAGTAATGTTTTTATTTTATTTAACAAATCTTGTTTTTTTATTTATCTCCTTTTTATTGTTGGTGTTGTACTCTTGAGTGTACGTTTTTCTGTGTATCAAGTTACATTTACTGTAGGCCCTAGTTTATTGATTTTTGTGTGATAACGCGTAATAGTAAATTTTGTCACTCACTCTCTTTAATACTAATAATTATTAATTATTAAAAACAAACACACATCGCATCATGGTTGACGTCAATCATTTAGAGCCTTTATAAAAGCATACGTAATCTGAGGGAAAATTTAAAACTTTATAGCAAAAGTGGAGTTTTTAAGAAGTAGAGTTTTTAGATGGCAAAGTGTCTGGACCAAATCTATGGCCAAAATATAGATGCAAATTTTATCAGCGAATTTTGCCACTTTGCATGTTTGCCTAAATACCTCTTTGGCAGATTGTGAAAATTTCATTGGATACCGTGTGTATCTCATGGAATAAAGTTCGCCCTAGACTGAAGAGGGCCATTAGCCCGAAACCATGGTCTCTAGGTGGACGCTTCTCAGTTTGCCAAAGCTGGTGTTGCGGCTTTGAAACCGACCCGAGGCCGCTAGTTGCGGCGACGGTCAATAGATGGCGTCTGGTTTTGACGTTTAATTTGACGGTAGAGGAGCCATATGTTTTATATACAGTTAAACCTGTCTATAGCGCCCCCTCTAAATAGCACCTTCCTCTCTATAGCGCCCGATTTTAAACATTAAAATGTAAACATTTTACATTAAAAGTGACCTGTCTATAACAGCCCCTCTCTATAGCACCCTATTTTGGTGAGTTCCAAGAGGGGGGTGCTATAGACAGGTTTAACTGTATTAATTAAAAGGCATATTTTGAATCAAAAATAAAACATTTTATTTATTACAAAATACCAATATTTCTCTCTAGGCTGTAGGCCTAACTTTGTCAGAGAAATATAAAAAATATTCACACACATTGTGAAAATAGAGCAATCCATAAATAAATCTTTAATTAAAAAGACATATATTGGATCAAAATATCATTTATTTTACCAATATTTCAGTTGACTGAACGCCAACCTTTATCAAGGTGTTATAACATATTTAATGTGTGTCAACAACAAACTCAGCGCCACATACCGTTAAATATGTTATAATACCTTGATAAAGGTTGGCGTTCAGCCAACTGAAATATAGGTAAAATAAATGATATTTTGATCCAATATATGCATTTTTAATTAAACACACACAAATATATAAATAAAAAATTAATTAAATAATTTTACTTGTGTGTGGGTAACACCCTCGATTCCTGACAGTCATGAACCGGGATTGAATCCCACGTTAACATTTTGTTTTAATATGTGAATAACCTTCATATTCATTGTTGTGTAAATATCATAAACTAGGTTGTTCTTTTTGAGCGGTACCTAATAAAGTGATTTTGGAACAAGAAAAAAGAATAAATTTAATTCAAAAATTGTACTCGTTTGGAAGCAAATTTCATTTCTATTTAATTTAAGGATTTCGCTCTTCTTCTTCAGTGCCTCGTTAGCGCAGTAGGTAACGCGTCAGTCTCATAACCTGAAGGTCGTGAGTTCGATCCTCACACGATGCATCTTTTTTTTTTTATTTATAGTTGACAAGAAATTGTCAAACAGCCAATTGTTGTCATTTAATCCATTTAATCTGATATCTGACAGATATAGATTTATGTAACAAATCACCAACATGAAATCCAAATAGCTTCCTTTATAAAAATCTTATAGGTAAATGATATCTGATTTAGCATAAATCTTAACTACCTTGCGATTTCTTCTATCTGCTTATGTTGTTGCTTATTTGTTTAATATATATGTTTATTCAATGCTCTTAATTGTCATTTTCTTTTTGACAATTCTGTTACCTACTCTAATACAATTATTGTAAATAGTTTCACGAGCAATTATCCAGATCGGATATAGCATGTCGTAACTGGTAATAAATAAAAAATCAAATATTTAAATTGGAATATAAGGATTTTATATACACTTAAACATGTTTATAGTGCCTCCCTCTAAATAGCGCCTCCCTTTCTATAGCGCCCGATTTTAAATACGTAGTACGATGCGATTTACATTAAAAGTGACCTGTCTATAGCACCCCCTCTCTATAGCACCCTATTTTGGTGAGTCCCAAGAGGGAGCGCTATAGACACAACATCAGCTTTGGCAAGCTGAGAAGCGTCCACCTAGAGACCATGGTCTGGCCATCGTCAGCCTAGGGCGGACTTTATTCCATGATATCCACGCTATAGACAGGTTTAACTGTAGTTAGCGACTGCTTTTAATGTAAGTACACCACATATCTACACATCTGGAATTCACCTCGACTTTGGCACTTACAGATATGCCAGTTTAGTTACTTGCACTCACTGGTGAGGTTGGGCTTCTTTAAGAATCGGGAACCATTGTGACACAAATAGTTTCTACACAAAAAAAGTTCCCAATGCGGGGTTCGATTCCAGGTTGTGGGTGTCTAAAACCGACAGTTTATAGCACTCCTGCTTGTGCAACTAAAAGTTGCTGATGGCTTGCACCATCTATCGGGATAAATATCAACTAATCGTTCATTTTTTCTCAAATTATTCCAGAATTGGTCAAATTCTTAATTAATCAAGAAAAGCTAACCACGTACGCGTTTCGGGCTGTTGGCCCTCATCAGCCATCATAAGTAAAAACAGTTATTGAATTTTTATACTGTAAGTACACCACATTTATATAGAAGTGTCTTTATATCTACAAGTGAAGGAAACTGGAATGGATTTCTGGTTTATACCATTGTTATAATAGGGTTATAATATACACCTATCCCCCGATTTACACGGTAGATACGTTCCTGAGAAAAACGTGTAAATCGGGGGATAGGTGTACACAGAAATAAAAATAAAATTCATTGACAGGTTAAAATATGTAGTCAGCACATAAGCTCGGGATTCCTCGTGAGATGTGTACACAGCGCATGTGTTCAATCACAGTAGCATTTAGTATAGTGCGATAAAAAAAAAAAAAAAAAAACTTATTTGGAAAACTGTGTAAAAGCGAAAACGTGTAAAACAAGTACCGTGTAAATCGGGGGATAGGTGTATAGCAATTGATTTTATATAATTTCATTTGTAGAAAAAAGATATGTAAATATGTAAAATCTATATTTGATTTTAGTTTAATATAATTTTTAATACACCTATACTTCGCTTTGCGTCGGGGTTACGTTCCAAAAAAACACGACGCAAATTGAAACGACGCAAAGTGAAAATAAATTTTCTATAGAAAACCATGGCATGGCGCAATCAAAAACAAAGGTGTTGCCATATTTTAGGGAAAAAAATTAAAGACTCGAATCCAAAACAACGCAACTTCGAAAATCTAACGACGCACAGTGAAAATCAGTAAAAATTAAGTAGCGTCGCAACTTCGAAAAAAACGCAAAACGAAACGACGCAAAGCGAGGTATTGGTGTATGCAATTATTTTTATTTGTATATAAGTAACTTGAAATATCCATTTTTGTAGAAATTAGCATTTTGTCTTGTGTGATGATCTTTTGAACAAAAACATGGCAGTTTACAATAAGAAACGAATAAGTTTTATAATCTTTTGGGATTTTTTTAATCCTCTATTTACATATGGGAATATATATTTTTTTTGAAAATAGAGCAATCGATAAAAACCTTTAATTAAAAAGACATATATTGGATCACAATATCATTTATTTTTACCAATATTGGTGATAATGGTTAAATTATAAAGTTTGGCGTTCAGCCAACTGAAATATTGGTAAAAATAAAATGATATTCAAAAATGATATGTCTTTTTAATTAAAAATATGGGAATATATGAAAAGAAACAGAAGATCATTGCAATAACACTTACCATGCATTTATAGAATTATTATTATTATATTTTAAAAATTATGTATAGCCAAATTATTACAGCTATAACATGCTTTGTATTAATTTATTTATGTAAAATATTTTAATTATTATTTGATTTTTTTTCATAGTTAGGTAGTAGGCAACACTGTACTTTATTTATTTTTGTAATTTTTGCATAAATTTTGTTTATATATTATGGTTAATCTTGTTGTAATTAAATTAAATATTAAAAAACACAAAGTATTGTGACGATCCCTTATTTCTAAATAGGAAACGTTACAATAGCATTAAATAATCGTTTCTGAAATCTAAATTGCATCTCGTGTAAATAGAATTTATTCAAATTTATATTTGATGATGATGATGATAATATAAGCAGAAGATTTATTGGATGGATAATCAACAAAAGTATTAAACAATACACGTCAAACCAACCAAAAAGAGGTTTAACCAACAGGTTTTAAAATGAACGTTACATTGTATAGTTGACATTGTAGGTATTAATGAATTTTGCCTACAGCAAATTAATAGATTTGGAATGTTTGATTTGTGGAATATCGCCTCTACCAACTCAATTATTAAACATACGATGATTAAATTTTACTTTGTAATCACTCTGTGTAATAGATTTCTATTCAAAATGAAATTGCATAGCAGTGTATAATCACAATTATTTTTATTTAAAAATAAACACTTCGAATAGAAATTATTTTTTATATTCATTTTTAACGCCTTGCTAAATGCTTTATTTTTATTTTTTTTTCCTGACAAAAGATTTTTTTTGTCGAAACGTTGAGAAAATAAAAGTAATTTCTGACCGAAGGGTCTTTTTTTAAAGAACTATAAATGCCGCCAGATAATTTCTATCTTCAATATTATTTTTTAATACAGTAGAACCTCTCAGCTATATATATAGAGGACACCTCTTCTTTCTTATTTAACAACCATCATGACTGGGTGAAGTAGAATGCCTTTGTCATTAAGACTGGGAGCACTACTCAGTAGCAGGCCACTGACTTAGCTCCAATATGAAATGTCCGCTTCTGACATGAGGAACAGATACCATGTACAGCCACTTCTAACATGGAATATAACTCATCCTGTATCCCTGGAGCCCTTACAGGGTACTATTAGCATGGCCAGTTGAGCCCAGGTTTTTATCGAGCTTGTTAGTCTTTTTTCATCCGGGTTTTGGACCGGCAAAGGTGAAGTTGAAGACACCTCTTTACAAAGGGCAGTTTTCATTGCCTAGTTTACAATTTTTACTCAAATTATCAACTTTCTGGTATGAGGACACCTCTCTCTAAAGAACACATTGGTTCTATAACTAAGTTTTCTTTACATAGATTTTCTACTGTAAATCATTATCCTCTAAGGTTACATATGTACCATGTATATGGTATATATTATATAATCTAAAAACTCAAATATTTCTATATTTTAAAAAATATACACCTATCCCCCGATTTACACGGTACTTGTTTTACACGTTTTAGCTTTTACACGGTTTTCCAAATAAGTTTTTTTTTTGTTTTTATCGCACTATGCTAAAATGCGATATTCTACTCTATACTACCTATGTTGAAAAGAATATTGGGAGGCTCTGATTCATGAGGGGGCGAACACCTATTCAGATTTGACAGTTTAATATATATCTATCCCTCGATTTACACGTTTTTCTCAGGAACGTATCTACCGTGTAAATCGGGGGATAGATGTATATTTTATTTTATTCATTGATAATTTTACTTTTGTTATAATCGTTTTTAGAAAGTTTTTGTTGTATAGTTTTGTTGTAAATATGCGTAGTTAACATATCTATCCTTTTAAATCACTAATATAGGATTAACTTTATAAATTCTATATAATGTGAAAATAACTAATGTGTAATCTTTCCTCAAGTAATCTATATATATAAAATTGAATGTCTGTCTGTCTGTACTCTATAGATTCAAAAACCATACATCCAATCGCCGTGAAATTTTGGGATATTATTAGGTATATCACCGGGAAGGTTTTGGAAAAATAATATCATGAATATCTTGAATATCCTTAGAGTTATTTGCAGATTTGTAGATTTAACTCGCAAGCAGCGCCCCCATTGTGACGATGATAACAAGTTTTCTTATCACTAAGCTTGTTATCTTAAAGATTATTTATCAAAAGTAAGATTATCTCAGGATGACACGGCAATTTATTTGAGACAAGAATAATGATACAATTCAAGGCGAAGATACTATTCCTTTAACTTCCAATTACCGAGGGAACCAATTAATATTGATTTTATTCAACTTATCGTGTATTTTTCAAGGTACCGGGAAAAAATGTTCACTAGATAAAACGATGATTTTGTAATGTAGAAAATTAGGAAAGACAAAATTCAGGATGACACGGCACACAGGGACCGGGAAAAAATGTTCACTTTATCGAGAGATTCAAATTTACGAGTTTCAAATTATCAAAATATATCTTTTTTTTTATAAGTTTATAGAGAATTGTTTTAACAAATGTTCGTTAGACAAACCTTTACTCGGGTAAAACCTCGGGCGAAGCCGGGTACGTCCGCTAGTTGAAAATAAAAGCTACTTGATGGTAAATAATTATCTTTTTCTTATCACGACTGCACCTTCAACCCTTTATCTTATCGATCCTTTGTCTTATCAACCCTTTTATCTAACAACAACAACAAAATATTCATAACATATATACTTATCCTGTTTGGTAAATTCAACCGATTCCACAACCCCTCTCGTAGGATGTTATGAAATAGAAGCCGTCCCTGTACTGATGAGGGCAATAGCCAGAAACCATGGTTTACTGGTTAGCTTTTTGTCTGAATTTACTAAAACTGTGGCTCATTCTTTATTGTGGCTTCATCCTGGAGTAATAAACAAAATGCATAGTACTAACCATAATTAAAGGAAGAAGGGCCTTATTTGGTACACATATTTACATACTATGCGGCGCTGTGTTTGTATATACAAAAATGTAATACCTTGATAAAGGTTGGCGTTCAGCCAACCGAAATATTGGCAAATAAACTTTTATTAAATCCAATATATGCCTTTTAAATATCTAATATATTTACATATGTTGACATTATATATATAAAGAGACTAGCGGATGTGTACCCGGCTTCGCCCGGGTTTTATCCGACTGAAAGTTTGCCTAACGAATATTATATATTATGAAGTATAATAAACAATGTTAAAGATTAGTTTTAATTATTAATCAAGATTGTGTGTGAATATGTGAGAAAGATGTAATATCGTTTTTGTTTTCTTGGCCGACTGTTTTACATATGGTGTTATCTTAAAATTGCTTGTTTTGAATATTTTTTTAGATTGAGTTGAATGAATTGCTGAATTTTTTTTTGTATTTATATATAAATAAAATTAACTCTGTTGAATTTTTTTGTATTTTATCGATAACAGCAAAGTTATGTATTTTAAAGTTAGGAAAAATATTTTGATGTTAAGCAAAACCTGCTCCATCTCGTTTTACATAAATGTTAAAAATTTGGTCGAAATTGATGCATTGTAACGAAAGTTTTTAGCGAACACCACTTATGAAATTTCCATTTATATAGAAGATATAATATAAATGAGTTTTAAAAATTGTTAAAAAAAAAACAATGGTTGCCTGTAAAGTCGGTTTTACGGGCGAAGATTTTACGTGACAACGGTAGAATATTTATTGATATGAATATAATTAAATTGCACAATAGGAACAAGGAATTGAATGAAAATAAGAATTGCACAAATTTTAACTATAGAAATATATTTTGTTTACTAAAACATTGTACATGTAAACTTAAACTTAACTAATTCCTATTTGAGTGATTTTGTTGAGGATAGGACGATGATAGGAGAAATATGAAATGAAAGGAAGTGTTTCTGCTGTAATGTGTCTTGCGAAAGTCAAGTCGATAGTTGTTCCTTTTAACGTAGTTGACTTAGAAACGTTTGATACGCAATCAAGATTATACGTATTTTTCATGAATTTAAGAAACGAGTTGTCAGGCTTTACGTTTTTGTTAAAATCACCACACAGAAGAATCGGTATACTAGAATCAACTTGCACGAACGGTGGCACGTACTGGCTGTTGTGAATGTACGGACCGAGTCCTTGCCATAGTAACATTCCAATATCCTGCATATAAGCTCCTGGATTAATATATACAGCACCGAGTATAAACTTGAAGCTAGTATTAGCGGCGAAGCAAGTAACTTCAGTCATGCACATGTCACCCTTGGTTTTAATGACACGAGTTACGTGTCTGTAATCGCAACTTGGAACACTTCCGCCGTAGATGTCGATGATAATTTACGATAGATCGCCACTCCACCAGCCGCGTTGGTATTTGAAAATCAAAACACTTATTCAGATCGAAGGTTCAAATTTTTGCTAAATAAATTTGAAATTAAATAAAATTTGTAATTGTAAATGATGAAGTTGAAAATTAAAACATTTACTTAAATTAGATGTTAAAATTCTTGCTCAACACAGTTTAAATAAGGTTTTCTTATATCTGCCACTTTTTCTTAATATTTGTAATTTTAAAGAATCAATTCGAAAATCAAAACATTTATTCAGATCGAAGGTTCAAATTTTTGCTAAATAAATTTGAAACTATTTAAAATTTGTAAAATAATAATTAATTAATTAATTTTAAACTAATAATTTACTTAACACTATCAACATTTATCAATAGTATGACATAACCTATAAACTCAGTTTCTCAACTTTTGTGTCAATCTAACAATTAATCAATCAATCATAGTTTACGATAATGAAATATCAGTGTACAATTATTTACCTTTATTGTTGTAGTTGTTGTAAATGACGAATCTAAGCACTCCACATTTTCACTACAGACACAGCTGACGATACTTTAACCACACGTGTGAACTTGTATTATGACGCTTTCTTGTTTTTCCAACGCCAAGAACGTTCGAGAAAGACAAAGACAGAGACAAGCATGCGCCGATTCAATGCGCCTAATTCTCTAGCGCTGCGCGCGCAGCTGCGCGCGCAGCACTCTCGTTCGATGACTCATCGTAACGTTACCGTGCGTTACACTTTTTCATAAGTGACTCCCAGCCGCAACCTAATTTAAGACGTTGTCACGTCAAAAATGCATCGGCCGGGAATCGAACCCTGGCCGCCCGCGTGGCAGGCGAGCATTCTACCACTGAACCACCGATGCTTTAAAAAAATCAAATTCATTTATCGTCGCGACCAGTGCTGCGCCCTAGCGGTAAAAGACTGGAACTAACGCTTTTTGGTTTTTTATTTTTTAAAAAAAGCACATTAACTTTTTTAGTTTTTTGAATAGCCTATATGTTAAACGAAATCTTCAGATACCTACATGCGAAATTCCATAATGATTGAGTCAGTAGATTTTGCGTGATGCGATAACAAACATCGATTTCGCATTTCATTTTTATATATATAAGGAAAGGATTTGTTTTGTTTTAAAATCTGCAATAAAATAATTATAATAGTGATTCCCATCTGATTTTAATGAGGGGTGAAGACTTGAAATGCACTTTCTGTGGATCAGGAATAACAATGGAGATGTTACACTACTTATTTGATTGTGCTGCTCTGTCTGAGGAAAGAGGAAAACTAAATGATAAAACGGGGCAACTTTGTCCTTCATTTCCGGCACTAATTAATGAAATATCAAAGAATAGGTATATAGCGGTGGCGATATTTGAATTCCACAGGATTATATCCCGGAAAAAGGCCACATAGTGTTCTTCCCATCCCTTGTGAACTGGCGAATCCTGCAGAGGGCGAGAGACCCTAAATAAAGGCTTTGTTGTTGTTGTAATAGCGATTCCATTTTGCCGTCTGTTCTGTTTATCTCTCGATCCAGCCTCAATACAAAGTTGGCAGAAGACAATGACCCTTATGGCAATAATCGTCTGTTGTTCCCAGCATGTTTATCCATGTCGTTGTTTATACTCGGCATTAATCCCAGAATAAAACAAAAGTAGGCCTAACTCCGACATTGTGCTCGTCTGCTACTCATTGTCTTGGAATGGCGCCCGGGGCAAGGAAAAAAAATACCAAAAGAAAGAGAAGGAAGGATAGTATTATCATCATACCGATCTCTGACTTCTTCCTGACAGAAATAGCTGCGTTTATTTATAGAGCAGTCACTTCTTTCTCCTTGCATCACTTCACCCAATCGAGGAAGTGAAACCGTACAGCTGTTATTCGTTCAGATAGACAGGTTCTTGCACCTATTGGAACCTTGATGGAAATCTATGTGCGAAAATTGAGAAATAACCAATAAAAATGATTATTTTTTCTGAGAAATTGCATGAATATTCTTAAAAGAAATTTACATATATGTTACATATTGGACTAAAAATACAGTAGAACCTCCCTGTAAAGGACGCCTAATTGCAGAGTCAAAGTGTCCTTTAGGGAGAGGTGTCCTCTTACCGGAGAGTTGTTACAGTAGAACCTCTTTGCAAAGGACAACAACTAATTGCAGAGCAAAAGTGTCCTTTAGGGAGAGGTGTCCTCTTACCGGAAAGTTGTTACAGTAGAACCTCCCTGTAAAGGACAACACCTAATTGCAGAGCCAAAGTGTCCTTTAGAGAGAGGTGTCCTCTTACCGGAGAGTTGTTACAGTAGAACCTCTTTGCAAAGGACAACAACTAATTGCAGAGCAAAAGTGTCCTTTAGGGAGAGGTGTCCTCTTATCGGAGAGTTGTTACAGTAGAACCTCCCTGTAAAGGACACCTAATTACAGAACCAAAATGTCCTTTAGGGAGAGGTGTCCTCTTATAGGAGAGTTGTTACAGTAGAACCTCCCTGTAAAGGACACCTAATTGCAGAACCAAAGTGTCCTTTAGGGAGAGGTGTCCTCTTATCGGATAGTAGTTACTGTAGAACCTCCCTGTAAAGGACACTTAATTACAGAACCAAAGTGTCCTTTAGGGAGAAGTGCCCTCTTACCGGAGAGTTGTTACAGTAGAACCTCCCTGTAAAGGACAGCATCTAATTACAGAGCTAAAGTGTCCTTTAGGGAGAGGTGTCCTCTTATCGGAGAGTTGTTAAATACAGTAGAACCTCCCTGTAAAGGACAACACCTAATTGCAGAGCCAAAGTGTCCTTTAAGGAGAGGTGTCTTCGCTCCGGAGAGTTGCTAAATAGTATAAAAATGATAATTTTACGAATGAAAACTGTCCTTTGTAGAGAGGTGTCCTCTCATGAAGGTTCTACTGTATGTGAATACACAACAGAAAGACAATACGGCGTATAATGATATGCTTAACGATTATGTTTTTACAATCCTAAAGAAATAATACCTCTACTATATGAATATACACTCATGGGGACAAAACTTAAGGAAGTGGAAAGTATTTAATATCGCCGTTCGTATATATATATTTTAAGAAGACAGAGGCTGTTCACACTTGGCTATATCGTGTGTCTTCAATAAAGGTCACTGTAATATCTTTCATAGTTATTGTCTGAATCCCGATATACATGCTAAAAGGTACAACTTCCTTAAGTTTTGTCCATGAATGTATCTTTCAGAGTTATTGTCTGAATCCCGATATACATGCTAAAAGGTACAACATCCTTAAGTTTTGTCCATGAATGTATCTTTCAGAGTTATTGTCTGAATCCCGATATACATGCTAAAAGGTACAACTTCCTCAAGTTTTATCCATGAGTAGCATATTGGTTATCCCCTATGTCTTCAATAAAGGTCACTGTAATATCTTTCAGAGTTATTTAACTGATTTTTTGGTACATATGGTTAAATGGTGGGCATGTCTTGTACTGTAAGTGAATTACAAGCCAACAGTGATTGAAGAGGTTTGAACTTGTACTTACGAAGTTGAAGAATTCCCCGATGAGGTTGGACTACTGAAAGATTAGGTCGTGTCATGGTACCATGGCTGATATTCCATATGACTGGGCTTCTACCAGGTTCTGCCGGAATGAATATCTGCTCAAACTATATTGTCTTAACGAAGGTTTGTTATAAGAAACGGAAACTAACATACCATCTCAGTGTGGCGAACCAGGGTTTCGATCACATCAACCAACGAAGAGATCAAGTCTTGAAGAACCTGTATGACACCGCAGTGTGGAGAGAATCAGGGTTTGGATAACATTCAAGCAACGAAGAGATCAAGTCTTGAAGACCTTGAATACCATTACAGTGTGCAGAACCAGGTTTTGGATCACAATCAAACAACGAAGAGATCAAGTCTTGAAGAGCTTGCATAAAATCACAGTGTGGAGAACCAGGTTTCGGACCAAATTCAAGCAACGAAGCGATCAAGTCTTGAAGAGCTTACATAAAATCACAGTGTGGAGAACCAGGTTTCGGACCAAATTCAAGCAACGAAGCGATCAAGTCTTGAAGAGCTTGCATAAAATCACAGTGTGGAGAACCAGGTTTCGGACCAAATTCAAGCAACGAAGAGATCAAGTCTTGAAGAGCTTGCATAAAATCACAGTGTGGAGAACCAGGTTTCGGACCAAATTCAAGCAACGAAGCGATCAAGTCTTGAAGAACCTGTATGACACCGCAGTGTGGAGAGAACCAGGTTTTGGATCACAATCAAGCAACGAAGAGATCAAGTCTTGAAGAGCTTGAATACCATCACAGTGTGAAACCAGGTTTTGGATCACAATCAATTAACGAAGCGATCAAGTCTTGAAGAACCAGTTTGACACCGCAGTGTGGAACCAGGGTTTGGGTCGCAATCAAGAAACGAAGAGATCAAGTCTTGAAGAACCTGCATGATACCGCAGCGTGGAGATAACCAGGTTTTGGATCACAATCAATTAACGAAGAGATCAAGTCTTGAAGAACCTTTATGACACGCAGTGTTGAGAGAATCAGGGTTTGGATAACATTCAAGCAACGAAGAGTTCAAATCTTGAAGAGCTTGCATACCATTGAGGATCAAGCCAGGTTTTGATCACATTAAAGCAACGAAGAGTTCAAATCTTGAAGAACCTGTATGACATCACAGTGTGGCGAACCAGGGCTTCGATCTCATCAGTGTAACCGGGTTTTGGCCCAAATTCAACCAACGAAGAGATCATGTTTTGAAGACCTTGAATACCATCACAGTGTGAAACCATGTTTTGGATCACAATCAATTAACGAAGAGATCAAGTCTTGAAGAACCTGTATGACACCGCAGTGTGGAGAGAATCAGGTTTTGGATAACATTAAAGAAACGAAGAGTTCAAATCTTGAAGAGCTTGCATACCATTGCAGAATGAAGCCAGGTTTTGAATAAAATTAAAGCAACGAGAAGATCAAGTCTTGAAGAACCTGCATAACACGGCGGTGTGAATCAGGTTTTGGACAACATTCAAGCAACGAAGAGATTAATTCTTGAAAAGCCTGAATACCATTACAGAATGAAGCCAGGTTTTGAATCACATTAAAGCAAATGAAGAGATCAAGTCTTGAACAATCTGCATACCATCGCAGTGTGGAACCAGGTTTTGGATCACAACCAACCAACGAGAAGATCAAGTCTTGAAGATCCTGAATACCATTGCAGAGTGAAACCAGGTTTTAAATAACATTCAAGAAACGGAGAGTTCAAATCTTGAAGATCCTGCATACCATTGCAGAATGAAGCCAGGTTTTGGACCAAATTCAAGCAACGAAGAGATCAAGTCTTGAAGATCCTGCATACCATTACAGTGTGAAACCATGTTTTGGACCAAATTCAAGCAACGAAAAGATCAAGTCTTGAAGAGCTTGAATACCATTGCAGTGTTTGGGACACATTCAATTAACGAGGGTATCAAGTCTTGAAGATCCTGCATACCATTGCAGAGGGAAGTTAGGTTTTGGACCAAATTCAAGCAACGAAGAGATCAAGTCTTGAACAATCTGCATACCATCGCAGTGTGGAACCAGGTTTTGGACCAAATTTAACCAACGAATAGATCAAGTCTTGAACAATCTTTGGATCACATTCAAGCAACGGAGAGATCACGCCTTGAAGAGCCAGCATACCATTGCAGTGTTTGGAACACATTCAATTAACGATGAGATCAATTCTTGAAGATCCTGCGTGTCATCACATTATTGAGAGAACCAGGTTTTGGACCAAATTCAAGCAACGAAGAGATCAAGTCTTGAACAATCTTTGGATCACATTCAAGCAACGGAGAGATCACGCCTTGAAGAGCCAGCATACCATTGCAGTGTTTGGAACATATTCAATTAACGATGAGATCAATTCTTGAAGATCCTGCGTGTCATCACATTATTGAGTGAACCAGGTTTTGGACCAAATTCAAGCAACGAAGAGATCAAGTCTTGAAGAGCGACCACCACAGCGTGAAGCCACATTCCGAAGAAAATGATCCCATGCGACCCCGTTCTGTTGATTATTTGAAGATATTCACCCGCCGCCCATTGTTGGGTTCCCAGCCATTGTCGGCCTGTCTAATAGCTCCCTCAACATTAATTAGACCCTCGGGGCAATGTCTGGCTTTTGAGGAAGATACCGACCCGAAAGCCGGGCTCACTCAACTATGCAAATTTTTCTTTACGAGTACACTGGCTTTCCCTCCTCAAATATTTATGTTTAACCCTAAATAATTGATTTATAAATTGGTTTTTCCGACCTGGCGGGTAGATAACTGTTGGCTGATATGTCGAAATTGGTACGGGCTGATAGCTCTTTGAAATCTGACCATGTACCTGAAAGGTACAGAATTGAGCCTTCAACTGTTGCAGAGTTATCTGCGCGATTTTCAGAACAAATTTTCAATTGAAATGCAGGAAACTACTAACAATGTAAATTCACCTACTAGCGTCAACTATGCAATTTTTGCCTGAGAAAGACTTACTAATTTTAACTTATTTGGATTGAAATGTGCATCACAGAATGTTCTGTATCTTCTCTATAGCATGCACTACCTTTTACATACAAAAAAGGAAGAAGAACTTCTTCAGAATAACCTCACACTTGAAAAAACTTCAAACTTTTCAATTATTTTATTCCCAAAGCGCTATATCCCGCAAAGGATACTTGCGCCAAACAAGGAGAAAAGTTTATTTACATATGTTATTTACATTATTCAACGCATGAAAACATTAGAGATCCAGATTTTGTAGAAAGTTTAGAATGTATTTACAAAATGAATTGAACTTTAAATATGATTTTTTATCGGAAATCAAATCGTTAAGTTCACAAACAACTAGTTCATTCTATAATCTTGAGATTTTGGGCAATCGATCAGTAGATGTTTTGAGGTTTGTTCCTCAATACCACAAAAAAAACTTCGCTTTCCATATATGCAAATATTGTAAATAGGTTCCGCTTCAAATTTGATAAACTTTATGTTGGAATATTACACAGAGTAACAATGGCTATAGATGAGCTCGTGTTTGAAAAGGAACTTGTATGTATATAATAATTATTGATTTTGTTGTTTTCATGTAGACACATATACCAAGATTTGTTTTGTATAATTGCTATTAAAATTAAATAATATGTAAAGTTAAATTGGTTACGGATTCATCCTTCCTACTTACTTTAATTACATAACACTTTATTCTCTCTTTAGCTTAGGAAGTTTTTAAAAAGACAAAGGATCTTAGCAAAGGCTTATGTATGTTCAGGTTCAGGTTAGGTTCTGGTTTGGCTGAATTTAGATTGAGTTTGGTTCAGAGAGTTAGTCTCGAGACTTCCCGTAAATAATCTCTGTCTATTTTTGACTTGCACGTTGAAATTTCGAACATCCGCGATATAAGGCGTGAGCAACACCAGCCTTTGTTTAGCAAAGATAAAAAGTTGCGATTTAAACGGTCAATCATCAATAGACACAAAACAGAACTTTGGATGGAAGTGGAAAATAACAGGCATCAGATGGTTGGTAATGAATTCTGTGAAATCAGGTCAATGATTCTCATTTCCGCATCTCACTTTCTGGATTTATAGATTCAACGCGAGTTTACTTCCTGCAATATGAATATTCAGAAAAATGTTCATCCTGATCGTGCAAACTGAAAGCTGTTTATTACTTGCGCCATCTATCGTAATAAATATAAACTAATCGCTAATTTGCCTGAAATTAGCCTGAAACACGTACGTAGTTACCTATTCTTGGTTTATTTAGAAAGAGTTTTTGTCAAAGTTTACTAAAGGTAATAGATAAAAACATATCCAAATATGTGTGTTATACCAATATATTCCAATACATTAGCCTTTCAAAAATTCTGTAAAACAGAATAGACAATAGACGTAACACAGATGATGGATCCAACTTGAAGAATGTTCGATGTTAATCTTCACTTTCTTTAGATAACTGTTATGAAAATTCGAATCTATTATAGACACGTATGATTCTTTTAAAAATAAAATAATTTCTACTGACCTTACTGCAATGGAAAAATTAAGCCTGGCTCATCAGTGGTGAACTCTCCCAGCGGTTTCGCCAGTCTTTATGTTCACTTCTGTTTATCCATCTGGAAGAATCCTGTATGGGCTGAGTGTCCTTAATAAAGGCTTTTTGTTGTTGTTGTTGTACCAATATATTTATGAATAACGTTTCAGTTGTTTCTATTTACATATGTCTGTACAAATACAATTATTAAATATCAAATTAAGCGCCGTATTTTCTTTCTTATGTATATTTGCATATCGATAATCCAAATTATACTTGCTTACTTTGACATAATGCCATCTTTATGTATAAACTTCAATCTTATGAAAACTTTGGCAAGTTTAGAGCTACACCCATACCTCGCTTTGCGTCGGGGTTACGTTCCAAAAAAAAAAAAAAAAAACACGACGCAAAGTGAATATATGTGAAGGCGCAATCAAAAACAAAGGTGTTGCCATATTTTAGGAAAAAAATTCAAAAAAAAATAAAAATTTAAAGACTCAAATCCAAAACAACGCAACTTCGAAAATCTAACGACGCACGGTGAAAATCAGTAAAAATTAAGCAGCGACGCAACTTCGAAAAAAAAAAAATGCAAAACGAAACGACGCAAAGCGAGGTATTGGTGTATTTGTACACATATATATTAATCACTACTAATTCATCGTGTAAATAATTAAAGATATATATGTAAATAATTCTAATATAACACAATATACTTCTTGCTTCTGTAAAAATAAAATAAAAAAATATAAACCAATATGTAATATATATGCAAAATTTTCTTTAATAATATTATCTGAAATTATATATAAAAAGTACCATTTTATTGATTTTTATTTAAAATTTGCATATATCGCGCGATGTATGTAAATATGTCAGGAACTGTGTGATGACTCACGGCCGAAACAGCGGTCATCAGTAGGTCATTCCCCTCTAGGCCAATATATAACTTACCTATCTCCCCCCCCCCCCATATCTAGTGATGACCCCCCCCAGTTCTGAGACATCTTATTCAAATTCCAGATAATGATATTGGGAAATTTGGTTTTCACAGCGGGAGGTCGTACACTCTTAATCTCTAATTCCCACATTTAAATCCCCCCCCCCCCCCCCCCCCCTCATGAGCGAAACGTTCCTTGAATAATATTGACTTTTTTTTAAAAGAAAGATAGTGGAACGCTTCACAATTTTGCGTGTCATCCTTGCGCAGGGGCCAGGCTAATCTTCTCTGTATCGTTCCTATTGTAGTAGTTGTACCGCCCAACTGGTATCACAGGGGCCATGCTAATCTTCTCTGTATTGCTCTTATTGTAAAGGTTGTATCACCGAACTGGTATCACAGGGGCCATGCTAATCTTATCTGTATCCTTCCTATTGTAGTTGTTGTATCGCCGAACTGTTATCACAGGGGCCATGCTAATCTTCTCTGTATCCTTCCTATTATAGTAGTTGTACCGCCGAACTGGTATCACAGGGGCCATGCTAATCTTATCTGTATCCTTCCTATTGTAGTTGTTGTATCGCCGAACTGGTATCACAGGGGTCATGCTAATCTTCTCTGTATCCTTCCTATTGTAGTTGTTGTATCGCCGAACTGGTATCACAGGGGCCATGCTAATCTTCTCTGTATCCTTCCTATTGTAGTAGTTGTACCGCCGAACTGGTATCCCAGGGGCCATGCTAATCTTCTCTGTATCATTCCTATTGTAGTAGTTGTATCGCCGAACTGGTATCACAGGGGTCATGCTAATCTTCTCTGTATCCTTCCTATTGTAGTAGTTGTACCGCCGAACTGGTATCACAGGGGCCATGCTAATCTTCTCTGTATCCTTCCTATTGTAGTTGTTGTATCGCCGAACTGGTATCACAGGGGCCATGCTAATCTTCTCTGTATCGTTCCTATTGTAGATGTTGTATCGCCGAACTGGTATCACAGGGGCCATGCTAATCTTCTCTGTATCGTTCCTATTGTAGATGTTGTATTGCCGAACTGGTACCACAGGGGCCATGCTAATCTTCTCTGTATCGTTCCAATTTTAGTATATGTACCACCGAACAAGCGTGTAGAAAGATAGTGGAGAGAGATTGTTGGGTGAAGTGTGTCTTCTACTTGTAAATAAATAGCTAACTTTCGAGTATGCTGCTTTTCAAAAAACTGTTTATTCATAACTTCGAAATTTTATTATTTTTACATTTCTCTTTTAGGTAAATTGCAAAATTTTAAAGTTTCAATGTCGTTCTATTGGTTTATAAACATTTGCTATATTTAGAAATCTATCACAGTTAAGGTTTTTTGTATCATTGTGTGATTCTCAAATTGACAATCTAACAATTAGATTCTAAGTTATTCTGATTATTGGAAACTTTTTCTAACTTTTCAATGATTTAGATGGAAATTTTGCAAAGAAGAAATTGATCCAAAGAAATACTGAGCACCTCTCCCGTCAAATTAAACGTCAAAGCTAGACCCCATCTATTGACCGTCGCCGCAAACTAGCGGCCTCGGGTCGGTGACAAAGCCACAACATCAGCTTTGGAAAACTGAGAAGCGTCCACCTAGAGACCATGGTTTCTTGCCTTCGTCAGCCTAGGGCGGACTTTGGACATTTGATTCAGTGTGGATATCATGGAATAAAGTCCGCCCTAGGCTGACGATGGCCAGATCATGGTCTCTAGGTGGACGCTTCTCAGTTTGCCAAAGCTGATGTTGTGTCTATAGCGCTCCCTTTTGGGACTTACCATAATAGAGTGCTATATAGAGGGGGTGACATAGACAGGTCACTTTTAATGTAAATTATATCGTACTACGTATTTAAAATCGGGCGCTATAGAGAGGAAGGGGCTATTTAGAGGAGGCGCTATAGACAGGTTTAACTGCATAATGAAACCAACCACGAATACCTTTCAGGCCTTTGGCTCTCATCAGCATTGGGGAGGTTGTCCGTTGGAAATTATAGCTTAATCGCATCTTTTTATGTCATGAAAATGGGTATTTAGAGCCGAAAGAGCTTAAGTAAGCTCTAGCATGCCTTTTGAAAGAGTTAAAAAGATGAAGGCAGTTGTTCGATCGATCAAAAGATGCCCTTATATATAGAACTGACGGATTGTTTGCGGGTGAAGGGTAAATTTGAACGGTTATCCGATAATTACATAGCTGCCACCGTGTGTAAATAAGGAAGCGGTTGGAAGAGTGAAAGTTTTTCGAATCTCGACCCAAATCAAGGGCGCAGCCTTCCTCAGCGCCAATTAGCGTCGCCCGGGGAAACGTCCTGATTTACTGGGTCAGCCAGGTACTGATTGGCTGTGTGCATTCCCGTCCTAGCTGTGTGCACTCCCTTCTTAGCTGTGTACATTCCCTTTCTAGCTGTGTACACTCCCTTCCTAGCTGTGTACACTCCCGTCTTAGCTGTGTGCACTCTCTTCTTAGCTGTGTGTATTCCCATCCTAACTGTGTGCATTCCCGTCCTAGCTGCGTGCACTCCCTTCCTAGCTGTGTGCACTCTCTTCCTAGCTGTGTACACTCCCGTCCTAGCTGTGTGCATTCCCGTCCTAGCCGTGTTTCTCACTTCCTAGCTGTGTGCATTCCCTTTCTAGCTGTGTGAACTCCTTTCCTAGCTGTGTACACTCCTTTACTAGCTGTGTGCACTCCCTTCCTAGCCGTGTACACTCTCATACTAGCTGTGTGCACTCCTTTACTAGCTGTGTACACTCCCTTCCTATCTGTGTGCATTCCCGTCCTAGCCGTGTTTCTCCCTTCCTAGCTGTGTGCATTCCCTTTCTAGCTGTGTGAACTCCTTTCCTAGCTGTGTACACTCCTTTACTAGCTGTGTGCACTCCCTTCCTAGCCGTGTACACTCTCATACTAGCTGTGTGCACTCCTTTACTAGCTGTGTACACTCCCTTCCTATCTGTGTGCACTCCCTTCCTAGCTGTGCGCATTCCCTTCCTAGCTCTGTGCATTCCCGTCCTAGCTGTGTGCATTCCCGTCCTAGCTGTGTGCACTCCATTCCTAGCTGCGTGCACTCCCTTCCTAGCTGTGTGCACTCTCTTCCTAGCTGTGTGCATTCCCGTCCTAGCCGTGTTTCTCCCTTCCTAGCTGTGTGCATTCCCTTTCTAGCTGTGTGAACTCCTTTCCTAGCTGTGTACACTCCTTTCCTAGCTGTGTACACTCCTTTACTAGCTGTGTGCACTCCCTTCCTAGCCGTGTACACTCTCATACTAGCTGTGTGCATTCCCTTTCTAGCTGTGTGAACTCCTTTCCTAGCTGTGTACACTCCTTTACTAGCTGTGTGCACTCCCTTCCTAGCCGTGTACACTCTCATACTAGCTGTGTGCACTCCTTTACTAGCTGTGTACACTCCCTTCCTATCTGTGTGCACTCCCTTCCTAGCTGTGCGCATTCCCTTCCTAGCTGTGTGCATTCCCGTCCTAGCTGTGTACACTCCTTTCCTAGCTGTGTACACTCCTTTACTAGCTGTGTGCACTCCCTTCCTAGCCGTGTACACTCTCATACTAGCTGTGTGCATTCCCTTTCTAGCTGTGTGAACTCCTTTCCTAGCTGTGTACACTCCTTTACTAGCTGTGTGCACTCCCTTCCTAGCCGTGTACACTCTCATACTAGCTGTGTGCACTCCTTTACTAGCTGTGTACACTCCCTTCCTATCTGTGTGCACTCCCTTCCTAGCTGTGCGCATTCCCTTCCTAGCTCTGTGCATTCCCGTCCTAGCTGTGTGCATTCCCGTCCTAGCTGTGTGCACTCCATTCCTAGCTGCGTGCACTCCCTTCCTAGCTGTGTGCACTCTCTTCCTAGCTGTGTGCATTCCCGTCCTAGCCGTGTTTCTCCCTTCCTAGCTGTGTGCATTCCCTTTCTAGCTGTGTGAACTCCTTTACTAGCTGTGTGCACTCCCTTCCTAGCCGTGTAACTCCATTCCTAGACGTGTACACTCTCATACTAGCTGTGTGCACTCCTTTACTAGCTGTGTACACTCCCTTCCTAGCCGTGCGAACTACCGTCAGCAGCGATTCAAACACCCAATTCTCGAGCTCGACACCAACACCGAAAAACGTTTTCAAAATTCTGCAAAAACTTTGAACCATTGCACAAATCTAACTCCACCAGTAAGTGCAAATAACCATACGGGGCTCTGGTACCCTGTAGGTGCTATATTCGAACTGGTCCTACATGCGTAGATAAACAATAGCAAAACCCTACTCACCATGATTATCATAATTATTACTACTTGTGATACTGGTAGTGATGCGAGAACGAAGCAAGTTCAGGCCGGAAAAACTAACATTGTAAACCTCCACGGGGACAAAGAGGCGACTGTCCCTAACTGCTAACTGGGTCACCCAGGTGCCACGGCCGCTGTTTACATACTGCCGACTGATTTGCATAGGCTAGGGGAGGACCGACTCTCTCTCCTCCATGTCCAGTACTCCAACACTTAGCGGTAGGATACAGGACTAAGTAAGTTATCAATAAAAATACACTCATGGACAAACTTGAGGAAGTTGTACCTTTTAGCATGCATATCTTGATTCAGACAATAACTCTGAAAGATACACTCATGGACAAAACTTAAGGAAGTTGTACCTTTTAGCATGTATATCGGGATTCAGACAATAACTCTGAAAGATACACTCATGGACAAAACTTGAGGAAGTTGTACCTTTTAGCATGCATATCTTGATTCAGACAATAACTCTGAAAGATACACTCATGGACAAAACTTAAGGAAGTTGTACCTTTTAGCATGTATATCGGGATTTAGACAATAACTCTGAAAGATACACTCATGGACAAAACTTAAGGAAGTTGTAACTTTTAGCATGTATATCGGGATTTAGACAATAACTCTGAAAGATACACTCATGGACAAAACTTAAGGAAGTTGTACCTTTTAGCATGTATATCGGGATGCAGACAATAACTCTGAAAGATATTACAATGACATTTATTCAAGACACACAAGATAACCAAGTCTGAACAAAATTGTCTCTCCTCTTTCCAAAAACAAATGACTGGTGACATCAAAGAATTTCCACTTCCTTAAATTTTGTTCATGAGTGTTTATTTATACTGTCTTCTAACCATATCCACAGTTTTCGTTATATATCTTAACAAAGAATGCCGGGAATGTTGGCAGAATCTCCAGATTAGATACCTGCATCACAGCGGTATGGTGGCTCTTCATTGGACACGACAACAACAACAACAGAAAATTGACATGGACTTGGAACAGCAGCTTTACACACCCAAGATAGTGGACATTGCTGTGATAGAGAGGTACGGAGACATCTGTTCATTGGACACGACAACAACAGAAAATTGACATGGACCCAGAACAGAAGCTTTACACACCCAAGATAGAGAACATTGCTGTGATTGAGATGTATGGAGACATCTGTTCATTGGACACAACAACAACAAATCTCCTCGCCGTTAAATTTTATTCCTTCTTAGAAACACCCAATAAATTTCAATGTTGTGAGTGGATGCTATTAAAAGAAGAGTTGCAGAAGGGAAGAAGTGGAAAGAGGAAGTACGGTTGGGATGAGGACACCACAAGAAATCTCAGCGCTCGGGACGGTGTGGCCACAAGTCCCAACATGTCCCGGGGCACGTGTCCAAAAAACGTGTGGAGTCATTACCAGATTGACGCTGAAATAAGCAATGTCGGGTGTCGTAAGATATGTGTCACTGATGGCGTTACCTCTAAAACACGGTAGTGCGTCTGTTGTTGTTGTTTATTATCCCCTTGTGTAAAGATTACACAAATTTCATGCTCCTCTAGCTGTTGTTGTTGTTTCTTTTCCCCTTGTGCAAAGATTGCACGCATTTCATGAGACTATGCTCCTATAGCTGTTGTTGTTCCGTATCCCCTTGTGCAAAGATTACGCAAATTCCATGAGTTCATGCTCCTCAAGCTGTTGTTTCTTATCCCCTTGTGTAAATATTACACAAATTCCATGAGTTCATGCTCCTCGAGCTGTTTTATGATAGGCAGTGGCCTCTCCCAAAGTTCCCGTTTAGTGCATCTGATGCAAGCCGTATTCTGGAGCTGTTGGTGCCAAGCTAAATTTTGGCGAAATGAGGTAGATTTTGTTATTATTTTCCATCTTCAATGGTTTGACATGGCCTGTTCTAAATCCTGTTAGTGTATTTTGATGCTGTCTGATGTTCAGAGCTACTCTTGGGTCCACTCCATTATACTAACTATGCTTAGGTGGGATCCTCCAGTTCTTGTTTATTGTTCTTTGGCTGCTGTCTCTATTTCTTCTCTCTATTTCTCGGTAGCACATCTACCGCATTGTAACAATCTTGTAGGGTCGGTGTTATAGCATGTAACCATACAGTAAAATGTGTCACATTCTCGTTGATGTGAAAGCTACAGAATGTGGCGTTACACATATACGTCCATATATACAAAACGGAACACTGTGGGTTCGATTCCCATCCCTGAACACTTTTATTTTTCCGTTTATCATTACTCTTCACAATTCACCCTTTCATACCTCTCATCCAAAAGGTTAGAAATAATCGTTATTTCTCCTTGAAATAAATTTTGAATTTTCGTTGAAAAGAAACACATGCGGGATAGTATTTCAAATGCCGTTTTACAATCACAAGCCGCATTATATTATATACAAAACTATTTAATAAGAAATGGAAGCAACGAAACACAAATATTTCGTTTTATGGCTAAGTATTTGGGCAATGTATAAGTCTATTGTAAACTTCTGGTATGTCTGTTGATGTTATGATGTTTCATGGATATCATGGCTTCAAGTCTTTTGTGCTTATTGTTTATGTTGAGAGATAGTTTAAATGAAAGCAAGAAACTTATCCTCAGTGTGTTGTTACAATTTATATTTCATTGGATTCTATCTTCTGATATTTATGCATTCGATTTATGATTCTATGTACCTAGGTAGGTATCGTTTGATTACAATTTAAGCAAATTGTGTAAAATTTGAGGATTTGTTTTCTGTTTATGATGGTTTAATATGTCTTATTCTGAGTATTAATGTATGCGGTAAGTGTTTAAGTAAAAGGTATCAGCTAGGATAAAGCGGGGATGGTAGCAAGGCGACAAGAATCGCAGCCAGGTACTGTAAAAAGTGATGGAAGGCTAGAGCGGCCGAGGTACGGGACGAGCTGTCTTGCCTCACCGTTCGAGACCTTGAAACAGTCAACGTCACAGGGTCAAGGCAAGTCGTTCTTTGTCCTCCTTATGTAAGTCTGATGTAAACACATGTGTGTGCCCGCACATTTTTGGCACTCAAACTTCTACCTGCACCCAAGGTGGACAGTAGTGTAGTGGCTGTTGGGTAAAACCTACCTTTCTATTTAGGGCACTTCGATGCAGTCAACCTATTTGCATACTCAAAGGATATGCAAGTGTTTGTCTCGGGAAATATGTAATAGTGTTGTTCTCGGGAGATATGTAATAGTGTTGGTCTCGGGAGATATACAATAGTGTTGGTATCGGGAGATATGCAATAGTGTTGGTCTCGGGAGATATGTAATAGTGTTGTTCTCGAGAGATATGTAATAGTGTTGGTCTCGGGAGATATGCAATAGTGTTGGTCTCGGGAGATATGCAATAGTATTGGTATCGGGAGATATGTAATAGTGTTGGTATCGGGAGATATGTAATAATGTTGGTCTCGGGAGATATGTAATAGTGTTGGTCTCGGGAGATATGCAATAGTGTTGGTCTCGGGAGATATGCAATAGTGTTGTTTACGGGAGATATGTAATAATGTTGGTCTCGGGAGATATGTAATAATGTTGGTCTCGGGAGATATTTAATAGTGTTGGTCTCGAGATATATGCAATAGTGTTGTCTCGGGAGATATGTAATAGTGTTGGTCTCGGGAGATATGTAATAATGTTGGTCTCGGGAGATATTTAATAATGTTGGTCTCGAGATATATGTAATAGTGTTGGTCTCGGGAGATATGCAATAGTGTTGGTCTCGGGAGATATGTAATAATGTTGGTCTCGGGAGATATTTAATAGTGTTGGTCTCGAGATATATGCAATAGTGTTGGTCTCGGGAGATATGTAATAGTGTTGGTATCGGGAGATATGCAATAATGTTGGTCTCGGGAGATATTTAATAGCGTTGGTCTCGAGATATATGCAATAGTGTTTGTCTCGGGAGATATGCAATATTGTTTGTCTCGGGAGATATGTAATAGTGTTGGCCTCGGGAGATATGCAATATCGTTTGTCTCGGGAGATATGCAATATTGTTTGTCTCGGGAAATATGTAATAATGTTGGTCTCGGGAAATATGCAATATTGCTTGTCTCGGGAAATATGTAATAATGTTGGTATCGAGAGATATGCAATATTGTTTGTCTCAGGAGTAATGTAATAGTGTTGGTCTTGGGAGATATGCAATGGTGTTGGACTCGGGAAATATGCAATGGTGTTGGACTCGGGAAATATGTAATAGTGTTGGCCTCGGGAGATATGCAATAGTGTTGGTTTTGGAAGATATGTAATAGTGTAGTTTTCGGGAGATATGTAATAGTGTTGGTCTCAAGAGATATGCAATAGTGTTGGCCTCGGGAGATATGTAATAGTGTTGGTCTCGGGAGATATGCAATGGTGTTGTTTACGGGAGATATGCAATAGTGTTGGTCTCGGGAGATATGTAATAGTGTTGGTCTCGGGAGATATGTAATAGTGTTGGCCTCGGGAGATATGCAATAGTGTTGGCCTCGGGAGATATGTAATAGTGTTGGTCTCGGGAGATATGCAATAGTGTTGTCCTCGGGAGATATGCAATAGTGTTGGTCTCGGGAGATATGTAATAGTGTTGGTCTCGGGAGATATGTAATAGTGTTGGTCTCGGGAGATATGCAATAGTGTCGGTCTCGGGAGATATGCAATAGTGTTGTTTACGGGAGATATGCAATAGTGTTGGTCACGGGAGATATGCAATAGTGTTGTTCTCGGGAGATATGCAATAGTGTTGTTCTCGGGAGATATGCAAGAGTGTTGGTTTTGGGAGATATGCAATAGTGTTTGTCTCGGGAGATATGCAATAGTGTTTGTCTCGGGAGATATGCAATAGTGTTGGTCGTGGGAGATATGCAATAGTGTTGGTTTTGGGAGATATGTAATAGTGTTGGTCTATACCTATCTATTTCTCTTCAACCAGCCGTAGGTTGGTGGCTGGCAGTATTCCTGTTCTCTCAGAGTTTCCTTTCTATGGCTGGTCTTTTGATGGTATTATAGGGTCTATCTATTTCTCCTCAACGAGTCATAGGTTGGTGGCTGGCAGTATTCCTGTCCTCTCAGAGCTTCCTTTCTATGGCTAGTCTTTTGATGGTATCGTAGGGTCTATCTATTTCTTCTCAATCAGCCATAGGTTGGTGGCTGGCAGTATTCCTGTCCTCTCAGAGCTTCCTTTCTAAGGCTAGTCTTTTGGTGGTATCGTAGGGTCCATCTTTTTCTCCTCAACCAGCCATAGGTTGGTGGTTGGCAGTATTCCTGTCCTCTCAGAGCTTCCTTTCTATGGCTAGTCTTTTGATAGTATCGTAGGGTCTATCTATTTCTCCTCAACCAGCCATAGGTTGGTGGCTGGCAGTATTGCTGTCCTCTCAGAGCTTCCTTTCTATGGCTAGTCTTTTAATGGTATCGTATGGTTTATTTCTCCTCAACCAGCCATAGGTTGGTGGCTGGCAGTATTCCTGTCCTCTCAGAGCTTCCTTTCTATGGCTAGTCTTTTGATGGTATCGTAGGGTCTATTTCTCCTCAACCAGCCATAGGTTGGTGGCTGGCAGTATTCCTGTCCTCTCAGAGCTTCCTCTTCTTCTTCTTCTTTCTTATCTCCACTCAATCACACTAAGTAATCCAGCCTGTAAAGCTTGAGACTTTTAATGGTGTCTGCCGGGGAAGAGTAAAGTTCATCAATGGATGAGTCAATACAGTCAATAATGTGTCTTGTGGTTGCAGGCTGAGAATTGCACTTAGTACATAGTGGGAAAACCCTGCAACCATCAGAGCTTCATTTATATGGCTAGTCTTCTGATGGTATCGTAGGGTCTATCTTATTCTCCTCAACCACAGGTTGGTGGCTGGCAGTATTCCTGTCCTCTCAGAGCTTCCTTTCTATGGCTGGTCTTTTGATGGTATCGTAATGTATTCTCCCAGAAATTTTCCATGCATTCCATTCTCTGTCTTCCTGATATTCCATCCATGCATCCCTCCAACAATACATTTATCCACAACAGCTAACAGACAAGATGTCCAAAGATGCTCAATCGTCTACAGTAGGCCATATTACTCCTCGATTATTTTCAGGACATCTCTCTTGCTGCCAGCCCATGGTATTCCCATCATTTGGCGCCATAGAAATGACTACATGGAAATATGCAAAGAATCTGCGCATATGTTGATCGCCGTTGACAAAGACGGATCTCTCCAAGTCAATCCTGTTATTAAGCCAACAAACCATCGTAAAAAAAATCCCGGGGAGGAAATTGATCTTAAAATAGAACGTCTACCCACCCGTCGAGACGCCAAGGCGCCAAGACGTCGAGGTACGTGTCACAGCTGGGACTTTGTCACCAACTTGACGCTTCCAAGATTGCCAACACGGTTAATAGACAATTGTGTGACAATTTACAATAATCTATTGATAACTTGTCAATCACATAGTTACACAGTATGCATAATTATTAGCACAATATAAGATAAAGTCAAAAATTAACATATAAATGATATGTACGATTGTCAAAAGTTACTTTTACGGGTTATCACACAAAAGCAATAAACTAGGGCCTACCGTAAGAGTAACTTGATACACAGAAAAACTTACACTCAAGAGTACAACGCCAACAACAAAAAGGGAGTAAATAAAAAATCTCTAGATTTATTAAATAAAATAAAAACAGTACTTATCTTTTATTTGCAGCGTTGATAAGGACCGGGGTTACACAGGTATACGAGGAGATCACCAGACAAACACACAGAGAACACTTTAAGCGTCTCCACTAGAACACCACTCCACTCCCTTGGGGGGGGGGGAGAAGTCCGACCACACCTCCCTGCGGTCCCTCCTGGACCCTTGGAATATTCGACCAAATTCTGGTTCGTTTCCAAGGTGACTAACGTGGCAACGGCACCCATTTTCCAATTAAGATAGTGGATATTGCTGCTGCTGTGATGGAGATGCATGGAGACATCTGAGACTCTTCTTTGAACACGACAACAACAACCACTCCACGACTCCTCGCATTCCGTTTCAACCCTCTTTTATGTACAAACATGGCCACATTGGTCCAATGACGTGGGAGTTAACTTAACAAATAAACAACATTCTTTCCGCATAACTGAGAAGATTAAAACTGCTATGTTTGTCAACGATGATAATATATAAGATGACACACACACACAAAAAAAAAACTTTATTAAGACACACTGGTCTTACAGAAGATTCTCCTTGGGGTTACAAGACGGAGAAACCTATGAAAGTGGGAAATATACAAAGGGGTAAAAATGGAGAAAGATTATATACACATGATAAATATATACAGATTATTATTTGAGTGATCCTATGAAAAATAAGAATATGGATTTGGAAATATGGATGGAAGAAGTGGAGAGTGAAAAGAGGAAAGAAAACAGGTATTTACATATGGAACATACATATAATAGAACAAGTCAATTTAAGTTCTTCTGCTCACACAGCACAGGTGGACCATGGCTTTTTTCAAGAAATCTTTAAGAGATTTTCCAGGAAAATTCGAGTGTTCAGAGTTGTAAGGTAAACACCGTTTACAAGATAACACTGGTACAGAGTACGATGGGATATATGAAGGTTGGTGGAAGGATGGTCTAAACCGTTGGTTTTTGACCGCTACGACCCGGGATTGAATCCCGAAATGTGGACACTAATGTTGTAAGAAAGACGGAATAGCTGATCTTAGAGAGAAAAGGGAGAATTTATATTAGATTTCTTTGCTCAGTCGCAGTAGAAATAAGTTCTTTAAACTGAAATAGACAATCTGTGAAAGTATTGTTAGTTTCCTTTGTCTTTCCAAAGGTAAGAATTACGACAAAAACTCTATAGAACGATTGAACAATTATGAAAAAAGACATCTCCTTATCGTGCAACTGAAAGTTGCTGATGGCTTGCGCCATCTATCGGAATAAATATCAACTATTCTCGTTGATTTTTAGTTATTCCAGAATCGGCCAAATACCCATTCTTGATTAATCAAGAAAAGCTAACCACGGACGCGTTTCAGGCTGTTGGCCCTCATCAGCGTGGTGCAAGCTGTACCTCAACGACCAAAAAAACTGGTCATTCAAGGCATCCTGAAAAATCATGAAACGGATAGTTAAGGCCAGAATTGCGTGAGACCGCGACACAATATGAAAAATGTGATTAAACAATTGTAGATTTTTTTCCAAGTATTTAGTTCAATATTTTTTCTAATTATTCAATCATTTGACGTAAGAAACTAAATATCGATTCTTCTGTCAAGTTTGGAATACCACTATTTATCTATTACCAGTTGCGACACGCTATATCCGATGTGGATAATTGCGCGTGAAACTATTTATAATAATTGTAGTAGAGTAGGTAACACAGAATTGTCAAAAAGTAAATAAACAATTTAAAAAAAAGCATTGAATAAACATATATATTAAACAAATTAGAATACCACTATGGATGATAGACAGTAAGTTGTTGATCCTGTACGTTGTGTACTGTACGAGGTGGCATCTTTGATGTATAATATTTGGATCGACAATAGAAACAAGATGGCGTCAGGTTTTGACGTTTTTTTTGACGGGAGAGGCGCCCTATGATTCTATGGATCAATTTCATCCCGGTAAATTTTCCATCTTTATTCTAGCTATAGATATGACCCAGCCACCTGGCCAGCAAAACACCTCTTTGGAAGATTGTGAAGATTCCATGAGATCCCGTGTGGATCTCATGGAATAAAGTCCGCCCTAGACTGAACAGGGCTATTAGCCCGATACTATGGTCTCTAGGTGGACGCTTCTCAGTTTGCCAAAGCTGGTGTTGTGGCTTTGTCACCGACCCGAGGCCGCTAGTTTGCGGCGACGGTCAATAGATCGCGTCAGGTTTTGACGGGAGAGGCGCCCTATGCTTCTATGGATCAATTTCCTTCCGGCAAATTTTCCATCTATAATTAAAACATGGCCTAGGGTAGAGCTGAATCTTACTGAGTAGGTTCCCAGGTGACAGTTATAGCCATCAGATAGGATGGTCATATGTGACAATATCTAACAAACAATCCTAGACCTAGAGCCAACAACAGTGTGATGTCTGTGGTGAGAATAGACACTGGGTGAATGTCAAGAAACTAGGCTGCTCAAGTAAACATTACCAACCAACAGCTATGCCTGAATCAATGTCAAGGTCATCAGCCAAGTTGTCTGTTCTCCATGTAGAGAACGACCTCAACTGAAGCTAAGTCGGGCTGTCACAGTTTGTGGATTCTTTGAATCAACGTATATTTGCTTAGTTGGCACTTGGAAGAAGCACCCAGAGTAGAGGTTGAGTGCATCGGTCAAGTCGGCATACCGAGCAAGGTGGCACACCTCACCGGGGCGTTGTCCGGATCAGCGATACGTCGAGTAGACGGGGGCCCCGGAGATAAACCCGCAACACCCACCCCTACTTGACTTTCTCCTCGTCGTGGGGGATTGTTTGCACTTTCATAATCGCAGCCTCGGACATTGTCTTTCTATAGACGCTACACTTCAGTCATCGCAACCTCGGACATTGTCTTTCTATAGACGCTGCACTTTCATCACCACATTTATTACCCTTGGACATTGTCTTTCCATAGACGCTACACTTTCATCACCACATTTATTACCCTCGGACATTGTCTTTCTATAGACGCTACACTTCCATCATCACACCCTCGGACATTGTCTTTCCATAGACGCTACACTTTCATCACCACATTTATTACCCTCGGACATTGTCTTTCTATAGACGCTTCACTTCCATCATCGCACCCTCGGACATTGTCTTTCTATAGACGCTACACTTTCATCATCGCACCCTCGGACATTGTCTTTCTATAGACGCTATACTTCCATCATCGCACCCTCGGACATTGCCTTTCTATAGACGCTACACTTCCATCATCGCAACCTCGGACATTGTCTTTCTATAGACGCTACACTTCCATCATCGCAACCTCGGACATTGTCTTTCTATAGACGCTACACTTCCATCATCGCAACCTCGGACATTGTCTTTCTATAGACGCTATACTTCCATCATCGCACCCTCGGACATTGTCTTTCTATAGACGCTACACTTCAGTCATCGCAACCTCGGACATTGTCTTTCTATAGACGCTACACTTCCTTCATCGCACCCTCGGACATTGTCTTTCTATAGACGCTACACTTTCATCATCGCAACCTCGGACATTGTCTTTCTATAGACGCTACACTTCCATCATCGCACCCTCGGACATTGTCTTTCTATAGACTCTACACTTCCATCATCGCACCCTCGGACATTGTCTTTCTATAGACGCTAAACTTCCATCATCACACCCTCGGACATTGTCTTTTTATAGACGCTACTCTTCCATCATCGCACCCTCGGACATTGTCTTTCTATAGACGCTACACTTCCATCATCGCGCCCTCGGACATTGTCTTTCTATAGACTCTACTCTTCAATCATCGCACCCTCGGACATTGTCTTTCTATAGACGCTACACTTTCATCATCGCACCCTCGGACATTGTCTTTCTATAGACTCTACTCTTCAATCATTGCACCCTCGGACATTGTCTTTCTATAGACGCTACACTTCCATCATCGCGCCCTCGGACATTGTCTTTCTATAGACGCTACACTTTCATCATCGCACCCTCGGACATTGTCTTTCTATAGACGCTACACTTCCATCATCACACCCTCGGACATTGTCTTTCTATAGACGCTACACTTCCATCATCGCACCCTCGGACATTGTCTTTCTATAGACGCTACACTTTCATCATCGCACCCTCGGACATTGTCTTTTTATAGACGCTACTCTTCCATCATCGCACCCTCGGACATTGTCTTTCTATAGACGCTACACTTCCATCATCGCGCCCTCGGACATTGTCTTTCTATAGACGCTACACTTTCATCATCGCACCCTCGGACATTGTCTTTCTATAGACTCTACTCTTCAATCATTGCACCCTCGGACATTGTCTTTCTATAGACGCTACACTTCCATCATCGCGCCCTCGGACATTGTCTTTCTATAGACGCTACACTTTCATCATCGCACCCTCGGACATTGTCTTTCTATAGACGCTACACTTCCATCATCACACCCTCGGACATTGTCTTTCTATAGACGCTACACTTCCATCATCGCACCCTCGGACATTGTCTTTCTATAGACGCTACACTTTCATCATCGCACCCTCGGACATTGTCTTTCTATAGACTCTACTCTTCAATCATCACACCCTCGGACATTGTCTTTCTATAGACGCTACACTTCAATCATCGCACCCTCGGACATTGTCTTTCTATAGACGCTACACTTCAATCATCGCACCCTCGGACATTGTCTTTCTATAGACGCTACACTTCAATCATCGCACCCTCGGACATTGTCTTTCTATAGACGCTACACTTCAATCATCGCACCCTCGGACATTGTCTTTCTATAGACGCTACACTTCAATCATCGCACCCTCGGACATTGTCTTTCTATAGACGCTACACTTCCATCATCGCACCCTCGGACATTGTCTTTCTATAGACGCTACACTTCCATCATCGCACCCTCGGACATTGTCTTTCTATAGATGCTACACTTCCATCATAGCACCCTCGGACATTGTCTTTCTATAGATGCTACACTTCCATCATAGCACCCTCGAACATTGTCTTTCTATAGACGCTACACTTCCATCATCGCACCCTCGGACATTGTCTTTCTATAGACGCTACACTTCCATCATCGCACCCTCGGACATTGTCTTTCTATAGACGCTATACTTCCATCATCGCACCCTCGGACATTGTCTTTCTATAGACGCTACACTTCCATCATCGCACCCTCGGACATTGTCTTTCTATAGACGCTAAACTTCCATCATCGCACCCTCGGACATTGTCTTTCTATAGATGCTACACTTCCATCATAGCACCCTCGAACATTGTCTTTCTATAGACGCTACATTTCCATCATCGCACCCTCGGACATTGTCTTTCTATAGACGCTACACTTCCATCATCACACCCTCGGACATTGTCTTTCTATAGACGCTACACTTCCATCATCGCACCCTCGGACATTGTCTTTCTATAGACGCTATACTTCCATCATCGCACCCTCGGACATTGTCTTTCTATAGACGCTAAGCTTCCATCATCGCACCCTCGGACATTGTCTTTCTATAGATGCTACACTTCCATCATAGCACCCTCGAACATTGTCTTTCTATAGACGCTACATTTCCATCATCGCACCCTCGGACATTGTCTTTCTATAGACGCTACACTTCCATCATCACACCCTCGGACATTGTCTTTCTATAGACGCTACACTTCCATCATCACACCCTCGGACATTGTCTTTCTATAGACGCTATACTTCCATCATCACACCCTCGGACATTGTCTTTCTATAGACTCTACTCTTCAATCATCACACCCTCGGACATTGTCTTTCTATAGACGCTACACACACACAAAAAAAAAAAAGATAAAATACAATAGAAGCAATAGGAGAAGTTTATGCAGAGTAATAAAATATATAAATATCAATATTAAAATAATATGTTAAAAAATACGCAAATCTCTCATCAAATTCACATAAGGATTTTACTAAAAGGTAAACATGTTTAATTTTACATATCGGACATGATATCCCAGCTTGGGATACTTGCGCCTAAATACATTTTAGCAACTTATATATAATTCATTTTATATACAATTCAATAAACAAGACTAAAAACTGAAAGGTTGGTTTTCTCAAACAGAAAAGAAAATCTAAAATGAATTTACAAAAAAATTATTGAATTTTACATAAGTGTCTTTGTTATATACAAATTCGCTTATTTCTTCGATGGGATAAAAATGATTAATTCTGTTGCTATGAAAGAATAGACACACATTATATTAATAAATAGTTTTGAAAATAGACAAATAAATCTCCAATTAAAAAAGGCATATATTGGATCAAAATATCATTTATTTTAACAATATTTCAGTTGGCTGAACGCCAACCTTTATCAAGGTGTTATAACACACATGAATATGTTATAACACCTTAATAAAGGTTGACGTTCAGCCAACTGAAATATTGGTAATATAAATTATATTTTGATCCAATATATGCATTTTAAAATTATATATCAATAAATGTATTGAGTATTGGTTTTCTTTAAGCAGCTAGGATCATCTGTTATCCCGAATTTGGCCAGAAATTCTCCAAATGGTTTATGTAAAGTGTGTAAATCATGAGCTGTTGAGAGAAAGAGGGACCAATCTTTAGCAGGGGAAAGAGGTAAACAGAGAAGGACGCTGGGGACCATCTGTAAAAAAATCAGTGGGGAAGACGCATTCGTCAAGTCCCTCTATCTTCATTAAGCAGACGATAGAGAAGCCTAAAAAAAGAGTTCAAACAATTTATAGACGCTATGGTGCCGTCCTTGGTTCCCATAGCCTTGAAGCTCACTCCTTATGCAATCCATTGAATATGGAAAGATGCGAATGACTTCTTCCCCCGTTTTTTTAGATCTTGATCTGAAATGGAAGATTTTGAGACAATGGTATGGTTTGTTTGTCTCAATGTTTCAGATAGTTGCATCTTGTGAGACCGTTGTTTCTTAATTGGGTAATTTCTGGATGGCCTCTGGGTCGGGTTACAGTCATAAGATCTTATTTCGTTCATTCATTAGTTAAATAGGCTGGGAACTGTGTGAGTAATGGAGTATTACGTTGATCTCATAATATGGTTCCATTCATATTGTATTTCATTCATAGATTGGGTTTCATTCATTAACAGTTCTCATCGTCTTCATTCATCACCTGAGTAGGCTGAGAGAATTTTGTTATGAGTAAAGCATCAAAAGTAAAGTATTAAGTTTATTATGTGTTTCCATTCATATTTTTATTTCATTCATAGTTCTGATTTCATTCATGTCTTTCATTGCCTTCATTTATTACCTAAATGGACTGAAAACATTTCGCTATGTTAGTAAAACATTACAAAGTATGTTTCACACAATGTGTTTCCATTCATATTTTTATTTCATTCATGTCTTTCATTGCTTTCATTCATCACCTAAATGGACTGAAAACATTTCGTTATGTTAGTAAAAACATTACAAAGTATGTTTCACACAATGTGTTTCCATTCATATTTTTATTTCATTCATAGATCAAATTTCATTCATGTCTTTCATTGCTTTCATTCATCACCTAAATGGACTGAAAACATTTCGTTATGTGGGTAAAACATCAAAAAGTACAAGTTTGTATTAAACTTATATATGTTTCACAATGTATTTCCATTCATATTTTTATTTTATTCATAGCTCTGATTTCATTCATGTCTTTCATTCATCACCTAAATGGACTGATGCTATTGTTTTGTGCTTGTTATTAAAGTTTAAAACACATTTAAACTTTATATATTTTATTCAATGAAGATCAAAATTACATCACAATTAATTATACATAATTAATAAAATTATTATTAATAATAATTAATAATAATTATTAATAATATAAAATTATTAATAATAATTAATAAAATTAATACATAATTAATAAATTAATTATATCATAACTACATAACATTAAACCATCTCCTTTCAGTTTTGTTTTGGTCACCGGTCCAATATTTTTATTTTCACAGACTAAATTATGAGATTAATATATAAATGAAATATTATACAAAACAAATAAACAATTATATACATCAGATATTTACTATACGAGCAGCCGATAGTGTAATATTTTACGTGAATTCAACGATTTACGTGAATATAAACGAGTTATAGTCGTAGAAATATTTACATAGCAATATTTTATTTAAAAAGAAATTAAAGAAGTTTTCAATTAAGTCCTTCTGTAGTTACCAACAACATATGGTCAACAGTCAAAGAGAGAATTAGGAATAAGGAGAGATCTAAGCATTCTTTTACCACATACGTTCTTTGTATTCATGATAGAATTGTGAAAAATGTTTGTAAATACAAAAATATTTTCTCACAATGAGTTTCTTTTTATTACAAACCTCTAGCTTTCAAGTGATAATCTCTCTTCAACGGACTTAATAAAAAACATCGACTATATCTTTCAAGATATATTTATTGTATAATGGTTTTTTTCTATTAAGCCCGTTGAAGAGCGATTACACCAAAAATTTTACAGAAGAACCTCCTTACTGATAATATTGTAACAACGTATTTATTATTATTTTTTAAAAGAATATCGTTTATAAAAAGTCGGTGGATGAGAGGGTAACACGCTCGATTCCCGACAGTCATGAACTGGGATTAAAAATTGTTTAATATGTGAATAACCTTCACTTATTATTCACTGTTTCAATTATCATGAACTAGGTTGTTCTTGCTGAGCGGTACCTATTAATGTGATTTGAACCAGATCCGAAAAAAAGAGTATCGTTTTTTAAAAAAATATTTTTCTACTCTATAAACTTCCCTCATTGCTTATCTTTTTTTATCATTCATAGTTTGTTCTTGTCTTAAATATATTGTTATCTCATCCCGAAGTTTGTCCTTCCTAAATTTCCAAGTGGCATTTTGGTGGAGATGCTGGGTAAATTAGGGAAGACAAACTGAAAATTGCCAAGAAGACCATGGGTACTGTGATCTACATTTAAGGAGACTGACTCCAGGATTCCACCGCCGTGTCAAAGCCAAGACTTCCCTCCAAGATGACGATGTCCCTATAGACGATACGACGACAAAGCCGCTCTTCACGCCGCAAGAAAAAGGACACAAAGTACTAGGGACAAATGCTAAGACTTTCAATGGAATCCTTGGCAGAAGCACGTCAGATTCATGTCAGTATCTACAATAATTGCTAGCTGTGGGTCACAGCTCCCATAGGGAAGGAGTTATGTAACAAATTATTTATTATTTTATTAACAGAGTATAATTTTTATATTTATATTTTGTTACTCTGTAAACTTCCCTCTTTGCTTATCTTTTGTTTATCGCTCATAGTTTGTTCTTGCCTGAAATAAATTGTTGTCTCATCCTGAAGTTGGTCTTCTCTAATTTTCCACGTGGCAATATGCTTAGTATCCACTTCAGTGTTAAGTGAGCAACAATATATTGGTTCCTATTCATTTTTTTAAATTGAAAATTGATTATCGCTTGAAAGCTAGAATTTTAAAATGAAAAGATACTCATTGTGATAAATATATTTTTGTATTTTCAAACGTTCTTTTTAGTTGAAGAAGAGATTGTTCGAAAGTTTCTATAATTCCCTTTTTAGTAAATTAAATTTAATTGCCATCTATCGTTAAAATTTTACACAAATATATTTACTGGCAATGCGTTTCTTTTAATTGTAGAGGTACATACATATAATTTCAAGGTATTGCATCAAGCAAAGCTCTTCCGCAAAAAATATGTTTTCATAACCAATATATATTAGTAAATTAAATTTAATTGCCATCTATCGTTAAAAGAAACGTATTGTCAGTAAATTTATTTGTGTAAAATTCCCTTTTTGATAAAAAAAAGTGTCCAATGTGAGATTTGATCCTGGGTCGTAGGTGTCAAAATATTGCCGATTTATTCCTCTCATACACTGGTTCTTACATTTTATAAACACCAAAAGGAGGTAGGTGGAAGGATGGTCTAAACCATTGGTTTTCGACCGCTACGACCCGGGTTCGAATCCCGCATTGGGAACTTTTTTCTAATAAAAAAAATGCTCCAATGGTCCCCAAATTTATCAAAAGTCCAACCCCACCTGCGAGTGCAAGTAATCAAACGGGGTATTGACACATTTATAAGTGCAAAGTCAAACTGCTTTTCACATGTGTAGACATGTGGTGCACTTACAGTAAAAGCAGTCGCCTACTTCTACCCACCATGATTATCATGGCCTGTAGGTTTACTAGGGATAATAATAATATAATTACCAAAACCCGTAAACTTCATGATCAGGAATATAATCAATGTCTAGATGTGTATTGGAAAGATTATCAGAGAAAATATAAAAAAAACTTTTTGACCAACGAACCATTCGAACGAACAAAATTGTATGTTCCTCTACAGACCTATAAGCTTATGTCCATAGTTCACTAAACACCCCTAAGCTGCCTTCCATAGAAAATACAGGGTATATTCCAAACCAATCCAATACAATAGTAGAGCGGTCTAGAGATTAATTTGGCGAAACCGCTGAGAGGGTTCACTACTGATGAGCCAAGCCCTCTCATTCAATAACTCATATCATTGCAGTAAGGTCTGTAGAGATAATATTTGATTATATTTAAAAGAAACGCATTGCCAGTAAATTTATATGTGTAAAATTTTAACGATAGATGGCAATTAAATTTGATTTACTAAACAACATTCTTCCCTCCAAACACAGAGAAGCTTAAAACTGCTTGTGTTTGTCAAAATAATTTTACAATTCTCTCATGTAAAAACAAAGCTGTTTAAAATCATGGAAAATAAATTATTACATTTACCAGTAGTTCATTTTCATAGAAACCTCGAGAGATCAATCTTCTTATGCAAATAATGTTTTCTATTTTACATATGCTTTCTTGAAAAGAGTTCAATTTTTTTTTCTATAAAAGAAAAAGATAATATTGAAGAGAGAGAGAAGTAGAAAAAAGCAACAATATGAATTCTACACTAAGCAACAACGCGCCATCTATACATATAAAATGAAAGGATTTAAAATCACGAATGTTTCTTTTATACATAATACAAACTTCTACTGTCCTTACTGCGATGAAAAAAAATATTTGAATTTAAATTCTACTGTCCACTAAGCTTATGTCCATAATTTCCTTGAAAACCATTTCTGAGATCCCATCCTTCAGTGCTGCGTATATAAGCAGAATCGTCCAATACAGTATTAGAGCTCTGAATGGCGGTCTAGTAGATTAAATTGGCGAAACCGCTGGGAGGGTTCACCACTGATGAGCCAAGCCCTCCCTATATTTTTTTCATCGCAGTAAGGGCAGTAGAAGTTTGTATCTATATATATAAAAATGAATGTATGTGTGTGCGTGTGTGTCTGTCTGTCCTTTATGCCTGACCAAACCACTCATTGGAACGCCATGAAACTTTGGGAAGTTATTTAGTATAGTACTGGGAAGGTTTCTAGCAAATAAAATTTTTGAAATAACTTTTCGCTTTAAAATAATCAAGATAAATATTCTAATTTATCTGTTATAATTCAACAATCTGCTCTAAATATTATCATGATGATACGATGATTTTGTAATGTAGAAAATTAGGAAAGACAAAATTCAGGATGACAAGAAGATTGAGACAAGAATAATGACACAATTCCAAGGCAAGATACTATTCCTTTAACTTCCAATTACCGAGGGAACCAATTAATATTGATTTTATTCAACTTATCGAGTATTTTTCAAGGGACCGGGAAAAAATGTTCACTTTATCGAGAGATTCGTTAGACAAACCTTTACTCGGGTAAAACCCGGGCGAAGCCGGGTACGTCCGCTAGTTATGCATAAAAGAAACATTCGTGCTTTTAAATACTTTCATTTTATAAATATGAATTTTGAATGTCTATAACTTGTTAGACGTAAGATCTATAATAATTTTCTCATAGTCATAGCTGATGTAGTTATCTTCCATTATGTGTTCCCAACAAACTGTTGAGAACAACAGTCTTTGATTTCCAGACTTAAGTCTAGTCATCTACGGACAAGGAATTTCCTGAATGGTTGCAAGGTTTTCCCACTATGTACTAAGTGTCAACCTGCAACCCCAAAATACATTATTGACTGTATTGACTCATCCATTGATGAGCTTTACTCTTCCCCGGCAGACACCATGAAAAGTCTCAAGCTTTACAAGCTTGATACCTTGGTGTAATTGAGTGGAGATAAGAAAGAAGAAGTGTTCCCAATGTGGAAAGGTCTTTAAAACCATCTGTTTTCCATGAGAATCATCTAGGAGGAAAGGATTATGGGTAAAGTTTACTGTAAGGAGTTCGAGGATCTATTTAGAGGTACAATGGTTACTGTAAGCTTTGTTCCTCTCTCAGGAATAAATGATGGATTCACCGGGACTATGGATTGAGGTCGAAGGATCTATTCATGACATGCCAACATCCCGTTAGCTTGTCTTGGGTTGGGTTTATTGGATGCTCTGAATACTGCCGATTCTTGGACTACTATGATTTATCTGCTTGCGCCTATCTCTACTCAATCATATTGAGGCGTGAAATCTATGAATATTAAGATTTGAATGCTATCATCAGGATTGTGAGAAGTTGTTGTTGTTGTGTTCAATGAAGAACTTCATATGTCTCCGTACATCTCTATCAAAGCAATGTCTTCTATCTTTGGTGTGTATGCTGTATTGTTGTTGTTGATGTTGTAGTGTCCAATGAAGAGCTTCAGATGTCTCCATACATCTCTATCAAAGCAATGTCTTCTATCTTGGGTGTGTATACTGTATTGTTGTTGTTGATGTTGTAGTGTCCAATGAAGAGCTTCAGATGTCTCCATACATCTCTATCACAGCAATGTTTTATATCTTGGGTGTGTATACTGTATTGTTGTTGTTGATGTTGTAGTGTCCAATGAACAGATGTCTCCGTACATCTCTATCACAGCAATGTTTTCTATCTTGGGTGTGTATACTATATTGTTGTTGTTGTGTGCAATGAAAAGCCTCAGATGTCTCCATACATCTCTATCACAGCAGTCGCAATGTCCTCTATCTAGGGTGTGTATACTATATTGTTGTTGTCGTGTCCAATGAAGAGCCTCAGATGTCTCCATACATCTCAATCACAGCAGTCGCAATGTCCTCTATCTTGGGTGCGTATACTGTATTGTTGTTGTTGTTGTGTCCAATGAAGAGCCTCAGATGTCTCCATACATCTCTATCACAGCAATGTTCTCTAACTTAAGTGTGTAAAGCTGCTGTTCTGGGTCCATGTCAATTTTTGTTGTTGTTGTTGTGTCCAATGAACAGATGTCTCCGTACATCTCTATCACAGCAATGTTCTCTATCTTGGGTGTGTAACTCATTCTCGGGAGCGAACAAATGTAAATATGTTTACTTCAAATTCAAAATTTTAAAAGTTTAAGTGTTATCTATTTATAAAAATTTCCTGAAACATTCAGTCTTATGTGATATGATGGTGACCAAAATGCTTCACTTTAAATTGCACGATGACGATGTAGTTATTGGATAAATTAGGTTAGGTTAGCGCCAAGAGCTTGTTAGACGTTCACCCAATAGGATATCTTCAGATGCCCCCCAACAACAAGGCGGGGGGCCACAATGGACGGTTCCCACTCCAGGGGACTTCCCGCTGGGTATTGTCGCCGTTGTAACGTCCTTCTTGGTGCTGCAGTTGGCTGGTCTGACGGAGCGATAACCGTCTTCATTCTGCAGAGATTCCAAGAGATTGACATGGACCCAGAACAGCAGCTTTACACACCTAAGTTAGAGAACATTGCTGTGATAGAGATGTACGGAGACATCTGAGGCTCTTCATTGGACACTACAACAACAACAATACAGTATACACACCCAAGATAGTGGACATTGCTGTGATAGAGATGTATGGAGACATCTGAGGCTCTTCATTGGACACGACAACAACAACAATACAGTATACACACCCAAGATAGTGGACATTGCTGTGATAGAGATGTATGGAGACATCTATTTCTTTATTTCGACTTAGAGCGCTATGTCCCCCTAGGGACATTTGCACTTTAAACATAAACAAAATTTTTAAAGAAGAGAAAGAAAGATATTTTAAATATGTACAGAATTAGTATGCAAGTTAGTTAGATGAAAAGATAATAAATATATAAATCAACACAATTGATATATGTACAAAGGGTTGGTATGCAAATTTAGTTAAATGAAATCAAATTGTATTGTGTTTATTCGAGAAAAGCAATTTACAGATTAAAAAAATGTTTTAATGAATATTTTATAATGAAAATATGTGCTAGATATTAGAGAATTATTCAGTTAAAACAATACTCAAAAGAGTTAATTACCAAATAAAAGCGTTCCAATGGAATTTAGTAGTTTATGTAAAACATATGGTTCTTGAATCAAAAGAATGTCAGGTGGGTCATCTCTAGTGTTGGCCTGTCGAAACGTCAAGATAATAAAAAGATTTACTGGCCGAGGTATCTTTAATTTGAAGTACCAACTTTAAGGTTTAGCCTTTTTTATCTTGTTGGTGACCTTTTTCTCTCTTTAACGTCATCTTTTATATTAAAAAAAGAGCAGATTAAAAAAAAATATTCAATATATATTATAGGGTATTAGATAATAAAAAGGCATATATTGGATTTAATAAATGATTTATTTGCCAATATTTCGGTTGGCTGAACGCCAAACCTTTATCAAGGCATTACATTTTTGTATACACAAACTCAGCGTCGCATAGTGTCATATGATAGTATTATAGAATATATGTATATGTATTAAAAATGAGCTTTTTCACTTTAAAGCACCTGTTTTGTGGCACCTTTTTCAACACATGCACTCTCAGTCTCAGCTAGATCACAACTAACCTGACAAAGACAAAAGTTTTTTATCGAAACATCGTATAATAAAAAGATTTACTGGCAAATGTATCTTTAATTTGAAGCACCAACCTTAACGTTTAACCTTTGTTTTTTAAAAATCCTTTTGGTGTCTTTTTCTCTTTCTTTAAAGGCACATTAAATATTTAAAAAGAGCAGTTTTTTAAAATTAAAATTCTATATACAGTTAAACCTGTCTATAGCGCCCCCTCTTGGGACTCACCAAAATAGGGTGCTATAGAGAGAGGGTGCTATAGACAGGTCACTTTTTATGTAAATCGCATCGTACTACGTATTTAAAATCAGGCGCTATTGAGAGGGAGGCGCTATTTGGAGGGGGCGCTATAGACAGGTTTAACTGTATGTATTATAGGATATTTGGATATGTATTAAAAGTGGTTTTCTCACTTTAAAGCAACTGTTTTGTGGCTCCTTTTTCAATACAACCCAATGTTTGTTTTTTAATTTGAAGAACTATGAATGCCGGCTAGGGAGTCTCTAGCTTTACGAAAACTTGATATAGTTGTGAACAACAGTATATGGTAATTATATTGTATTCATTTAGAGAAAATAACACAGCCACCAATAGTTTATTTAAACAGTTTATTTGTGAAATAAACTATTGGTTAATGTGACTGTGTTTTTTCCCCTTCTGAATCAACTTTCAACCAATAAATAATCTTAAGATTAATATATTATTCATTGTTGCAAATATCATAAACTAGGTTGTTCTTTTTGAGCGGTACCTAATAAAGTGATTTTGGAACAAGGAAGCAAATGTGATGAATGCTATTTATAGATTGTAATGACTCCATATGCAAATTTTATTCTTAAAGAAAAAATGCAGCATATATGTAGATATGTATTAGTTTTCTGATAGAAAATGAAATATGTAAAATGATTGGATGTATATAGAGTGTAAGAGGAGAGTGAAAGTATCTTATTTATAGAAATAAATGGTTTATACCTTATAGTGTTCGTTAAGTGTTGTTAGGTGGAGAACACAACATAGATAAATTAAAAACAAGATTAATAGGTTTAATATAGTGTGTGTGTAGTTATAGATAGTTTATGTGATGTCAAATATGGTTGAAATACGGTATGTTAGTTCTAGATAAATGTGGAACATATATATGCCATAAAAAATAATTGTTTCAAATTTTATCGATTGATGACAATTGAATTTATAAAATTTATAGATTGGACAAGAAAAGAACATGTGTGAAATACACAGTATATTAGTTACAGAAAGATTAATCAATGCTAAAACAGTTGAGAATATATAAATTGAACATTTATATGTAACAAAAAAATAATTGATTCAAATTTTATCGATAAATAGCTTTTACATTTATAAAAGTTATAGATTGAACAAGAGAAAAACATGTGTGCAATACGGTGTGTTAGTTATAGAAATATTAATCAATGTTAAACCAGCAAAATATAACAACAATTGGAGTGTCTTATACAAACTTTATTCGCAAGCTTTCGGACGTCCTTCTACAGGCTTTACTATGACCACCGAAAGCTTGTGTATAAAGTCCGTATAAGATACTCCTCTTCAATCGTCGTTATATGTTACTATTTTAATTCGAAGATTTCAATTTAGTCCAAGAATAAGACAGTTGAAAATATCTTTAAAAAAAGAAAGAAGATGAATAGAAGACACTCAGATGTTGTTATGTCTTTCTACCAAGAATGTCTACTTACTTATTCAAACTTTCCATCATTATTTGTGTTTTCTTGATTCATAGAACATGTCTATGAAGGCAGAAATCTCTTTATTAAAGGCTCTCAACTTTCCTGTAGATTGAACAAGACAAAACATGTCTGATATACTATTAATAATGTCAAGAAAGGTCATAGGTCAAATGTACCATTAGTTACCGATATGTAAAACAACGTGTTAAAAGAAAGAATGGTTCTCATGTGAAGCATGGTTTAAGTAAGGTTAGGTTAAGGTCGGCGTATTTCACCCTAAAAATCAATTTGGTTCTAAATAGGAAGTAATCAGGCCAAAGTGGCCGACTACATGTCACGAACCTCGTGAGTGGAATGCGAGCATCTTCCTGGATATCCAGACGGCCGGCCATTCAATTTGACTTTCAAATTATCAACCTTCTTCAGGACATCAAGGTCACTTCACATAGAGCTTTGGATCACTACCGATGGTTTGTTGGAAACATGGATGTCTTCAGAAATAAATAGACCAGGACGTATCATCCACCATTCTTGGATACTGCTTATCCAGACGGCCGGACATTCAATTTGACTTTCAAATTATCAACCTTCTTCAAGATATCAAGGTCACTTCACATAGAGCCTTGGATTACTACCGATGGATTGTTTGAAACATGGATGTTTTAAGAAAAGCCTATCAAATTATTATTATTTTTTACTTATCCCTAGTACACGTGGTACAGGCCATGATAATCATGGTGGATAGAAGTAGGCGACTGCTTTTACTGTAAGTGCACCACATGTCTACACATGTAAAAAGCAGTTCGACTTTGCACTTACAAATGCCAGAGCCCCGTTGTCAAATTATTTGGCAAACATAGCAGTTTTAATCTTCTCAGTTATGCGGAAAGAATGTTGTTTATTTGTTAAGTGAACTGATCTCCCACGTCATTGGACGAATGTGGCCATGTTTGTATATAAAAGAGGGTTGAAACGGAATGCGAGGAGTCGTGGTGTGGTGTTCGAGTGGAGACGCTTAAAGCGTTCTCTGTGTGCTTGTCTGGTGATCTCCTCGCATACCTGTGTAACCCCAGTCCGCTCCTTATCAACGCTGCAAATAAAAGATAAGTACTGTTTTTATTTTATTTAACAAATCGTGTTTTTTATTTATTTGTCTCCTTTGTGTTGTTGGTGTTGTACTCTTGAGTGTAAGTTTTCTGTGTTTAAGTTACTCTTACTGTAGGCCCTAGTTTATTGATTTTTGTGTGATAACGCGTAATAGTAACTTTTGTCAAGCCTTCTAAATGTGCGGTTTATAAAACCAGCAGCCAGATCTAGCAAACTTAGTGACGCCTTGATCAATTCCTTGAGCCTTTGCAATCATTTGCTCTGACCTTAGTGCTGCTTGTCATGGTATTGTGTCTTTCACCTATCCATCTTTACTTCCAAACTGTGGATTCAAGCTTATTAATTCCCCGGAAAAGAGTTCTTTTCATTAAATCTATTTATGAAAAAGGCATCTCCTTATCGTGCAACTGAAAGTTTCTGAATGGGTATTTTACCAATTCTGGAATAATTAAAAATCAACGAGAATAGTTGATATTTATTCCGATAGATGGCGCAATCCATCAGAAACTTTCAGTTGCACGATAAGGAGATGCCTTTTTCATAATTTATGCACCTTATCCCAGTACAATATCAAATAAATCTATTTAGTCTTAAGAAAAGTAGATTTAAAAATACAAAATTATTTTCTCACAATGAGTTTCTTTTTATTACAAAACGCTAGCTTTCAAGTGATAATAGCTCTTCATCGGGCTTAATAAAACATCGACTATATCTTACAAGAAATATTTACAAAAAAAATCACAATAAAAACATCGACTATATCTTACAAAGATGGAAACGGGAGAGGCGACCATTGCTTCCATGGATATATCTTACAAGACATATTTATTGTATAATGATAAAGCTCGTTGAAGAGCGATTATCACTTAAGCTTGCATTTTATATTTTATATAGATCATTATATTATATTCTATATACACCTATACCTCGCTTTGCGTCGGGGTTACGTTCCAAAAAAAAAACACGACGCAAATTGAAACGACGCAAAGTGAAAATAAAATTTCGATGGCATGGCGCAATCAAAAATAAAGGTATTGCCCTATTTTAGGAAAAAAAAATTAAAGACTCGAATCCAAAACAACGCAACTTCGAAAATCTAACGACGCACAGTGAAAATCACTAAAAATTAAGCAGCGACGCAACTTCGAAAAAAACGCAAAACGAAACGACGCAAAGCGAGGTATTGGTGTATATATATTTAAGGAGAACGTTCCAATTTACATGTATGGGAAATCCACCGGTATATAAGAAAATAAGAAATGGTTTATATATTTAAAATATGGAACTTCCTTTTGTCCATGAGTATAAAAATAAACATATTGTTGGAAAATATTTTTGTATTTTTAAACGTTTTTCACAATTATATCATGAAAAGTAGATTTGTTTGAATGATTTTAAATATAAATTAATTATCTCTGATGATTTCATTTTATAAAAAAATATATTTTTTGAAAGTTATACTATAAAATAATTTCCATGTATACTTCATGAACAAAACTTATTAAAAGTTGAACTTATTTTATATCACCGGTCATCTATTATTATTTTTTGAAGAAGAAGACAAAGGTTGTTCACAAAAAGGCTGAAAAAAAAATCAAGATTTTTTCCATCAAACTACACATTTTATTCGTCTAACTGCTTTTATATCTATCAATTGGTGAACATTCAGTACCCGTGAGAAAGCATTTAACCAAAAAAAAAAAATTAAATAAAAAAAAATTCTAACAAAAGATATATTTAATATCCTTATCGTAATTATTCATTGACACCAATATGTGTTATTCATCAGAGAATAACATCAGAATAAATGGTCAAATATAAATTAAATATAGACGGTTATTTAACCTTCATAGATAGAGAGTTGGGGGGAGGGTGATGGGAAAGACGAGGGGAGAAGAGGGGGTGAATACAAATTGTAGCCAACCGACCATATGGAGGGTGGGAGTATCAGACGATCTACCCTCCTATTAAAGCAGACGACGGACGTCACCCAATTGGGATACAATAAACCTAGGTCGATAGCGGAAATTCGGTTAATTCTCATCATAATTTCCCTGAATTGAGTGAGTGACTCATGCCTTCAATTATTTGACTATTAATCAAGCCTTACCTTCCCCCTCTACCACTATGTTCCATCATCAAATAAAAACGCCATTTTTCATATAGAATTCTTTTAACCTCTCTCTTAATTGAGAATATTTTATATTTATAGATTTTCTTGATTAATCAAAAATGGGTATTTGGCCAATTCTGGAATAATTAAACATCAACCAATAGTTGATATTTATTCCGATAGATAGCGAAAGCCATCAGCAAACTTTCAGTTGCACGATAAGGAGATGCCTTTTTCTTTATTTATGCACCTTATTACAGTACAATATCACATTTGTACTATTTTTTCACATTTTATATTTGGTTTGTGCGAACTTTTTTTTTTTTCGAATTGTTGTTATTGATATTGCCGTTTGGAAAATTAGGGAAGACAAACTTCAGAAGGAAATATCTTTATTTACGGGGCTGCTAACCAATAAAAATCAGGATGATACAGCATTTTATTTAAGACAAATACAAACTATGAATGATAAACAAAAGATAAGCAATGAGGGAAGATTACAGAGTAGTAAAATATAAAAAATGATACTCTGTTAATAAAATAATAAATACTTCGCTACACTTATTTAAAGTATAAATTGAACAAGTAAATAGTAAAATTGAGGATATCATAGATTTTATATGATTTTTAAAGTTTCGTGACTATTGACCGATAAATTTATATACTTTTAGTATTGAAAGGATTGTGTTTGCCAGATGAAAATTCTTTTTTTTTTCACAAGGGGGGTCGGTGGAAGGCTGGTTAAACCGTTGGTTTTCGACCACTACGATCCGGGTTCGATTCCCGCATTGGACACTTTTTTCTGTTAAAAAAAAAAATGCTCCAATGGCCCCCGATTCATGCAAAAGTCCAACCCCACCAGCGAGTGCAAGTAACCAAACGGGGCTCTGGCACATTTGTAAGTGCAAAGTCGAACTGCTTTTCACATGTGTAGACATGTGGTGCACTTACAGTAAAAAGCAGTCGCTAACTACCCACCATGATTATCATGGCCTGTACCACGTGTACTAGGGATAAGCAAAAAAAAAAAACAATGTTTCGATGAATGTTATTACACTTCCTTTTTTGTGTGTTTTGACTCGTTATTAGAATGTTTGGAAACATTCTGAAGCTTACGTGAAAACACGGTTATATTTTGAAGTATTTTTCTATGTCTATAAGTATAGGGGTATATACCCGGATTTGTAAAAGAATTAATTTACACTCATGGACAAAACTTAAGGAAGTTTTACCTTTTATCATGTATATCGGGATTCAGACAATAACTCTGAAAGATACACTCATGGACAAAACTTAAGGAAGTTGTACCTTTTGTCATGTATATCGGGATTCAGACAATAACTCTGAAAGATACACTCATGGACAAAACTTAAGGAAGTTGTACCTTTTATCATGTATATCGGGATTCAGACAATAACTCTAAAAGATACACTCATGGACAAAACTTAAGGAAGTTGTACTTTTTAACATGTATATCGGGATTCAGACAATAACTCTGAAAGATACACTCATGGACAAAACTTAAGGAAGTTGTACCTTTTATCATGTATATCGGGATTCAGACAATAACTCTAAAAGATACACTCATGGACAAAACTTAAGGAAGTTGTACTTTTTAACATGTATATCGGGATTCAGACAATAACTTGGAAAGATTCACTCATGGACAAATTTTAAGGAAGTTGTACTTTTTAACCTGTATATCGGGATTCAGACAATAACTCTGAAAGATACACTCATGGACAAAACTTAAGGAAGTTGTACCTTTTATCATATATATCGGGATTCATACAATAACTCTGAAAGATATTACAATGACCTTTATTGAAGACACGAGATAACCAAAGTGTGAACAGCCTCTGTCTCCTTCAAAAAACAGATGACCGACGATATTAAAGACTTACCACTTCCTTACGTTTTGTCCATGAGTGTATATCATCCTGATAAGAGTATATTCACTAAGATGTCAATATAATATATGTGTTATAGTCTTGGCATTGAAGAAACTGTCCAAATACTTTGGTGAAGAATGTAAAACCAGAATATGACATTTTAAGACTTTGAATAACGTGTCATGAGGATTGGCCAACCCGGACTCAAATTTTCGCAGCAAGACCAATGTTTACACTTGTTGGGTCTTCTGGCATGACCTAAATGACGACACCATTCTGGCGTCTGCCAAGAAATACAAGTACTTCCTCGGCGTGGAACTGAGGAGTGTTCAAGAAGACCTTGTCTGGAGGAGAACTCTCTCAAGGTGGGGAAGTCTTCGTTGCTGAAGAAATTTGTACATATATACAACATTGTACATAAATGGCGTCTGGTTTTAGACGTCTATTTTGACGGGAGAGGCGACCCTTGTCTCTTTATATACAACTGTAGATGGAATTTTTTTTATGGACCTTTGTCTCTTTAGATATATATATATATATAAAAATGAATAGAGATTTTCTGCTTGATTTTTGATCATGTTGAGGATTATGGTAATGGTGATGCAGTCGTGGTTAAATCTTGAAAGTATGATAATAAAAATAATTTTGATCAGTAATTTAATTGAGTTAAGGAATGTATAAAAGACATAATTTGATAAAAGTAATGCCTGACTTGAGGCGAGTAGAATAAGAAAAAAACAAAAGATTATTTACATAATGTACAAAGGTTTTGAGCCGGCCATTGGGATAAAACAAGTTTTTATAGGGGAAGAGTGACCTCTGGAGGTCGATTTAGCACAGATTATTGAATCTATGAAATTATAATTTAAAATAAAATAATATTTTTATATAACCTATATATATATAAGTAACAGGCTAAATCAATGTTTAGTTGATTTCTGTTCCACTAGATGGCGCTCTGCCTTCTGTAAAGCACATGTACTCCTGGTCAGGATATGCTTTCTTTATTTTTTATATCAACACCTGACCCACTTATTATTTATTATTATTTTTCTGTTGTTTTTTCATATATAACTGTATATTATGATGCATTAGCGCGCCATCTGTTATCAAAATTAGAAACTATTATAGACGCGTATGATTCTTTTTTAAAAATAAACAATTTCTACTACCCTTACTGAATTTAAACTGGCTAAACCGCTGGGAGGGTTCACCACTAATTAGCCAGGCCTTCCTATTAATTTTTCCATTACAGTAAGGACAGTAGAAATTGTTTATTTTAAAAAAGAATCATACGCGTCTATAATAGTTTCGAATTTTGACAACTGTATATATTTCCCTATATTTTATCTATCCTTTATTTAATCCCTTATTGTAGCATAGAAAATTAAAAATAAAAAAGGCATGGTCAGGAGATGCCTTCTTTATTTTTAATATCAACACCTAACCCACTTATCTTTTATTTTTTCTATAGAAAATTAAGAAAAAAAGTACAACTTTCTTAAGTTTTGTCCATGATGCTTTATTTTTATTTACATCTCCTAACGAAGACAAAAGAATTTTGTTGAAACGTTTATAAAATAAAACTTTAACTGGCTGAAGTGTCTATTTTTCAAACAAATAGGAATGCCGGCCAGATAACCTCTATCTTTACTATAAGACGTTATTTGATCATACTTTTTCTCTCTGTAGAAATTGATTAGAAGAATCAAATAAAATTGTCAACTTTTCAATGTCCACACGTGTGTCCTAGCTATGACAAGGGCGGCTATACATAAAAGTGACACTATTTGTGTTGGCCAAATGTCACATGATGAGAACAAAAAAAAGTCGATGGACAAGTGGGTAACACCCTCGATTCCCAACAGCCATGAACCGGGATTGAATCCCGCGTTAACATTTTGTTTAATATCTGAATAACCTTCACATTTTAATCATTGTTTCAATTATCATAAACTAGGTTGCTCTTGTTGAGCGGTACCTAATAAAGTGATTTTGGAACCGAATGTCACATGTACACCGAATGTACAAAACCTGTATTCTACCCATCATCACGTACGCACTACCAGTCTGGGGCAAATATATCACACCTGCGGATAAAAAAAGAATAGATGCCTTCATGAGGATTTGCTTACGAACCATTATAGGAGCCCCATTCAATCTTTCAAACAAAATTCTCAAAGAAGATCTCAACCAGCCTAATATAGAAGAGATTTATCAAGACTCTGCGACAAGACTATTCTCGCAATTTCTAAAATCATCAAATCCAACTATACATGAAATTGTTCAAAATCAAGGTGACCTCAGCCACCGAATCCGACGCCCTGGACCCAATGGCTAGCTGACAGCCAAACACCCAACAACTGCCCTCCTGTAAGGTTCGGGGGGCCACTCCAGCATTACAACTCGCCATGTGTAATTAATCTGGACAAGGTGACTCGCGAGCTGTGCTCGAATGTAACACCTGCAAATTGAGATGAAATAAAAATAAAAAAATGTCACATGATGCTTATTGTCAACTATGTTTTGTTAAAAACATATCGGTGACTGTCTCCAGTTTTGTTATTTGTAATCCAACACAGTGTCCTTTATTGATGTTGTCTACATAAACTGTTTGCTAGGTCTGTGACGCCGGAATGACTAGACATGTCAGAATTGACTATCTTAACTGATCTTTTATTCAAGGGGGCGCTATAGACAGGTTTAACTGTATAAGTATAGGAGAGAGAGAGAGAGAGAGAATTTCCTAAAAATAGAATTTCCGTTTATAATTCGAATTTTTGGATAATTCGAATTTCTTTTTGGTCACTTGGGTTTCAAATTTATCCAAGTGCTACTGTATTACATAAGATTGAAGTAATGACAATGTATCCTTTTGTGTGTGGTGATGTGTTGAAGGAATTTCAGCTATCCCAGAGTTCTTTCGTCCTTGTTTGGAATGTGATTTTCCGAAGCTTATATAACAAACACGGAAGGGAACACATTGAAACTACCATATTGTTTCCCCCTTCCAAATTACACCATAAATAGGTCAACTGGACCAAGGCAATGTCTCACCACCACCAGACGATGGATCGAGATTGAAGGAAAGTCTGAACTGTTCTTTCAATTTACCGCAAACTTTCTTGGAAATTTTTGAATCGTCTAATCAAACCTATTTCCAGTTGATCTCGAGGACCACGCTATCTCCTCAGCAGCGAAGTACACGATCTACGTATTCTTTGTAGATCACGAAATACGTGGTGTCGCTGGAGACCCGCTGGTGATTCTCCACCAAACTCTGCAGCGGTGGTAGAGGCGCCATATTCATTGTACATAGTGTATATAATCCATATTATATTTTTAAATAGTGCAGACTGTGCACTTTGTATGTATTGACAAGATGTCAATGAAATTATTTTAATTGTCAATTGTCAAACCTATATACAAGAGTTATTTTGAATTTTTCCACACCAGCGAATGCAAGTAACTAAATGGAGCTCTGCCATATTTGTAAGTGCAAAGTCGAACGGCTTTTCACAGGTGTAGATATGTAGTGCACTTATAGTAAAAGTAGTCGCTAAAATCTACCCACTATGATTATCATGGTCTGTACTACGTGTCCTAGGGATAAGCAAATATATATATATATATACACCTATCCCCCGATTTTCACGGTAGATACGTTCTTGAGAAAAACGTGTAAATCGGGGGATAGGTGTACACAGAAATAAAAATAAAATGCATTGACAGGTTAAAATATGTAGTCAGCACATAAGCTCGGGATTCCTCGTGAGATGTGTACACAGCGCATGTGTTCAATCACAGTAGCATTTAGTATAGTGCGATAAAAAAAAAAAAACTTATTTGGAAAACCGTGTAAAAGCGAAAACGTGTAAAACAAGTACCGTGTAAATCGGGGGATAGGTGTATATAGAATTTTTTGCAATACAAGAAAAATACGACTGATACAATATTTTCTCAAAATAATCACCTTTATACTCAATATATTTTCCCATCCGTTGAATATAAGATACAAAGATTTTTTGTTTCCAGTCATCTGGGCTCATGTCTTCAAGTATCTCCAGGTATCGCTCCACGGCAGGACTTGTAAATTTGATTCCACGCAAACTTTCTTCAACTTTTGGAAACAAATAAAAGTCTCAGGGAGAAAAATTAAGGCTATATGGTGAATGTCCAAAAAACTGAATACCGATTTTCTTTTAAAAAATATTTTTTTGAAGTTTTGTGGGCTGCGACACCTCTCCCTTTAAAAATGCATTAACACAATACACCTTTTGAGAAAAAGATCGTTCAACTAAAAGTTGCTGATGGCTTGCGCCATCTATCAGAATAAATATCACCTAATCGTTAATTTTCAAATATTCCAGAATTTTTCATTATCTCAATATTGATTGTGATTAGCTTTTGCTTTTTTATATTCATTTGCGGTGGATCCGTGGTAAATCCATGTATAATAAATTTCCTTTCCTCAAATTTACCCAGACTAATCTATTAGCTTGTCTTTATATAATTTTTACTGTGTATAAATATCATATTACCATTAAGGAACTTTTACTTTTTTCCTGTATGTATCCTACATTTCTTCTTAGAGAATCTGTATAAGACTAAAATGTCTTAATAAAGCTTGTTGTTGTTGTACATTGCTGATTACTGGTACTATTACTGTTATTCCTGCATGTATCCTACATTTCTGCTTGGAGAATCTATATAAGACTGAAAGGTCTTAATAAAGCTTTTTGTTGATGTACATTGTTGATTACTGGTACTATTACTGTTATTCCTGTATGTATCCTACATTTCTGATTGGAGAATCTGTATAAGACTAAAAGGTCTTAATAAAGCTTTTTGTTGTACATTGCTGATTACTGGTACTATTACTGTTATTCCTGTATGTATCCTACATTTCTGTGTTTGGAGAATCTGTATAAGACTGAAAGGTCTTAATAAAGCTTGTTGTTGTACATTGCTAATTGCTGGTACTATTACTGGTATTCCTGTATGTATCCTACATTTCTGTGCTTGAAGAATCTGTATAAGACTGAAAGGTCTTAATAAAGCTTTTTGTTGTTGTACATTGCTGATTACTGGTACTATTACTGCTATTCCTGTATGTACCCTACATTTCTGTGCTTGGAGAATCTGTATAAGACTGAAAGGTCTTAATAAAGCTTGTTGTTGTACATTGCTGATTACTGGTACTATTACTGTTATTCCTGTATGTACTCTACATTTCTGATTGGAGAATCTGTATAAGACTGAAAGGTCTTAATAAAGCTTTTTGTTGTTGTAATTATTCCATAATTGGCCAAATACCGTTTCTTGATTAATCAAGAAAAGCTAACCACGTACGTATGTTTATTTGCACCATCAGGAAATGTCCCTTTTCTCAATTTATTCAACTGATCCAAGTACAAATTCCTTTTTGTACTATTTTTCACAATGCCTTTTGTCCATCATACCAGTACAAAACGTAAAGGTGTTGATGAAGAATGAACGGCAACACCAGTTTTGGCAATTTCAGTCAAAAGCCAACAACCTGTATATCATGGTTTCAAGCTTTGGCTCTCATCAGTACTGGGGCGGTTTCGATTCGATAACATACAATGAGAGATGTTATCGAATCTGCCGGATTGGCCAAAAAAAGTGAGTGTATTGCTAACTTTAGGGCGCGAAGATGTGACTGAATGAAAATATTGTAACAAAGTATTCAACAACAACAATAGCCTTTATTGGGCACACGTGCCATACAGGATTCTCTCTGTAGGACAAAATAAATAAATAACAAATTAGCATTATAGTTATATACAAATATTGGGTATTGACCTCGACCAATTATCGAGTTGGATCCGGTGTCTGTGCTAAACATTTTGATTGAGCTGATTTCTAGTATTTATAAAAAGCGAATATGCAGTGGGTCTGGATTTTAAGACTTTTGCCATTAAAAAATAAGGCGAATTGCTATTATAGCCGGTCTCTTGACGAAGAATTTCTCTTTCTTCTTCCATTGCCGTACAGTAGACATGTAATGTGGAAAATCTAGACTAAATTCACCGTTGCATAAGGTGCATTTTATGGTCTTAGTTTTCAATAGTGAAACATGATTAATTATCTGTACTACAAAAAGGCTTCTTACTTGTGCAATGATTATCTTTAAGGTTAGGGGGATATTGTCATTCAGATAGCATTCCATTGTAGGTGATGAATGAAAGTATTTATAGTGAGAGTAGAGTACTGAGTAACAAAGTATTCATTAGCAGAGTATTATTTTTTATGTTTATATTTTGCTATACTCTGTACATTTCTTCCCTCTTTGGTTATCTTTTGTTTATCACTGATAGTTTGTTTTTGCCTTGAATAAATTGCTGTGTCATCCTGAAGTTTGTCTTTCCTAAATTTCCACGTGGCAATATACCCAAGTACAGAGTATTTAGAGGCATTGATGACCCACGTAGAAACTCTAATGAATTTCGAGGAGCATCAAACCTTCCCTCAGGGGCAGAGGTCAGGGGTGAAGAAGGAAAATCCCTCAGGGAGTTATTTACCTTGAGACGATGGATCGACCATCCACGGACTTCTCGGCAAAATCTAATAAGGTGTAAAGTATTTGATATCGCCGGTCGTCTATTTTTTTAAGGAGACAGAAGCTGTTCACACTTGGTTATATCGTGTGTCTTCAATAAAGGTCACTGTAATATCTCTCAGCGTTATTGTATGAATCCCGATATACATGCTAAAATGTACAACTTCCTTAAGTTTTGTCCATGAGTGTATCTTTCAGAGTTATTGTTTAAATCACGATATACATGCTAAAAGGTACAACTTCCTTAAGTTTTGTCCATGAGTTTTTCTTTCAGAGTTATTGTCTGAATCCCGATATACATGTTAAAAGGTACAACTTCCTTAAGTTTTGTCCATAAGTGTTTCTTTCAGAGTTATTGTCTGAATCTCGATAAACATGCTAAAAGGTACAACTTTCTTAAGTTTTGTCCATGAGTATATCTTTCAGAGTTATTGTCGGAATCCAGATATACATGTTAAAAGGTACAACTTCCTTATGTTTTGTCCATGAGTGTATCTTTCAGAGTTATTGTCTGAATCCCTATATACATGTTAAAAGGTACAACTTCCTTAAGTTTTGTCCATGAGTATATCTTTCAGAGTTATTGTCGGAATCCCGATATACATGCTAAAAGGTACAACTTCCTTAAGTTTTGTCCATGAGTGTAGCTTTCAGAGTTATTGTTTAAATCACGATATACATGCTAAAAGGTACAACTTCCTTGAGTTTTGTCCATGAGTGTTTCTTTCACAGTTATTGTTTGAATACCGATATACATGCTAAAAGGTACAACTTCCTTAAGTTTTGTCCATGAGTGTATAAATAGATGTGGACTATGAGATCAACCAGTGGACGCAGTTTCATGTTTATCAAAATGGAACAATTCACCGATACTCTATCAAATAAGCCAAATTCTCCTACTGAACTTACTGTAGAATTACACACCTCCCACAAACTCCCCACCCTCGCCATGTACCTCGTCCAGTACCTCGCTCTTACTCTCATCCGAGAGGCGTTTTCCATCCTCGGGCGTACCTGCAGTCCTGGATCTTTCCAGTATGTCTCGAGGACCACACCATTACCTCAACGGCGAAGTACGCGATCTACGTTTTCTTCATAGATCACGAAATACGTGGTGTCGCTCGAGACCCGCTGGTGATTCTTCACCAAATTTTACAGCGGTGGCGCCATTTATATGTTCATTGTGGTGGTGTATTGTCAAACTCCATGGAAAGGGAGGAGCCATTGCTCCGTTAGTCAGCCACATTTCAGAGTTTCCTGTTCACGGTTACCGTAGCGGCTCACGACACCGTACTACAGGGCAGTCCCTTACTTGTGCTGCTTCTCCCGCCCGCCACGTAGAGATTGAGATTGAAACACTTTTTATTGACATTTTGTCAATTATGTTTTACAAAATAAATGAAGAATAATGGGAATATTTACAATGATTTATGAGTGAGGAAGGCTCCACCATCTTGATAGGGTCCTCCTCCAGACCAGGAGAGGGTCTTCTTGGACCCCCCGCAACTCCAGGGCCAGGAAGTATTTGTAGATTCGGGTCTTGGCAGATTGGCCCGCCACGTAGAGGAGGACTTCTGGGCAGGATGTGTTCATTGTATATAGTTATCTACTTATATAGTTGCCTTATTCTGTCTGTCTGTCTGTCTGAAGCTCACGGATAGAATGCCCGCCCATTGGCTGCCAGCAAACACGTGACCTCCCTGCCCGCCCCCCCCTCTAGACAACCCTGTTATCAGCTGTGTGATACATACACCTGTCTATAGCGGCCATTCTAGACAACCCTGTTATCAGCAGTGTGTTACATCCACCTGTCTATACAGACCACCCTGTCTATAGCGGTCACCTTAGACAACCCTGTTATCAGCTGTGTGATACATACACCTGTCTATACAGACCACCCTGTCTATAGCGACCACTCTAGACAACCCTGTTATCAGCCGTGTGATACATCCACCTGTCTATACAAACCACCCTGTCTATAGCGACCACCCTAAACAACCCTGTTATCAGCTGTGTGATACATCCACCTGTCTATACAGACCACCCTGTATATAGCGGCCATTCTAGATAACCCTGTTATCAGCGTGATACATCCACCTGTCTATACAGACCACCCTGTATATAGCGGCCATTCTAGATAACCCTGTTATCAGCTGTGTGATACATACACCTGTCTATAGCGACCACTCTAGACAACCCTGTTATCAGCTGTGTGATACATCCACCTGTCTATACAGACCACCCTGTCTATAGCGACCACCCTAGACAACCCTGTTATCAGCTGTGTGATACATCCACCTGTCTAAACAGACCACCCTGTCTATAGCGACCACTCTAGACAACCCTGTTATCAGCTGTGTGATACATCCACCTGTCTATACAGACCACCCTGTCTATAGCGACCACCCTAGACAACCCTGATATCAGCTGTGTGATACATCCACCTGTCTAAACAGACCACCCTGTCTATAGCGACCACTCTAGACAACCCTGTTATCAGCTGTGTGATACATCCACCTGTCTATACAGACCACCCTGTCTATAGCGACCACCCTAGACAACCCTGTTATCATCAGTGTGATACATCCACCTGTCTATACAGACCACCCTGTCTATAGCGACCACTCTAGACAACCCTGTTATCAGCTGTGTGATACATCCACCTGTCTAAACCGACCACCCTGTCTATAGCGACCACTCTAGACAATCCTGTTATCAGCTGTGTGATACATCCACCTGTCTATACAGACCACCCTGTCTATAGCGACCACCCTAGACAACCCTGTTATCAGCTGTGTGATACATCCACCTGTCTATACAGACCACCCTGCCTATAGCGGTCACCCAAGGCAACCCTGTTATCAGCAGTGTGATACATCCACCTGTCTATACAGACCACCCTGTCTATAGCGGCCACTCTAGACAACCCTGTTATCATCAGTGTGATAAATACACCTGTCTATACAGACCACCCTGTCTATAGCGGCCACTCTAGACAACCCTGTTATCATCAGTGTGATAAATACACCTGTCTATACAGACCACCCTGTCTATAGAGACCACCCTAGACAACCCTGTTATCAGCTGTGTGATACATCCACCTGTCTATACAGACCACCCTGTCTACAGCGGCCACTTTAGGCAACCCTGTTATCATCAGTGTGTTACATTCACCTGTCTATACAGACCACCCTGTCTATAGCGACCACCCACCTGTCTATACAGACCACCCTGTCTATAGCGGTCACTTTAGGCAACCCTGTTATCATCAGTGTGTTACATTCACATGTCTATACAGACCACCCTGTCTATAGCGACCACCCTAGACAACCCTGTTATCAGCTGTGTGATACATCCACCTGTCTATACAGACCACCCTGTCTATAGCGACCACCCTAGACAACCCTGTTATCATCAGTGTGATACATCCACCTGTCTATACAGACCACCCTGTCTATAGCGACCACTCTAGACAACCCTGTTATCAGCTGTGTGATACATCCACCTGTCTAAACAGACCACCCTGTCTATAGCGACCACTCTAGACAATCCTGTTATCAGCTGTGTGATACATCCACCTGTCTATACAGACCACCCTGTCTATAGCGACCACCCTAGACAACCCTGTTATCAGCTGTGTGATACATCCACCTGTCTATACAGACCACCCTGCCTATAGCGGTCACCCAAGGCAACCCTGTTATCAGCAGTGTGATACATCCACCTGTCTATACAGACCACCCTGTCTATAGCGGCCACTCTAGACAACCCTGTTATCATCAGTGTGATAAATACACCTGTCTATACAGACCACCCTGTCTATAGCGGCCACTCTAGACAACCCTGTTATCATCAGTGTGATACATCCACCTGTCTATACAGACCACCCTGTCTACAGCGGCCACTTTAGGCAACCCTGTTATCATCAGTGTGTTACATTCACCTGTCTATACAGACCACCCTGTCTATAGCGACCACCCACCTGTCTATACAGACCACCCTGTCTATAGCGGTCACTTTAGGCAACCCTGTTATCATCAGTGTGTTACATTCACATGTCTATACAGACCACCCTGTCTATAGCGACCACCCTAGACAACCCTGTTATCAGCTGTGTGATACATCCACCTGTCTATACAGACCACCCTGTCTATAGCGGTCACTTTAGGCAACCCTGTTATCAGCAGTGTGATACATCCACCTGTCTATACAGACCACCCTGTCTATAGCGGTCACTCTAGGCAACCCTATTATCAGCTGTGTGATACATCCACCTGTCTATACAGACCACCCTGTCTATAGCGGCCACCCAAGACAACGTTTTTGAAATATATTCGCACTCGGGTAAACCCCGGGCGTTGCCCGGGCCTTTCGTCTAGTATATATATAAAAGCACAAGGCGACACTCTCTCCTGTCAAAATAAACGTCAAAAATTGTCTATAATGTGTAAAATACTTTGAATTAGTTACTGGAATATATCATAGGATAAGTAAAAGAGGGCATATAGGAAGGAAGGCTCCCATTTGCCCTTGAAGACGACTACATGGATGAACTTACAATCATATCAACGGTATATGGATGTAGAAGGTAAACCACCTCATTATTTTCCCGCATAATCCTCAATGAATGCTCAATACTTAGGAGAGAAACCAAAACTAATGTTGTTGCTTTGTTACCGGCCCGAGGCCGCTAGTTTGTGGCGACGGGCAATAGATGGCGTCAAAGTTTTGACGTCTATTTTGGACGGGAGAGAAGCGCCTTAAGTTTTTATAGATCAATTTCATCTCAGCAAAATTTCCATCTAGTTGTTCATATCTCTAATTATTATTTGAAACAATAAAATTTAGACTGTGAACTTTTGTATGTATTGACAAGATGTTAACATACATAACATTATATTTGTCCAAATCTGGAATAATTAAAAATCAACGAGAATAGTTTATATTTATTCCGATAGATGGCGCAAGCCATCAGCAAATTTCAGTTGCACGATAAGGAGATGCCTTTTTTCATAAATTATGTTAATTGTCATTATCCATGTACAGAACCTCGGTTCCAATGATAGGTATTGTGGGTACTTACAGTACAAGTTATCACAGCTAAGTGTATATTCACGTGTTGTAAGTGAGAGACTGGATGATGTTCATTCACACAGGCTGGGCGGTGTCGTCG